>CM037854.1:60698133-61257847 GCA_021234595.1 Delia radicum | reverse complement strand
TTTTTTTAAGTGTAGTAGTTGTCCCAGGACACAATATTTAATCGTTTAAGGTAAGATTTCTAATAATATTGTTTGGAAATCTAAAACTAAAGAAAAGTGACATTTCACTAGTTAAGGTACTTGGCGAGTAACTCGAACTCGCAAACTGCACCAGTATTGAGTTTCATAGACTACTCCAGCTACCTTCGTTTGATCGCAGGCACTGGTAGAAACAATCAAAATTGTTTGGAATTTCAGAAGTTTTTCCGAAACAAACTATTTACTTCATGGAAAATCGTAAAAATTTGTTCTACTTTTTTGTTTAAGTGCATAAATATCAAGTATAAGGATTAAAAATAAGTTTTTATTTCATAGTAAAAGAATGTAATTATCTACAAAACTGTTTTAAAATCACAATGAAAAAAATTGAAGAGTATATAAAAGAACGAACAATGACATGATTGAGGTTAAGTTTATAACTTACTTTTTTTTTAAAGTACTCCAAATATAAGAGGACTTAAAAGGCATTAAATTGTTATGGTTTCCTTAAAAAAAGAAAAAAAAAAACAATGAAAAATGTTGCCAACTAAAAAAAAATTTTAGTTTTGTTGAAATAATTAAAAAAAAGGACTTTCAAATAAACCTCTTTACGTATTAAAGTTAAGCTTTTTGTTTTTTTAATGCTGTTTTACTAAAAACATCTTTTAGAAATGCATCATTGTGTGACAAGACATTTAAATAATATCCCAGCAAATATTACTGCTTACGCAGAAAGCAATTGAGAAATGCATTATTTAATTACAGGCATATTAAAGATTTTTGTTTAAGATGTTCCACATGGTATGTCCGGCAAATGTCATGTCACCTGCACTAAAACCTAATGTACAATCAAATAAAAAAATTTTACAAAAATTGGTAAAACATTTTATATCGCAATTTATAGTTTTATACTAATTTTTAGTGCAAAATCATTTTTAGTAAAAAATGTTTATACACTCAAAATATTTTTTCCGTAAAGACTACTGAATTACACATTAAATTAACTGAAAATCAATTAAAAAGAGGACTACTTACTTTATGTTAAAAACAATTGTGTTTTTTAATTTATTTTCAAACTGTTGAACAATTAATTAACAAAATCGATAAAACCAATAGCTTTTTTTCGTTTATTTCACTACTCAATATAATTTGACAACTTTTTGTTTTAAATAGAAAATTTTAACTGAATATTTTAACTATTACCGAAAGTCTGTTTATTTTTTATTTCGTTTGTAGAATAACAGACATGACTGTATGTATGTATGTATGTATCTTTGGAAATATAAAATTACAATAAAGAAAAAATATAAGTAACAATGACATATAGTCGTCTGTTATAATTATAAATAAATATAAAATCAATGTATTATATATAGTGTAAAAAAGTATTGACATAATGAATTAATATGAAAATTAAATCTTTAAAAAAGTTCTTGAATGATCAAATTTCTTGTAGTTTAATGCAATGTTAACATAATTATAAAGCCTAGTCCAACCGTTTACAATTTGGCCATTAAAGATACGTATCAGTTCTTGTTTGCTAAGACTATCTTTGCCAAAATATCTGTTTCTGAATTCCCTAAAAATGGGACACATTGCCATAAAATGCTGTAAATCTTCGTCTTCACCTGTATTACATAATGTACAGGTTTCTGTTTTCAGTGGCGTTAAAATTATTTGAGTTTATTGGTAATAAATCGCATCTTGCCTTAAAAATTATTGAAATTTGTTTCAAATTTTTTAGATTTTGTAGATAATGCATTCCCATGTATGTTCTAAATGTTTTATAAAATCGAGATCTACTATTCTGTGCTCTGTAGTTAGTTTGCAAGAATATTTTTGGTTTTAGTTCTTGAATCAAAGTGGTTCCACAACGAAGAAACTCTTGCGCCGAGATATTTTCATCTTCCAAAGCAACTCCCAGGTCAAGACCAATATTATTAATTTCCTTTGCCCAAAAAATGTTGTCCCGTAATGCCATCAAGGATAATTTGTGCGGTAGTCTATTCTGGTTATATTGAAAAGTGTTTTGTAAATATAATTTAAATGTAGGTTAAGTGTGTAGAAATAGCTACATTCCGTGCTCGTTTCTAGAAGCAAGGCATAATTTGGCGTAGAATCTGGTAGTCTTAATATTCTTTTCAAAAAATATCGCTGCAGTTTATCTACCTCTTCAAACAGCCCATAACCCCAAACTTGTGCAGCATACGACTGTATGGAACGACAGACAGATTGGAACAGTTTCCATTTTGCCCCAAGAGTAATATTTGGCTTGTTTAAAAACATTTCCAGGTTGCATTAATACTGTTTTTCGAAGATATATTTCTTTTTTCGATATGTTTTTTAAAACTCAACTTAGGTGTCAAGATAACACCTAAATAATTATACTCGTTCACTATTCTTATTTGTTCGTTTTTGTATGTAATATTTTCTCTCGCTGATAGTCTACCGCCAGTTCTAAATACCCATGAGCTCTGATTTAATCATATTAACTTCCATATTCCATTTGTCGCAATAGCTTTCCAATTTATTTACCATGATTTGCATTGTTTTTAAACTATCTGATAGTAGCACAATATCATCAGCATAAAGAAGTAAACGCACGTTTATGTCTTCGATCGTCAGACCACCTCCCAGGTATTCGTGTAGGTCATTGAGGTACAGAGTAAAGAGCAGTGGTGAAAGAAGGCACCCTTGCTTTACACCAGTATAAGTATCAAAATATTCGGATAAATCGTTTCCTGTCCATACCGCAGTTTTTGTGCTGCTGTAAACGTTTTCTATAAAGTTGACAACTTTTGTTGATATACCTAGGGTATGTAACTTATATATAAGCAGTTTTCTTGGTACTCTATCGAACGCTGCTTTAAAATCCACGAAAAATGCATAGATTTTCTTTTTCTCTTTGAACTTTTTTTGTACTATAACGGACAGATTGTAGATGTTGTCGACCGTTGAATAGCCAGGTCTAAAGCCAGCTTGGAATTCGTTTAGGATATTATATTTTTCGACCCACGCTGTAAGTCTAGCATTTATAATTCCCATGAGTAATTTTGCCACACAGTTCATAAGCAGATTCCTCTATAATTGTTTGTGCAATTCACATCCCTTTTTTGAATATTGGAAATATTATGCTTCTTTCGAACTCTACGTCCACCTTTCCTGTTTCAAAAATAACATTAAAAGCAGTTGTTAGTTCGTTAATGAACTCATCAGTAGCATATTTAAATGTTTCATACGGCACTCTGTCGTTTCCAGGAGCTTTATTCGGCTTGGTTTTTTTGAGCATAGTCTTTATTTCATAAGCAGTTATGTTTTGATCTAAATCACAATCTGTATGCCTCATTGGAGCGTATTGAATATCTTTTGAAAGTTGTGGTTGATTTAAAAGTGATTCAAAATATTCTTTAAAATTATTTGCTGTGATGGAGTTACCAATTTTAAAACAGTCGCCTCTTATTTCTTTTGCTAAGGTCCACCATTGTTTGGAATCAGTTATTTTATTAATTTTATTATTGATTTCGATTGTATACTCTTCTTTGCTTTTCTTACAAACATTAACGTACTGATATTGGCTTGGAGATAATTTTCTTTATCTTGCAGGTCATTTGTTTTTCTAAATTCATTGAGTAACTCAAATGATTTATTTCTGGCTTTAAGACATCTATAATTGAACCATTTTGTTTTCAATATTGGTTGATTATTTGTATTTTGAGATTTGGGAACGGACATATTGATAACTTTAATAAGTTGTTTCAAGTTCATAAATTCTCCATTTGTTTTAACGCAATTATATTTTTATTAAGATTTTGTCGATATTTTTCAATATTTGACTCTTTCAACTTTAATTTTGGCAGTAAATTTAATGGTTTATGACTTTCTTTATAATTTTTAAAGCAGAGTTTTAGTTTTAGGGGCATGTGGTCTGACCATATTTTTGGTTCAACTTGAAAATTTTCTACGTACTGAAGGGCCTCTTGCGATATTACACATAAGTCATTTACAGAGTTGCCTTGTTGACTTACAAAACTAAATTCACCCATTTCATCTCCAACTGTACAACCATTGAGAACTACTAATCCAAAGTCATTACAAAAATCAATAGTTTTTTTCCTTTGGCATTAACTGTTTTATCTCTAGATTTTCTCTCATCTAAACATATTTTAAAATTGGTTTTATGAATTTCTTCTATTTTCTGTTGTAATTCACCAATGCGCACATTCATATCCCCTACTACTATAGCATTTTCGATTAAATTATTTGAAAACAAGTTTCTTAACAACATAAATTCTCTGTTCCAATCTGCTATTCTAATGTATACTGGTATAATACTAAATTTAAATGCGTTTAGTTGTACCATAAGGATTTCTGTTTCATTTATAATATTAAATGAATGTTTTAAAATGTTTTATTTACTAAATTATTTTTGAAGCCATAGACCCAACCTCCACTTGCTCTACCACGATCACTTAAACGAGTTGCCGGTTTCCAATATAACTCAAAATTACTGAAGTATTTTTTCCATTTATCTATATTTTGGTTTTCTATATGTGTTTCAAATAAAGCAAATAAATCACAATCCGCCACGTATTTAAAAATTCTGGAAACAGATATTTATTGGCTAAGCCATGAATATTATATGCTATTACATTTAAATAAATACTTTCAATAACAGACATAAAGTTACGAAATATATTTCTTTGCTAATTTAATGTATATTCCATTGAAATAACTTTACCGATTACATTTTTAACAAACTGTTGAACTTTTATGCAAAAGTTCCTGTGATTGTCCACTTAGAATACTATGTAGGAAAAGACCACTCAAAATGCAGTTTAAAAACAAATAGAATTTCACTTAAAGAAAGGACGACTTATATTTCAGTAAATTCAACTAACATTGTCATTTGTTTTTTAATGTTCAAAAAATTAACCACAAATGTAGTAAAAATGAACCACATATGTTAGTAAAAATTAAACATTTATTTTTTTAAAAACCAAACAATAACTGCAGAAAATGGGTGTAAAGTCATAAAACAGTCATTTGATGTGGTTTGTTTTTTTAAATGAACTACAAGGTTAGTTAAAATTTAATTTGTTCTACAAGTGACTGACATTTACATTAAAAATAAAGAAACTGTATTACAACCCAAACAACTACATATTTTTAAAGCAAAAGTTTTCCTAAATGTAGTCTTAATTAGAAATTAACATAAAAATAATCTCGATGTATATAAAAACAAAAACTAATATAACTGTAAAAAATATTACTTGAGCCAGAGTACACACTAAAATTTTTTTATATAAATAGAACATTTTTTGGTCTTCAAAGTTTAGTAACGTCATGATGCTTGTTAGGAAAAGACCTAACCACGTGGTTGATTACTAAGAAGACAAGAATGGAGCAACATTGATTATTAATAGGTTTTTTGTTAAAGTTCTGCCTATTATATAGGCTCTAGCTTTTCTAAAACTTCGGGTTCTGATGAGATCTTTAGCCAGATCGAAATACTAGTATCAACCTAGCTAATATGTTTGATTTGCTTTATTTTTGTAAATATACGGAGGTTGAAAGCTCGTTATAAATTGAAAATAACATAAAAATAATCTCGATGTATATAAAAACAAAAAACTAATATAACTGTAAAAATATTACTTGAGCCAGAGTACACACTAAAATTTTTTATATAAATAGAACATTTTTGGTCTTCAAAGTTTAGTAACGTCATGATGCTTGTTAGGAAAAGACCTAACCACGTGGTTGATTACTAAGAAGACAAGAATGGAGCAACATTGATTATTAATAGGTTTTTTGTTAAAGTTCTGCCTATTATATAGGCTCTAGCTTTTCTAAAACTTCGGGTTCTGATGAGATCTTTAGCCAGATCGAAATACTAGTATCAACCTAGCTAATATGTTTGATTTGCTTTATTTTTGTAAATATACGGAGGTTGAAAGCTCGTTATAAATTGAAAATAACATAAAAATAATCTCGATGTATATAAAAACAAAAAACTAATATAACTGTAAAAATATTACTTGAGCCAGAGTACACACTAAAATTTTTTATATAAATAGAACATTTTTGGTCTTCAAAGTTTAGTAACGTCATGATGCTTGTTAGGAAAAGACCTAACCACGTGGTTGATTACTAAGAAGACAAGAATGGAGCAACATTGATTATTAATAGGTTTTTGTTAAAGTTCTGCCTATTATATAGGCTCTAGCTTTTCTAAAACTTCGGGTTCTGATGAGATCTTTAGCCAGATCGAAATACTAGTATCAACCTAGCTAATATGTTTGATTTGCTTTATTTTTGTAAATATACGGAGGTTGAAAGCTCGTTATAAATTGAAAATAACATAAAAATAATCTCGATGTATATAAAAACAAAAAACTAATATAACTGTAAAAAATATTACTTGAGCCAGAGTACACACTAAAATTTTTTTATATAAATAGAACATTTTTGGTCTTCAAAGTTTAGTAACGTCATGATGCTTGTTAGGAAAAGACCTAACCACTTGGTTGATTACTAAGAAGACAAGAATGGAGCAAAATTGATTATTAATAGGTTTTTTGTTAAAGTTCTGCCTATTATATAGGCTCTAGCTTTTCTAAAACTTCGGGTTCTGATGAGATCTTTACCTAGATCGAAATACTAGTATCAACCTAGCTAATATGTTTGATTTGCTTTATTTTTGTAAATATACGGAGGTTGAAAGCTCGTTATAAATTGAAAATAACATAAAAATAATCTCGATGTATATAAAAACAAAAAACTAATATAACTGTAAAAAATATTACTTGAGCCAGAGTACACACTAAAATTTTTTTATATAAATAGAACATTTTTGGTCTTCAAAGTTTAGTAACGTCATGATGCTTGTTAGGAAAAGACCTAACCACGTGGTTGATTACTAAGAAGACAAGAATGGAGCAACATTGATTATTAATAGGTTTTTTGTTAAAGTTCTGCCTATTATATAGGCTCTAGCTTTTCTAAAACTTCGGGTTCTGATGAGATCTTTAGCCAGATCGAAATACTAGTATCAACCTAGCTAATATGTTTGATTTGCTTTATTTTTGTAAATATACGGAGGTTGAAAGCTCGTTATAAATTGAAAATAACATAAAAATAATCTCGATGTATATAAAAACAAAAAACTAATATAACTGTAAAAAATATTACTTGAGCCAGAGTACACACTAAAATTTTTTTATATAAATAGAACATTTTTGGTCTTCAAAGTTTAGTAACGTCATGATGCTTGTTAGGAAAAGACCTAACCACGTGGTTGATTACTAAGAAGACAAGAATGGAGCAACATTGATTATTAATAGGTTTTTTGTTAAAGTTCTGCCTATTATATAGGCTCTAGCTTTTCTAAAACTTCGGGTTCTGATGAGATCTTTAGCCAGATCGAAATACTAGTATCAACCTAGCTAATATGTTTGATTTGCTTTATTTTTGTAAATATACGGAGGTTGAAAGCTCGTTATAAATTGAAAATAACATAAAAATAATCTCGATGTATATAAAAACAAAAAACTAATATAACTGTAAAAAATATTACTTGAGCCAGAGTACACACTAAAATTTTTTATATAAATAGAACATTTTTGGTCTTCAAAGTTTAGTAACGTCATGATGCTTGTTAGGAAAAGACCTAACCACGTGGTTGATTACTAAGAAGACAAGAATGGAGCAACATTGATTATTAATAGGTTTTTTGTTAAAGTTCTGCCTATTATATAGGCTCTAGCTTTTCTAAAACTTCGGGTTCTGATGAGATCTTTAGCCAGATCGAAATACTAGTATCAACCTAGCTAATATGTTTGATTTGCTTTATTTTTGTAAATATACGGAGGTTGAAAGCTCGTTATAAATTGAAAATAACATAAAAATAATCTCGATGTATATAAAAACAAAAAACTAATATAACTGTAAAAAATATTACTTGAGCCAGAGTACACACTGAAATTTTTTTATATAAATAGAACATTTTTGGTCTTCAAAGGTTAGTAACGTCATGATGCTTGTTAGGAAAAGACCTAACCACGTGGTTGATTACTAAGAAGACAAGAATGGAGCAACATTGATTATTAATAGGTTTTTTGTTAAAGTTCTGCCTATTATATAGGCTCTAGCTTTTCTAAAACTTCGGGTTCTGATGAGATCTTTAGCCAGATCGAAATACTAGTATCAACCTAGCTAATATGTTTGATTTGCTTTATTTTTGTAAATATACGGAGGTTGAAAGCTCGTTATAAATTGAAAATAACATAAAAATAATCTCGATGTATATAAAAACAAAAAACTAATATAACTGTAAAAAATATTACTTGAGCCAGAGTACACACTAAAATTTTTTATATAAATAGAACATTTTTGGTCTTCAAAGTTTAGTAACGTCATGATGCTTGTTAGGAAAAGACCTAACCACGTGGTTGATTACTAAGAAGACAAGAATGGAGCAAAATTGATTATTAATAGGTTTTTTGTTAAAGTTCTGCCTATTATATAGGCTCTAGCTTTTCTAAAACTTCGGGTTCTGATGAGATCTTTAGCCAGATCGAAATACTAGTATCAACCTAGCTAATATGTTTGATTTGCTTTATTTTTGTAAATATACGGAGGTTGAAAGCTCGTTATAAATTGAAAATAACATAAAAATAATCTCGATGTATATAAAAACAAAAAACTAATATAACTGTAAAAAATATTACTTGAGCCAGAGTACACACTAAAATTTTTTTATATAAATAGAACATTTTTGGTCTTCAAAGTTTAGTAACGTCATGATGCTTGTTAGGAAAAGACCTAACCACGTGGTTGATTACTAAGAAGACAAGAATGGAGCAACATTGATTATTAATAGGTTTTTTGTTAAAGTTCTGCCTATTATATAGGCTCTAGCTTTTCTAAAACTTCGGGTTCTGATGAGATCTTTAGCCAGATCGAAATATTAGTATCAACCTAGCTAATATGTTTGATTTGCTTTATTTTTGTAAATATACGGAGGTTGAAAGCTCGTTATAAATTGAAAATAACATAAAAATAATCTCGATGTATATAAAAACAAAAAACTAATATAACTGTAAAAAATTACAAGTTTTTATATCTAATTTCAACAAAATATTTTGCTAATTTTTTTTAGCATGAGTTGCTTAAATTGTTGAAAATGTTATTGATTTTCTTTTATCATAGTTGAGAACAAAGTTGAACCTTTTTAGAATCTAAAATACGAAAAAATGCCAAAGGAAAATTAAAATAAACTTCAATTAAAAAAATATTACTAATTTTTTGTAAAAAAAAAACAAAATGTTATGATTTTGGCAAATCAATTACATTACTGGTCTACTAAAATGCACCATTTTGTGTGCCCCGGTAGACTAGTTGGTAGCGTGCTGGCTTATCAGTGCGGTGGTTGTGGGTTGGATTCCCACCAGAGGCACTGGTGGGAATCAAACTCTAAACGCGCCGAAAGCCGTAGTAGCTAGTGCTCGGTTAGGGTAATAGTATATAATTTGTAATTATATGATTATTAATAATTAAAGAAACCTTTTTCTAAAATGATCAAAACGGTATTCTATCCAAAAAATAGTAAATTTTTCTATAAAATTACATAATTTTCTGTAGTTTTAAAGAATTTTAAAGCATTTTTTTATTTGAGTACACACTCATATTGATGGACCATCTCATATTTATGAAATCTTTCATCAATTTTCGTCCAATGTAACGTTTCATAGTATTTGTGAGACATTTCATAAAAAACAAAACCAATTTCATTATATTATATGAAATGTTTCACTGTATATATGAAACATACTTTGTATTAGTAAGGACTTCATTATTTTTGTGTAGATAAAATTAATGGAGACCATGATATGGTCGTTATAAAACTTGTTGTTCATGAAATATTTCATAAATATTGATGAAATTGTTACATTGGACGAAAATTATTAAAACTTATTCCTGGTTGTCGAATCGAGGTTATTTTTTGCTGTGATTGTTGTTAAATAAATTGCTATTGATAGCGTATGAGTGATATTATTTATTTCATGATAACTACAGTGCGTATACGTTATATTAATTTCATATATCAAATAAACCTCTTTTGACATTTATTTATTGAAATTATAAAAACAATAATCAAAATATGAAATACGAGTATCATAAAATTTAGAGGTTAAGAAAATTATAAGTTTTAACATAACTAGCATTTTCCAGATTCAGTTAATTTATTAGTAGTAACGAGCTTAAAAGCGTGATACATCATTAGTTTTATATATCGGAATATATTTAGAAGAAATATTAATTATTTTTCACAGAAAATTTCTCTTTTAATAAATTTTCTTAAACCTCTTGTTGCAAATGTTTTCAATTCAAGTTTCAGATTTCTACCATAAAGGCATTGTATAACTCATTACATTTTTTGAATCTGTTCTCTTTAAACCCTTATTATAACAAGATTATAACAAAAATGCAAAAATTAATCATTTTGTTTCTCCGGTAAAAGTTTTTAAAAGTCCAGTCTAAGTAAGCCCATTATAGGAAAGGTAATGGCGCTACCAGTCATGACACCAGCTTACTTTCTGCATTACTTTAATACCAATAATAACGTCTTGAATGAAAATATTGAATGTAAGGCGCCCAAATTCGCCTTTTTTTTGGACTGTAGTTATATCTTGGTACGACGAGGGGTGGTGGATGGGAAATCCCCCCTTCAAATGATATTTTCCAATACTAAGATGTGAAAAAGATTTGAAATTAATGAAACTTACTCTAAATTTTTTACGATTTTTTTTATCAGGGTTTACCTGATTGTCAGATTATGTGTTAAAAATAGTAACCCGATCGGCTAATTATTTCGCTTACAAATCGAAAATTAACCAATAGTGACAAATTCGGATTATGTTTGCTATTTTATGTATCCTAATCGCTTGGAGCAGACCAATTTAAAAAAAGTCGCGGTATATAAAACTTGTTTTGCATCCTTCGTGAACGAAACAAAAGTATGCTTTTAAAAGAAACAAGTTATAAGTGAAAATGCGTGTCCTTTTCTTCTTGTTTTATAGTTTTACAAAAAAATTAAATGCAATACGGTTTTGAAAGGCGTGGTAGAGAAGAATGAGTGTATTTTCTAAAAATCATAACTACATTGTAAATTTTTCATTTACAACATTTTTTTAATTTCTCGTTAATAGGTGTCAAAATTAGTGAAATAATGGATATTTTCATTGGTCTTTTAATCATACACATTTAAAATTTTCATAAACACATGCTAATAATGGCAAGGATCTTGTATGGCTTAATGAAATAAACACAAAGTCCTATCCTATCCTATCTTAATTGGACATCTAAATAACACATTGAAATTAAAAACGCGAATTCGTGAAGAAAATTATAAAAATAAATCGCTAAAAGTAGCTAGGAAGAAAAAATAGCTAAAAATAGCTTAAACGAAAAATAAGTACCCAGCCAGAAATTGCCAATGGTCTGAAAAATCAAGCACTGGCAGAGCACTATTTGACAATGATCCAACATTAAAGTGCTGGCAAAGCACTGATTTACAACGCTCTGCCAACGTTAGTAAAAAGCGCTTTGCCAGTGCTTAATTATCAAAATTTACAACAGGAAAAATAATAAAAGCACTGGTACAGCTCTGCCTTAGAACGCTCTGCCAACGTTCATATAAAGTGCTTTGCCAGTACTTGATTTACAAACTTTACAACCGTAAAAATAAAAAGCACTGGCACAGTACTAACTTAGAAGGCTTTCCCAACATTGGCAAAAAGTGCATTGCCAGTACTTATTTACAAAATTTACAACCGTTAACTTAATAAAAACACATTTCTTGTTCACAACAGGAGTGGAAAAATTCAAAACTAAATGGCAATTTATGATTTGAAGTTAAGAATATTAAGGTCTCCTGTTATAGCCAGCACAAAGTATAGTTTTTGTACTAAAATTTTACTTAAGAAATTTATTTTCATATTTCTTTCTTTAAAGAATTAGTTACTAATTAGTAAAATTGTAGTAAAAAATCGTGCTAACTTATCACAAAAATAATTTGATAAAAACAATATTCAGTTATTTCGGAATTAACTTAGCTGAAGCAAGCCTATTGTTATTTCTATTCAAATTACCAAAATCATTCAATAAGAAATAATAAAACTCTTTACCGAAGATAATCACTAAGTAGGACTTTATTGGTCGATTTTGGTTTTGGTACTGGAAAAGCGCTTATTGTCAGTGCTTTGCCAACGTTTTAAAAAGAAACGGCTAAGCCCTGCCCGGTATTATCATTTTGGGGTTGGCAAAGCACTTAAATCTTCAGATATCCAACGCTCTGCCAACGCTTATACCACCGTTGAAAGCGCTGGAGCAAGGCTTTCCTTTCGTATTTTGCTGGCTGGGTAGCTAAATCTTCCGGTTAATGCAATGTAGCTATTTTTTATAGCTAGATGGAAAATAATCACTAGATCTAGATGGATTATAGCTTACTAGACTTACTACACATAAGTTGAATTAAACAATTTCAACTTTTTCAAAATTTTCTTTAAAGATATTAAAATATTAAACCCTTGAAATTCTTATTTAGTTTATAATTCATAAACCAAGTAAAACTTCAGCAATAAATTTAACATTTAAAACATTTGTTTTAACCAAAATAATCTTTTAATTATTTTCTTTAATATTAACTTAAGAGATAAATAAACATTATTATATCATTATATTATCCCATACAAATGTGGTATTCGAAAATATAGTTTTTTAAATAAAAAATATGTTTGGTTTTATATACTAATGGATGCGTCTTCAAAGTATATCCAATTTGCCTGTAGTTTAATTACATATACACTCAGGGAACTTCTGCTTTAAAAATATGTAATTGTTTCTTTATTTTCAATTTAAATGTCAGAAAAAACTGGTCAGATCAAGTAAAATGTGCGCTCTGCAGTGGAAATCATCCGGCAAATTATAAAGGCTGCCAAATTTTAAACAAATTCAAAAAATTCACAAACCACCATTGAGAAACCGAGAAGTACGCCCCTCAAATAACATCGAACCATCCCACGAGAGTCGACAAGAACAACGACCACAAAATACCGATCTACCACGCCCAACAACCGCAACAGGTAATATATCTTATGCAAATGTAACTAGAAACCCTTATAGCAATTTTCCACCGGAAAATGCTTCTTATTCACAGCAACAACCTGCAATACAAAATGCTCAGCCAATAAGACAAACCTCAGCCCCTAATCAAATGACCGAAATGCTAAATATGCTAAATCAATTGATGCACCAGATGTCAAACCTTATAATGAATTTAACATCTAAGTTTATTCAAAATGGATTGCCTTAAAATCGCTTTTTGGAACGCAAATGGTCTAGCCCAGCACACGCTAGAGGTAAAATCGTTTCTAATAACAAATCAAATAGATATATTCCTTATATCTGAAACACATTTCACTCAAAAAAGTCACTTTTACATACCCCAATACAAGTTCTACCAAGTATTGCACCCATATTAAACAGCTCATGGTGGATCAGCCATTTTAATAAAAAATACCATCAAACACCATGAAGGTATTCCTTTTCAGTCCAACGAATTCCAAGCTACAAATATAATTGTTGAAGATTGGCATGGACAAGTGACCATATCGTCTGTTTACATCCCACATAAACACAACACCAAAAAGGAAAATTATAAGGAATTTTTCAAAAAGTTAGGAAACATGTTCTTAGCATGTGGTGACTACAATGCAAAACATACAATCTGGGGATCTAGATTAATAACAACCAAAGGTAGACAACTATATTCCGCAATTAAAGATCTTAGATTAAATGTTACATTTCCTGATACACCCACATACTGGTCCACAGACCTAAACAAGATCCCTGACGTTATCGATTTCTGTATATCAAAGGAATGCCACCCAAATATCAAACATGCGAATCATGCCTTGACTTATCATCAAATCATTCCCCGGTAATATTGCATATAAAACATAAATTTAGCAATATTGAGCAACCATGTAAGCTCCACACGAAAAAAAAACTGATTGGAGCCGATATCGTTTCCTTATAAGTGAAAATTTAGTCACACAACTTCCACTTAAAAGCTATGAGGACATTACAGATGCTGTAGAACATCTTGTAAATACAATACAACAATCAGCTTGGAATTCCACTCCTCAGTATAGCTTCGCGAACATTCCCAAGTGTTCGATCGATATTCGAAATAAAATAAAAAAAACAACGTAAAGCTAGAAAGCGTTGGCAAAGAACAAAATCTCCAGGTGATAAAACCATTTTAAACAAACTAACTGCAGAACTAGTGAAACTTGGAAAGCCAGCCGAGCAACCTACTTCATATCGTCCAATAAGTTTGCTGCCCCTTTTTTCAAAGGTTCTCGAGTCTTTATTTCTTAAACGACTGACACCCATTATTGAATCGAAAAGTCTTATACCACACACCAATTTGGATTTCGAAAGCAACACGGAACCACAGAACAAGTTCATCGTTTAGTTGAAACTATTCATGAAACATTTGAGAAAAAACAGTACTGCACAGCAGTGTTTCTAGACATATCCCAAGCCTTCGATAAAGTGTGGCATGATGGTTTACTATTCAAACTCAAGAAAATCCTCCCTATAAATTTCTATTTATTTATTAAGTCCTACCAACAAAACCGCTTATTTTTTGTAAAGAAGAAGGTGATATAAGCGATTTAAGTACAATATCTGCAGGAGTTCCCCAATGTAGCATTATGGGACCCACACTTTACCTACTTTACACTTTCGACCTTCCCCAGCCTGAAGGTGTCATCATTGGAACTTTTGCGGATGATACAGCTGCATTAGCTGTTGACAAAAACCACGAAAACGCATCATTAACTCTTCAAAAATGCCTAAATGATATATCATAATGGCTAAAAATTTGGCGTATAAAAGTAAACGAGTCGAAATCTGTGCAGGTTGCATTTACATTAAATCGTCAGATATGCCCTCCTATCAAATTAAATGACACTAAAATACCCCAAAAGGACGAAGCGAAATATCTTGGTATACACCTAGATAAAAAGCTAACGTGGAAAAAACACATTCAAACGAAACGTAAAGCTTTAGATATCCAACTAAGAAAATTCGGGTTTATCTTTGATTCCCGACTCTCCATTGAAAACAAGTTAACAATATATAAATGTATTCTGAAACCTATTTGGACCTATGGGATCCAGTTGTGGGGCACCGCCTCCACCTCAAACATTGAAATTCTCCAGCGTTTTCAATCAAAAACAATTCGAAGAATTGTTGACGCACCTTGGTATGTAACAAATCATCAACTCCACAAAGATCTCAAAATACCTACCATAAAAGACGAAATAAAAACTCAGCTGGCATCCTACAAAAATAGAATTGAACAACATCCAAATCCGTTTGCATCAAACCTCATGAGAAATAACACAACATTTGTAAGACTAAGGCGCAGGGCTCCTCAAGACTTAATGCGATGAAACTATTTCCTTTCAAAATGGAGATACACAACTCTTTAAATAACCACAGCAAAACCTTCTTAACATTATGGTATGATCAATAGATCATAGCCATTTTATGTATATGTATCTAACTCAAATCTAATGTTTAATATCCAAAAAGATAGATTGCATTAATAAAGAGAAAAATTAAAAAAAAAAAAAAAATGTCAGTCATTTGTAGAAGAAATTAAAATTTTTACCAACCTTGTAGTTCAAATGACTGTTTTATGATTTTACATCCATTTTTTACAGTAGTTTTTTGTTACTTAAAAAAATAAAAAATTAAATTTTTTTTATTTTTTAGTAACATTTGGTTAATTTTTATACAATTGTTAGTAATTTTTTGAACATTGAAAAACAAATGACAATGTTAGTTGTATTTACTGAAATGTAAGTCGTTCATTCTTTAAGTGAAATTTCATTTGTTTTCAACCACATTTGCAGAGGTCGTTACCTACATAGTATTCTAAGTGAATAATAATAAATATTTTAAAAAAAACTTCAAATTGGAAAATTTTTGTATCCGCTTTTTAACCCCTAAACTTGAGATTGAGCACCTTAAAAATACGTTTCTATTATTGTTTTGTCCTTTATAACATATCGTAGTTTTATTCAAATCTGAGGATTTACCACTGTGTGGTTTCCTTGTTAGGTGAAAGTTAAAATGGTTGCATACACCGAAAAAAATCCATGCGTTATATATACGAAATTAGGAAAAGTTTGTGTAAACTATACGAATAATTAAGAAAGTCTTTCGTATAATTTACGAAATACATTTTCTGTTTTACGAAATATCTTTTATATATTACGAAAAATGGTGGAATTAAAAAAAATCAATTAAAAAAATATCACAGCGAAATGTATAAAAATAATAAATAAAAAAAAAAAAATAATATAAGCAAAGACAGTTTTTGTAAATTTAAAAATGTTGCATATATTTGAATTCTGTAATAAAAATTTATTTCGCAAAATAAAATAAAATTCTTATTCGTTAGCTTCGTAAAATTGCAAAGGCCTTTACTATTTTTGTTTCGCAAAATTATAGAAACTTTCTTATATATAACGAAAAAAGTGGCTACGAATGATTTCGGTGGTTTTGTAAAATTTAAAAAGTCTGCACTAAATTTATTTTCGTAAAATGTAAGAACCTTTCTTGTATTTTACGAGAAAAAATAGCGGCGACAGTTTTTTTTTATAAAAAGTTCCATGTTTTTTTTTCGGTGTAGTCTTACCAGATACACAGAAGATTGTACATTTAAAATGTGTTGTTGTTTTGTTTGTTATTGATGATTTACTAGTGGTTGAACAAATATTAATTTTTTTCTAACCAGTTAACACAAACACACACACATGCACATTTACATCTGCCAGTGTCGGTTAAGGTTTTTTTTTGTTAAAGTGCTTTTTTTTGTGATTTTTGACTTTGTTTGGTATTGTTGTTAGGTATTGTGGTCAAATCTTTATTGGCATTTATTGATATTTGGTTAAAACGAGCACTTGTTCTTTACAAACTTTAAAATATGTTTGCAGTTATTAATGGCAAATCATAGATTAAAGGCAACATGTCGAATATACAGTGGCGAGCACTCGTGAGTACACGTAAGGACTTTGTACACCTAAATATTCAGGCCGAAAAATATTTGACACTAGAACTAAAATATACGGTGAATCCAAATCTGATCTCAGAATCATTCTCCGACATCAGACGTTCAAGATATATTATATGGAAAAGTGTCGTTTTTAATAAAAAAAAATTATCCGATTTTTTATCTTCCTGAAAATACATTTTTTATAATACTTTCAACGGTATCTAAACAAACTACTCTTACCCTTTTTTTTGTCAGTTTTTTTTTGATTTTTTAAGATATTTTATTTTTTCTTGCATTCTCGTCGTTTTAACTTGATAATAAATCCGAATTTTTTTTTTAAATTTTACACTTCCGAACTTTAAAATTGCAGTTACAACCCCAATTTCAATTTACAATATTTTCGTAAGGAAACAAGTTATCTTAAAAAATTCAAAAACTGAAAATAGGGTAAGAGTAGTTTGTTAAGGTGCCGTTACCAGTATTATGAAAAATGTATTTCCAGGAAGTTGAAAAATCATAGAATTTCAATTAAAAACGACACCTTTACCCGTAATATAGCGAGAACGCCTGATGTCAGAGAGTAATTCTGAAACCAGATTTGGATTCAACGTCCCTTTTTTTTTAAATATATCTTAGTTCTAGTGTCAAATATTTTTCGGCCTGAATCTTTACATGTTCTCATGAGTGCTCCCCACTGTATATATTTGACCACAACATGACTGGTGTTGAAACCACAAAAATCTATTATTATGAACTGTTTTATTGTTAAATATTTTTAATTAAAATTGGAATTTTTCAAATAAACAATTATTTTAGTACATATAAATTGTAAGTAAAATGTGTTGAACAACCCAAACGAAGCAAAAAAAAAAAACAAATTTAAAAATTATTTTTGTCTTTATCCGGCAATTAGATAAGCTACACCATATGGATTAGTCAGCAATCGATTGAGTAGATTCTAATTGTTCCTGTTTCGAGAACTATTTATGTGTTGCATCTTTTTTTGTTCAACATTTCTTAAAACGCCAAAAAATCTCTTTATTATTTCGCTATAGAAATATATGTAACATTTTTCCGAAGTCAATTGATTACAATAAAATTGTAATTAATTGGAGAGAATAAAGTGGAGAAATAAAGTGCCAACCGAATTGAAAAGTGTAAAACATAATATATTAGTAGATTTGTTTATCTTTCATGTCCAAAACAAATCTTAAAAATTAAAAATATAGTTTTTAAAAGAGAGAAATTTTCAAATTTAACATTTTTTAGAAATGTTGAGGTTAAGAAGAAGAAAAAACGTTTTTCTCTAAAATTCTAAACACTATTACTTTTTAAATCAGACTAGACTTGTTTTCTGCCTTTTTATGGACAGGCTCATCAGTGATTTTCCATTTAAATTGTATTATTATTTGTGTTTTATAATTGTCAGATTGTCTCTATATAATAAATTTTTCAACAACGTGCGGCTGTAAATATCAAACCTGAGCTCTTCTAGCATTACAAACGTAATCCAAATATGGCCTCGAATCTAATGCAGCTAAATTCCAGTTTTTTTTTCATATTAGCTTTTTAAGTTATTGTATATTATACTCAGAAGTGACAACACTAACAACACAGATATTCTATTTTTCGATTTTTGTTTATTTTTTTAATCTCCTCCGTCTCTATTTTTTATATTGTAAAATTAAAAAAATTCAAAAAAAAAAAAAATTTTTCTATGGAAATATGATACAAGCTTTTTTCAATAATTCAATTTAAAATAAATAAACCTCGGGACCCAAAAAACGAAAAATTTGTTTTTTTTTATTAAAAATACTATATTTTGCAAATGTGCATCGTTCTTGCAAATCGGTAGTGGCCAAATGTGCATTTAAAAACCAAATTGCATAAAACTGTATTTCTTTTTTCCGCAATCAAAAAAAGTAGGGGAGTGTACCATACCATACCAATGCAATTTAATAAGTTATGATCCGGTTAATATTGAATACAAATAATTAAATTTACACAATTTTTGCATATTCCTGAATTTTGAATTTTTCAAAAATTTAAAAACTCAAAAAGCCAATCTTTAAGTGTATTACATAGAGTTTATGAATGGAAAATTTAATTGAAATCGGTAGATCCAAGGTAAAAAAATTATCTTTTTTTGGCAGGTATTCGATGGTATAGGCGATATAAAAAACTTTTTAAATTAAAAATCAACAACTGTATTATAAAACAAAGCTCTTTTAATACGTATAAAAAAAGTTTTTAATTTAATTCTTTATTAACATAATATAGCTAATTACTTTTTAATTCTACAAAATATATTAAACAACAACTTCTCAAAAAAAAAAGCTTAAAAACTATAAGATTATAAACTAATAGACAGCAAAATACCGACAGTAATGAGCCATAAATAAAGTAATTAATGTTGCGAATATTGTTGAGTAAAACCCAGTACACAAAAATTGTAATATTAATTACAAAAATGTAAAATGGGAAAATTTGTAGTGTGAAATAAAATGATAAAAAAAATAAAATAGTTACAGAATAGTACATAAAGGGTCCGCCAAATAACTTTTTTTTTTTTTGAACTCCTGAACCAATTGGACGTTGTATGGCGTCATACCAAGGTCTTTATGCAAAATTCGTCTCAATGATGTCTCCGAAATGTTCAATTGTTGAGAACGACGGTGAATTGATGTTGATGGAGCTTCACGCACACTTTCTGCCACAGCAGCAATATTCTCGGGTGTACGCACTGT
This sequence comes from Delia radicum, assembly GCA_021234595.1. Taxonomy (NCBI): domain Eukaryota; kingdom Metazoa; phylum Arthropoda; class Insecta; order Diptera; family Anthomyiidae; genus Delia; species Delia radicum. The sequence goes on along the minus strand of CM037854.1, from coordinate 61,237,945 downwards.
TTTTGGCTTTTCACGCTTTGGTTTATCGATGAGGATGCCAGTTTCTTTCACTTTTTTCACAAGATAACGAACATACGGACCATATTCGTTCAGCGGAAGGATACAACTAATTATCTGTCAAATCAGACATGAGTTAAGTGTTACCATACACTAAATAAGCGCTAGTTGAAAAAAAAAACGTTAGATGGCGGACCCTTTACATATACAGATTTTTGCAAAGTTTTAATTTTTTGTTTAGAAATGTTGAGGTTAAGAAGAAGAATAAACGTTTTTCAGGATTTGAAGCCAACTGACCATCCAATGCGTTTTCGCTTCGCTAAGTGGGCCTGCGATCGACTTACAGAAGATGCCGAAATACAGCTGCACACAATCGATAATGTGCTTAATAAATTTTATATTTGGACGAAACATAAAAACATTTCTATTAATTAGTTTTTACAATTTATTGAAATTATTTAACAATTTGTCTGATTCCTGTTTATTGGGTTATTCACATGAAAAGACTTTGTAGTATGTTATTTCCTGTGGGTTTAGGAGAATATGAACATATAACAAAAAAAAAAAATAAAAATAAAAATCACTATTAAATTATAGAAGTATGTGACAAAATTTATTTTGTTTTTGTTGTTTTTGTTAAGAAACTTGACAGATTTTTCCGCCAAAAACAGACAAGGAAACAAATTATATGTAGAAACTTTTACTTTAGGCAAAACTCAAAAACATATAAGCATTTAAGCACATTCCATGTATAATAATGACATGGAATACATAATTATATTTGACAACGAAAACAGCAACAAAACTAAATTAACTTCACAATAAATCTAATAACTACAATAACAAACTTATACATGCTTCTATTACAGCTTTCCCTTGAAAAACAGCCAAAAAAACAATGTATGTACTCAAAAGTCTCCTTAACATTAACACTTAAATCGCTGAAGTGTTTTTCACAAAACTTCATGAAGACGTTGAACTATGATTGAAAATAAATTTTGTGTTGCTTTATTTATTTTTATTTTTAACATTTAGAAAGCTAAAAGCAATAACGTAGGAAAGGCTCTGAGACTATCAAGCTAAAGTTTATTGGCATCGCAAAAAACTAATTATATCGCCATGTCGATCACAAGAAGATTTGTTACAATTTTCTTGTATCATAGTCGGAAAAAATTCTAATCCAGCACACAATAATTAATTACATCTAAACTACTGTTTTGAACTTGGTCATGGTGAAGAAACACAGGATGCACCCAAGAGAGTCAAAGAACCCCCTTTTTGCAAAAAAAAAAAATTTAAAGGCGTTTAACTTTTGTTTTCGTTGATGCATTTCTCCTTTTTTTTTGCTTTTTGTAATCTCGAATAGTGTATAACGAAATATTATATCAATATGGGCATATATCTCTTACCGTTGCAATCTTATTTAAGCAAATATATCCCTATTTTCCAAAAACTTCATTTATTTCAATGTCTCATAAGTCGTTGGCAATAGATGAGTTTTGTTTTTAAATATATCTTATATTAGAAGCCTTTCATGAATGTAAGTGAATTTTATAGCTTTTCTACGTCCACATTAGTGTGCCCCACAAAATGTTTGTTTGTTCTTCAAGCTTAATTTGAATCCTTATGGTGTAAAGTGTTTTGAGTTTTTTTTCCGATTTTTTGGAAGAGGTTTAGAGGTTGCACAAAGCGATTAAAAAAGTTTGATCATTTCTAAGATAGACTATAAAATTGTCTCATTGGTATCACCCAATTCTTCAGTTATCTGAAAAAGATAAAGATAATTGGCTTAACTTAAATTGAGACGTTACATACAATAGACAAAATAAACTCTATAAGAATCTTTTGTATTTAAAATACAAAAATTAGTAATGAAAATGAAAATTATTCAAGTTCGAGGCCATACTCTATATTTCTTCATTAGAATATTGTCCTAACAAATAATCTATAGAGTTTTTTGTTTTCAAATTTATTATTTGATCCTTTGAGGAATGTGTTGGTACATCTATTTCGGGAATTTTCTAGGTTCCAGGCACGTAGCTAGGGGGGGGGGGGCTTGGGGGCTAGAGCCCCCCCCGAAATGATTTGACAAATTTAAAAACTTAATACAATTCGTTAAAAAGTAACAATGTTATTGATAAATTTAATATGAAAATATTTATTTTTTACTTAGATCAAATAGGAAATAGTTTTATATGATTCGAATCTTAAAATTTCGTTAGAAAACATCGCCTGCAAATGGGCGGCTATCATTGTTAGAGTTGATTTTCGACAAAAAGCAATAAATAAAATCATTTCATAAGAGATTTCGAAGTCTTTGACTTAAAATATAATCAAAAAATTGTTTGAGACAATGCAAACTAAAAATTAAATATGTCTACACAGAAGAAACTAAAATTGAGTTTTAATTAAAATATTTGTTGATTCAGCAAAAGTTTAACTGAATTCGGTCGTGTTGATGCAATTGTAGTAACAACTAAAATTTAATTAATATTATTTCCAATTACATATAGTTTTATTCACATCTATTAAAAATTTAATTGAATATTGTTTACTATTGGGAAAAATTACAAAATTTTAAAAAAATCACCAAAATTGTAAAAAAATCGCCAAATTTCAAAAAATCGAGACCATTTGAAAAAAATCGCAAAATATGAAAAAAAAATGCCAAAATTTAAAAAACAATCCTCAAAATTGCAGAAATTTAAAAAAACTCCCAAAATAAACGCCAAAATTCGAAAAAAATTTAAAAAAAATCACCAAAATTAAAGAAACGCGAATTTTCAACTTTAAACGATTTTTTTAATTTTGGCGACTTTTTAAAATTTTTGCATTTGTTTCAATGTTGTTATTATACGATATAAAAACTGAAAATTATTTTTATACCAAATTCATTTTTAATTAAACAGTTAATTGAAAGTAAGTTTGAAATTGAACAAAAGTTTAATTGAAATTTTTTCCACAATTATTTTTTCTGAGTATTTTGACATAATCTTTTAAAATGGAGATACCACTAAGACTCAAAATTAAGTTTACTTGTGCCGTAAAAGTCGTTACTTTACTTACTGTGCAATCTTTTTATTTAAATTTGATTTGCTACGCACGCATCTGGTAACATAGTTTTCAGTATTTTTTTTACAATATTGCGATATCTCATATATTTTTTTAATTTTTTGAAACAAATTTAAGCCTCAAACTTTTATCGATATGCATAATGTGTTAACGTGGTCCAATGTGATTTAAATTTTCTCAATTTTTTTTTCCGAGTTAAAACGTTTGCATAAAATAATACATTATTTTATATACACTTATAAGGTTTTGGCTGCCAGTGCATTTAACCGGACATAATTATATAAATTCATATATAAAATTAATTTCGTAGAAAAAATTTAATATGATGTCATATATAGTTGCGTATAATTGTATATTGCATTTAGAATACGCTAAAACTAATCCAATTAATAATTACGTTATATTTATATACCTAGACATTGCAAAATTATATATATTTTGATATTATATCATATTTTAAAAAACACAATATTACAACACAATATAAACAATATATTACCCCATGCATAGTCACACTAGAAAATTTGTCAATTATATTTTGGATGTAAATAAGTATTACATCTGTTGGCGTCGTTATCGGCAGACGTTTGCGGTTGCTTGCTGTGGTGTGGCAGCTAACCATAGCAGGGAACCGCGTGACGGCCTGCTGATGACGGCGTTCAATATCCGTTTCACTGGACTCGGACCTTTAGTGGGTACCGAGAGCCAAGTAACCATTAGGTTACTTCACTCGTTTTTTTTGTGTTACTTGTTGAAAGTTTTTTAAGTCAACTGCACAGAGCAACAAGTGAAAAAAAAAAGTGAAAGAAGAAAAAAAAAAGAAAACTAAAAAGAAACCAAATTTTGTAAAGCCAAATTTGTAAGAATAAAAGAAAATTTGTAAAAATAAAAGAACATTTGTAAAAATAAAGAAGTAATTGCCAGAATAAAAACGGTGAAAGAAAGTGGTTCTTGGTTGTTTCCCCCGCGTTGATAAAGTTACCAAAGGCACACCACGCAGTCGTGGACACCAGTGAGTATACCAGTATCCAGAGGTAAACATTTGGTCCTTCTCCCGTGAAATTGGAAAAAAAGGTGGCGTAATATATTTTATTTTATACGAGTTTGGTGTCTCAAAATTTGTGGCTCTAAAAAAAAAGTGAGGTTACGCCGCGTGAAAAATTTGAAGCGGTTCTTATATACTTTTTGTCGCCATTTTTGCTGAAAGTTATATACAGTAAAATTTGTGGTTCTCATTTCTCTTCGAAATACATAGAAGTATTTTTTGCTGTCCATTTCTTTTTCTTCGCTCTTGTTTTTTCTTTAAAAAATTTTTTTTTTTCTCTCTTTGGTTGCTCTTTTAAAATCTTGTGTGGCTCAACTTGTGTTTCTCTTAATTTCATTTTTCATTGGCGTTTTTATACATTGCTTTGGGAAAGTGTCTCTTTTGTCAATCGGTATTTTTTCTAAATTTTGAAATACAAAATGTCGATTTTTGAAAAATATATGCGTGCGGCAGAAGACGTGATTAATTTTGAAACAATTTTAATCGAAGAAGACTTTTCTAATTACTCTAAAGATGCCTTCGAGTTTGAGAAAAGTGAATTAGGAAAATTTTGGACTAAATATAAAAAACTGTATGAAGAATGTTCAGCAGATACAGTGGAGAAGAAAAAAGAGTTAGTAGTAGTCCAGGCAAAACACCCACAAGTTAGGAAATCATACGTTCGTTGCCTTAATGTACTTTCAAAGGCTAGAGAGGACACATTAAAGGAAAGCCATGAAAATGTGGAGCCAGTGGTTCCCAATCTTTGTAGTTCAATTTCGGTCCCTCCGTGCGATACTGAAATTTTTTATGGGGATTACGTTACGTGGCCCACATTTAGAGACATGTTTACGGCAATTTATATAAATAATACGAGACTTAGCCCAGTGGAAAAACTTTTTTACCTTTTTAGAAAAACAGATGGTGAGGCCCGTGATATTAATAGAAATGTAGCTTTAACGGGTGAAAATTTTGAGATTGCGTGGAACAATTTAAAAACGCAATACGAAAATAAACGCGTTTTGATAAACAGCCAATTAAAAGTTCTTTTTAATTTGTCGCCCTGTGTACAAGATTCAGCAGCTGAAATTAAAAGGTTGCAAAGGGAAATAAATAATTGTATGGCGATTTTAAAATTATATGCGGTTGATATTGAATCGTGGGACCCTATTTTCGTATTTCAATGTTCATCGCGTCTCTCGGAACGCACTTTGAATCTTTGGGAGCAGTCAATAACAAATAAAACAGAGGTTCCCAAATGGGATGAATTAAATTCTTTTCTCACGAATAGATTTCATGCCCTTGAAAGTGTTTCTGACATTATTGCAACTAATAATGTCGCCAGTAGTTCCCAACCTGGCTCTAGTAATGGCAATAATAATTCAGCACCCAAAGTTAGACAATTTAAGGCCCATCACACAAAAGCTGACCCAATTCAGTGCAAACTGTGCAAAGAAAACCATAGAATAGTTTCATGTGCTAAATTTTTGAATATGGACTACAGAAACCGGGTTTCAACTTTGAAAAAATTTAGATTTTGTTTCAATTGCCTTACTAGTGGCCATATGTACGGTGATTGTAGAAGTCAAAATTGTTGCTCAAAGTGCAAAAAGAAACACCATACGCTCTTGCACAGAGATTTCAATACTAATAATAATAATCAGGGTCAAGCAAGACAGGTCGAAAATGTTAATAGGGCAAGTCAATTACAGTCCACAAATACTGCCGGTCCATCTGGTGTTGTTCAAACTCATCACACTACGGTTGCGAAAAAAGTGATGTTAGCTACAGCATGGGTAAATATTATTAGTTTTGGCACTGAGTACAAAGTTCGGGCTCTAATAGACCCATGTTCAGACGAAAGTTTTGTCTCGGAAAAAATACAAAAATTATTGAAATTGCCCTGTGTGCCTCTTGAAGCTTCAGTTACTGGTCTGGGTGAAGAATTGGTTAGTATCTCAAGAAAAATTGCGACATTTAAAATTTGTCCTATTTCTAATCCAAATTATGCCCTTAATATGGAGGCTCTTGTTGTTCCTAAAATTACGGGAAGTATTCCCACACATTCTTTTAGCCCTAAAGGGGGCGTAGATATTCCAAAACTCGATTATGCTGATCCAGAGTTTTACAAAAGTGGTCCTGTGGATCTTTTGTTGGGTGGCGATCTGTATCCATCGATTCTTTTGAAAGGGGTACAGCATGGGGTTTTTGAAACACTCGTTGCCCAAGAAACAATTTTTGGTTGGATTTTTACTGGTCCAACGCCCAGTAATACCCCGTCTCCAACGGTTAAAGTATCCTTTATGACAAAAATTTCTACTGATGACCAATTGACTAAGTTTTGGGAGTTAGAAGAAGTTTCTCAAAGGCAGTTTTTATCTAAAGACGATAGAAAATGTGAGGAGATTTATCGTTCTACTACCACGAGAAATTCTGAAGGGAGATACATCGTTAGTCTGCCCTTTAAGGAGAATTTTGAGTCGCTCGGTCCCAATAGGCATATAGCAGTAAGCCAGTTTTTACGAAATGAAAAAGCTTTAATGCGCAATATTGATAATAAGATTCAATATGATGAGGTCCTTAAAGAATATTTAGCGTTAGGACATATGGAAAAAGTACAAGGTACTGGAGGTGATCCTTGTTATTATTTACCTCATCACGGCGTATTTAGGCCTGAAAGTACGACTACAAAATTAAGAGTCGTTTTCAATGCGTCATGTTCTTCGTCTAATGGAAAAAGTTTAAATGATTTGTTGTACACTGGCCCTGTTTTGCAAGCTGAAATAGTAAATTTGATTTTAAAATGGCGATTTTTTCAGTTTGTATTCAATGCGGATATTTCAAAAATGTATCGCCAAATTTTGGTTAAGCCTGAACATAGAAAGTTCCAAAAAATAGTTTTTCGTAGCTCTGAAAAAGGTGAAATTGAAGATTATCAATTAAATACGGTTACTTTTGGCGTAAATTGTGCCCCTTATTTGGCCCTTAGGACAATGCTTAAGTTGGCTGATGATGAAGAGCGGCTGTTTCCCTTAGGTGCACAAATTTTGCGCGAATGTATGTATGTGGATGATGCTTTAGTTGGAGCACATTCTTTGTCTGATGCTTTAGCTTCGCGTGACCAATTAATTGGTATTTTAGAAATGGGTGGTTTTGAGTTACGTAAATGGACTTCTAACTCAAAGAAATTTTGAAAAATTTGCCACAACAGCATTTATTAAATTCATCTTTTTTGTCGCTCGATGATAAAAGTACTACGAAAACGCTGGGTATCCGCTGGAATGCGTCAGAGGACGTATTTTTCTTTACCACTGAAAGTTTACAACTCAAAACGTCTTACACGAAAAGAGAGGTCTTGTCAATAATCGCTAGGTTATTCGATCCAGCGGGTTGGTTAGCTCCAGTGGTAATTACTGCAAAAATTTTAATGCAGCAAATGTGGCTTGATAAAATAGATTGGGACGAAGCTATCAAGCCAGTAGCTTTGCAAAAATGGCAGAATTTTGTGCAAAATTACAAAGATATTGAAACAATTAAACTTCCACGTTGGGTTCAATATTCACCTAGTTGTGAGGTGCAATTTCATGGGTTTTGTGACTCATCTGAGTTGGCATACGCAGCCGCAATTTATGTCAGAGTTGCCCTTGGAGACAAAGTTTATACGAATTTGCTCGTATGTAAAACAAAAGTTGCTCCAGTAAAAAGGCCATCTTTACCAAGGCTAGAGTTATGTGGTGCGGTTCTTTTGGCGAATTTAGTCGACAGTGTTATCCCTTCGTTTAAAATAAATTCCAATTCTATATATTTGTGGTCCGATTCAACAATAGTCCTCGCTTGGCTACGAAAACCACCTTGTAGTTGGAAAACTTTTGTGGCTAACAGAGTAGCCACTATACTCGAAAAAGTAGGGAACTTGAATTGGTTTCATGTGTCGTCTGGCGACAACCCTGCCGATCTAGCAACCCGGGGGCTGACCCCTTCGGAGTTAGGAGAAAATAAGCTTTGGTGGCAGGGCCCTGATTGGCTAAATTCTGAAAAATCTTTGTGGCCCGTAGGCGTTGCAGAGTTTGAAACTGCAGAAGAGACAAAAAAGGCGCAGACTTTTATTGCTAGATCGGAGGAGAAAGAAGATATCCTCGATCGTTTTTCAAGTTTGCCACGAGCATATCGAGTGATAGCATATATGTTCCGATTTTTTCTTTTAACTCATAAAGAGAAACGCAAAAGTTGCAAATTTGGGTCTTTGCGAATTTCGGCAAATGAATTAAGCTTCGTAAAAAATCGACTTTTTTCGTTGTCGCAACAACTTTGTTTCCCGAAGGAGTTCAACTGCCTGACCTCGCAGAACAAAATCGAATCGCGAAGTCCTTTGTTGCCCCTTACGCCCTTTTTGGACAAAGATAATATTATTCGAGCTAACGGTCGTCTTGCGTCTTCCACTTGTTTGTCCTACAATGAACGACATCCGATTATACTTGCATATGGCAGTAGGCTGGCTCGTCTGTATGTTGAAAATGTTCATCAGCTAACTCATCATGGGGGCTCTCGTTTGGTGCTAAATGTTGTTCGGCAGGAGTGCTGGATTATAAAGTTGAGAAATCTTATAAAAACAGTCATTCACAATTGCAAAATTTGCGTTCTGCATCGTAAAAAACTTCAAACTCAAATTATGGCAGCGTTACCTGAGGAAAGATCTACCTTAAGTCGCCCTTTTACGAACACCGGTGTTGACTTCGCGGGTCCGTTTGAAATCAAAAGTTTTACAGGTCGATATTGTCGAATTACAAAGGGCTATGTGTGTCTTTTCATCTGTTTCTCTACAAAGGCGATTCACCTTGAAGCCGTCAGTGATTTGTCTACCCCTGCCTTTCTAGCCGCCCTTGCACGTTTTATTGCTCGTCGTGGTTGCCCCAGTTGTATTTTCTCTGATAATGGTAGAAATTTTGTTGGAGCTGCGCGAGAAATCGAGGCGAACTTTTCGAAGCACGTGAAAGAGCTACGTGACACGGTTGTCGAAAAATATGGTCATCAGCGGTTAGATTGGCACTTTATTCCTGCAGCAGCCCCACATATGGGTGGGTTATGGGAGGCAGGCGTTAAAAGTCTGAAAATGCACTTTAAAAAGACAGCTGGTCAGATGAAATACACTTTTGAAGAGTTTTCCACGCTATTGGCCAAAATAGAGGCGTGTCTCAATTCGCGTCCGCTCGGGCCTATGTCTGAAAACGTCGAAGATTTGTCTGCTCTTACTCCAGGTCACTTTTTGATAGGGTCTTCTCTACTTTCTCCGGCAGAACCAGAAGAAGTAGTTTCCCCTCTCAGTATCTCTAATCGATGGCGAAAAATTAAGGCTCTACACCAAGAACTTTGTCACCGATGGAAAGAGGAGTATTTAAAAGAGCTGCACAAACGTAATAAATGGCAAACTCCGCAAATAGATGTTAAAGAGAATGATCTTGTTGTCCTTAAAAGTGAACCTGCTTGTCTCTCAGAGTGGCGTTTAGGTCGTGTTTTGAAAGTTCATCCAGGTTCTGATAAGAAAGTTCGAGTAGCAGAACTAAAAACGCAAAATGGCGTAATCACCCGGCCAATCCACAAACTGGTGCTTTTGCCACGTAGCTCTCCACAATAATTTCTAATCCTAACTCCCTTTCTTCGTCAATCTAATATATGCTCCTTTTTTCATGTAGCTCCAAGATGTGTGACGGGCATTTTAATGCTAATTTTCGTTGCCCGCTATGCTCCCGTTTGCACGCTGTGCGACAATGCACGCGATTCCTGGTGATGACCTTAGAGGAGAAGTTAAGAGCAGTGGCCCATCACGGCCTCTGTATCAACTGCCTGGCGCAATCTCACCGCCTACCGCACTGTCGCAGTATCGATCGTTGCCACCGCTGCATGCAAGACCATAACAGTTTGCTGCACCCGATGCCCGCAGGAAAGGTCTGGTTCGGAATGACAGCCCAAGTAAGAGTGATCACTCATCCTGGGGCGCGCGCTAGGGAAACGCGCCTATTAATAGACCCTAACGCAGCCCGATCCTCAATTACTATCGCTGAGACTTTGCGCTTGGGATGCTTGGTCAAAGATCGTCGTACCACAGTGACACTCTACCATCGCTGCTACGAAAAACGCCGCATTGATGTCGTGTGCGCTGTAGAGGACCGAAAATACAAGTTCAACCCTGAAACGCGTATTGAACGAGAATGGACTCGAACACGGGGTCAAATGGCTGACATTGATGAAGCAGATATGTGGTGGTTCGACGAGATGCGCTGTTCCATGATCCTTGGCGCTGATGTTACCAAACAAGTTCTAATTGGGCCAGCTAGTGGTCGACCTGGCCAAATTTATTCACAAGAGACGATTTTTGGGCAGGCGTATTTTGGCGAGGGAAAAAAGGCCTCACGCATACCCGGATTGGAGAAGTAAAGTGGTGAACTACGTGGCTCTTATACTAAAAGTATGGGTTAATTAATGAATTCCTTCTAATTTGATCTCTCAATGAATTTGAAAAGAAAACGAGATCTCAATACAAGTTTTTTTTTTTTTTATTCCTATTTGTATGTAGTTATTTTTAAATAAGTTTTTTTTTTAAAATCACAAAATAACTCTTTTTTTCGCTCTACCGAGCGTTTCTTCATAAATTCTTAAACTTTGAATTTTTTTTTGTTTTTTATGGCTCTACGAAGCGCTTTATTGACTTTGTTACTTACATTTCTCTTATTAAACGTACTCATACATTTTGAATTTTGTGTTAATTTTGAATCTCTGCGCTACAGATTTCTAAAATGTATTAAACTAGCAATCTGAATATTAAATTATCTAAATTTTATTTATTATTTTATGAAATAATTGATTTTTTTTCTCTCCCCTTTTTCTTTCCATGTTGCTCTGTATGGCCCGTTTCTCGTCTTTTGCACTATTGTTGCAAGGTGGGCGGTATGTTGGCGTCGTTATCGGCAGACGTTTGCGGTTGCTTGCTGTGGTGTGGCAGCTAACCATAGCAGGGAACCGCGTGACGGCCTGCTGATGACGGCGTTCAATATCCGTTTCACTGGACTCGGACCTTTAGTGGGTACCGAGAGCCAAGTAACCATTAGGTTACTTCACTCGTTTTTTTTTGTGTTACTTGTTGAAAGTTTTTTAAGTCAACTGCACAGAGCAACAAGTGAAAAAAAAAAAGTGAAAGAAGAAAAAAAAAGAAAACTAAAAAGAAACCAAATTTTGTAAAGCCAAATTTGTAAGAATAAAAGAAACTTTGTAAAAATAAAAGAACATTTGTAAAAATAAAGAAGTAATTGCCAGAATAAAAACGGTGAAAGAAAGTGGTTCTTGGTTGTTTCCCCCGCGTTGATAAAGTTACCAAAGGCACACCACGCAGTCGTGGACACCAGTGAGTATACCAGTATCCAGAGGTAAACAACATCAATACAATAGTACAATTAGTTGCATCATTTTGTGTTTAATTTTATACACAAAATTTACCGCAATTTTTGTCTTTTGAATTGACATCTTTCTGGTTCTTAACCCTATAAAAAGATTTTTTTCAATCTAAAACTCTAAATTTAGTTTCAACGTTTTTTCCGTGTTTGTTATTCAATGGTGTAAGTTAATAAATTCCACAAAATCTTCATTTTCATTATATTATTTTTTATTTTTGAATATAATAAAATTTCCAAATGCTATGGAATTTGTTACAAATTATAAAGTTGTAAACCTTTTGCAAGTGGCTAAAGTCTAAAAGGATTAATAGATATTTCGGATTTTCATGACTTTTTTTATATTAAAAACAGGATACAACTATAGCTTATTTTGTATATATCAGTATCAGTTCAGATATAAATTTATACCGCTATATAAAATCGTATTAAATTGTATCGCGTCATTATTCGGACGTTATTTAATTATTATGCCCATTTCTCGGATAAAACTGTATTAATGCTCATATTAAATTTCGTATGATTTTATAAAGCATCATATTAATTTTAATCGGGTTATTAGAAGTTGAAACTTTTTTACTTTTTTTTACATTTATCAAGTTTTAGCTACCCTAGACGTATATTAGCACATAAAAATATAAAGTAACGCAATTTTATTTTTCGCGGTTTTCAAAAAGTTTTCCGCTTAATCCTTTTTTTATTTATTTAAACTAAAAATTAATATTTAGCTAAAAATTTAACGTAATTAGACAATAACGATGCATATCCAACTTAAAGTACATAAACGTTTTCAAATTTGACGTGTTTCGCGGATTGTGATCAAACAGATTAAAGCGTTGTTTCGCGATATAGACATCAAAACTCCCAAAATAATGAATACAATAAGTAAAAAATGAAAAAATGCATTTTAAGGAAATGCACTTTATGCGGGAGGTTTTTGGTTCAAAATGACCTGAGAAAGCGATTTCTATTATTAATACATGATTGCCCATTACGTGTAGGTAAAAATTTAGCAAGCAAAAAAAAAAAAAAAAAAAAAGCTGTTACTCTAGTGTGCAAAAAAAAATATATAATCAAAATAAAAAATCGAAAAGCCCCCCCCCCCCCCGAAACAAATTCCTAGCTACGTGCCTGCTAGGTTCCCATCATCAGAACACGTTTTGAAAGCGGTAACAGTCCCATGCCAAACATCAAACATACATATGAACTAGTTTACTCACTACATGAGAACTAATATACATATGAGTTTGAAGTTAAAGATTATAACCATTGATCAAAAAATAAATTGAAAACTTGTTTGATGTGCAAGATCCACCTCTGGTGGATATTCAATACACGTTTTTTTGTTTCTCTCTCCTTTTTATATTTTGTTTAGTTTGTAAGCAAAACAGGGGAAGTAAACTTGGCGGTACTCTGCCTTTTATACAAGTTTGTTATAATTTTTATTAAAAATAAAAATTATGTTTTTAGCATATGTATATAAAAACATTTATAAAAAAATCGTTCCTCCAGATTTAGGTGAAAGATGGGACTTTTTAAATTAATAAAATTTAAGTATTTTTCCATAATAATGCAAGTTCGAAGAAAATGTTTGTCCAGTTTTATTTTTCATTCACGGAAATGCCTATATGCTTTATGGTTCCTTAAAACGGAAGTCTATGGGTTGGTTCCTCCAAATTTCGGTAAAAGATAGGATTCGAAAGACACAGGAGAAAAAGGAATACAAATTTGGTAATAAACATATCAACTCAATCGCATATTTGGGGTTAAAAATGTTTTTCAAAGTTGTTGGAAACTTTTATGTTTTGAGTCATTCGAGAAATTTTCGAAAGGATATGTGACAACAGATATCATTGAAAATATGAGCATTGATTTTAAACGTTGTTATGATATATGTGCTGTTTTATTTTTTAAAAATTCCACGCAGTTCGAGTTTAATAGCGGTTCAAAATTCGGTATTTTTGTCAAAACTGAGTAAAATACTTCATGTTTAAACTACTCAACTTTTTAGCTTTTTATCCGATTTTTACAAATATCACCTAGTATGAAAGATTGGATGTTCTATTTTTAGATATTTGTTAGATAATGATACATTTTTTTTTTGGAGAAGGTTTGCAAAATTGCAAAAATCGGATTTTTTTCGAGCATATTTAAAAAACTATATCTTTGATTTTTCTTAAAGAATTCGCAGTGGTGGATCATATTGTCTTGTAAAACATATCCAAAATATCAGATTGGGTTCTCCATGGGTTCGAAAAATATTTAGATGTAAGTACGAAATTGGAATATTATTTTCTTAAAAAAGTTAAATTTTTAATTTTGTTCAATACACACGAATTTTAAAATGTATTTGTGTGCAATGAATCCGATTCTGTATTCAGAATTCCTCTAAGTAAGCAAGTTTTTAAACATTTTAACCTTCAACTGTTAAAAACACGCTTCTTCGTCATATTCAGAAATTTAAAACACCGTGAATATCGTCTCTTAGATAAAACTGGTTAAGGATTCCTCAACTACTACACGTAATTATCAAAATACTTTTTGAATCTATCAGATATTTCTATTTGCTTTTAGATAAACCGATCGTTTATAAATAAGTAGTTTTGTTTCATATACGCATAAAATGGTGCACTAGTTGTTGCTGGCAACGGAGAACAAATTAAGAAATCAAGTAAACTCAAAAACCATTTTTAAAGCAAAGAGTACTGTTACCATATGCCGTATCGAGTTTTATATAATAAATTTATTCGCGGTGTAATAACTTCTCGAATATGGCAGAAAAAAAAGTTTTTGCACATTTAGTTTGCAATATCACAAAAACTTGATAACTTAGAAGTGGTTTGAATTCAGATTCGGATTCAGAGTGCAAAAGACCATTTAACAAGTATACCCAGTTTTTTGCGAAATTAAAAGAAATTCGTGTGTAGTGAAAAATATATTTTTTTTTAGAAAATACTACACTCACAATAGTTTTCCCATAAAGACTACTGAATATACTTACACAGTGTAACACGTGTATAAAAGACTAAAAAAAAAGACCCGTGTCTCCCAATTTTTCCCAAAGTCATCTCCTTTTTTGTTTATGGGCCGCCAAAGATTTGGGGCCTCGATATCATTTTCGCAAAAAAGTGATCATTTTCTCAGGCTCATATCTTGCAAACCGTTCAGAATTTCGATTTACTCTCTATGGCAAAGTTGTAGCTCTTCTCATAAAGAATAAAAATTGCGAACATATAAAATCAAAAACTTCACCTTCCAGATCAAAATCGCAAAAAACTTAAAAAAAAATTCGATTTTTTTTTACCTTTTTTCCCGTGTTCAGGTCCATAGGTAGCAAACCGTCAAAATTCAAGGAAACAATCAACCACAAAAATTTACCTAAGATCTCAATAAACAAATTTCTAGAACATATAAACTTCCTGGGAATTGGGTTTGCTACCTATGCACCTGAACAGGAGAAAAAAGGAAAACAAAATGAAATTAAAAAATTTTTCACTTTTGCGCGCTACCTAAACAGTGTTAAGAATCATCTCTAGGAAGTTTATATGTTCTAGAAATTTGTTTATTGAGATCTTAGGTAAATTTTTGTAGTTGATTGTTTCCTTGAATTTTGAACGGTTTGCTACTTATGGACCTGAACACGGGAAAAAAGGTAAAAAAAAATCGAATTTTTTTAAGTTTTTTGTGATTTTGATCTGGAAGGTGAAGTTTTTTTGATTTTATATATTCGCAATTTTTGTTCTTTATGACAAGAGGTACAACTTTGCCATAGAGAGTAAATCGAAATTCTGAACGGTTTGCCTGAGAAAATGATCTCTTTTTTGCGAAAATGATACCGAGGCCCAAAATCTTTGGCGGCCCATAAACAAAAAAGGAGATGACTTTGGGAAAAATTGGGAGACACGGCCTTTTTTTTAGTCTTTTATCACGTAGTGGTGTCCGTATATGGTTATTTTTTTTCGTGTTGCACTGTGTAACAGCTGATATTTTATGGAAAAGTTCTTGTGAGTGTATAATCATTTGTTACTCAAATCTAAATATCTTTTGACCCCAATAAGGACCCACTCAGAGTTTTTGACATGTAATACAAGACAATATGATCTATCACCACAAATTGTTTACAAAAAGTCCAAATATTCGCGAATAACAATTTTTTTTTGATTTTTGCAATCTTTCTGGAAAGAGACTGAAAGCGAACTACACCGAATTTCGAAACACTTAATACAGCACATATAATATAGGAACGTTGAATGCCAATTTTCCCACTTTCCCATTCCAGAATCGAAATTTTTTTGGAATGCCCCTTTTAAAAGTTTTTTACTATTTTTTGTATAGCAAAAGCTTTCATTTGATACCAAATTTGTACATTTTTTCCTTGAAGGAGCTTAAAAAAAAACTTAAATAAACGAAAACTGGATTATTTTTGACCTTAGCTTCTAACCTTTAAACGTGAAATTGAGCAGGTTCAAAATTACACATTCTTTTTTATATTTTTGTTATCACATATTCTTTTTTTTTTGGCAATCGGAGGAAACCCCTTAGTTGCCCTTATTTGTTAGATCTTGATTTCAACACATGACAAACGGAATGACAAACTGATAGAATTAGATCAAATGACGTTGCAGGAAAAACTGCTAAAATTAATGTTTATTTTTATAAATATTAATAAGATACTGCCAGAAAACAGACTCGGCAGTAGCAACAGTATTTGTTGTCAATGGAATGCTTCGGTTGTTGCGACCGTATTTTTCGGTTGTGATTACAGTCTATTGAACCATCAGAAACTCTGTCTCGACAATAGAATATCGATTGTCTCAACAGCAACTCGGTGATCACCAACCAATAGTTCGATGGCTACAACCGAAAAATTCGATTGGCTACAAATACAGTTCCTACTACCGATTGTTTCTTTATTTTTTAAAAGAATCAATTTAATCTGCTAAAATCAGCAAGAAATTAGCTAAATGTAAGAAGTTTAAAAATCAGAAAAAATGTGAAATTTTTAATATTTTTTGTATGTGAATAAAAATCTGCCATTTTGATATCAGCATTTTACAATTTTTTATCAAATATTTTTATTAATTTTAGCCGAATATACTGTTCGCATTCAACTAACGAGTTTTGTTTGCTATTTTTGGTTCAAAAAATATTTGGTAAAATTTGTTGCTGAATTTAGCACACACAGAGAAAAATGTTGCTATTTGCCAACTGAAATTCGGTTACTACGACTCAAATTTGGTCATTATATAGTACAGTCGGTAGGTAGAACTGAAAATTAGTTTTCACTACAAAGTTCCGTTAATTTAACTGAATTGTAGTTGAACCACCCATAATTTGCAGAAATCTAATGTTAATAGCGTTGTACTAACTGAATTTCTAAGTTGTTACTATTAAAATACACTTTTCAATTCGGTTGGCACTTTATTTCTCTGTGTGCAGGATAAATTGCAATTATCAGTTAAGAATACAACTCTTAATTGAAATTTTGAAAATTTACAATTTACTTTTTCTGTGCTTATCATAGCAAAATAATCTGATTTTAAAAGTTTTTCTGCAATATAAGTTTTAATTCATTTCAGCTAGCTTGTTCGCTATTTTTTTATAGGTTTATTTCTATGAGTGTATATACCCAGCCAGAAAAATACGAACGGCAAAGCATTGGCCCAGTGCTTTATTAACCAATAAAGTCCTACTTTGTAATTCACTTCAGTAAAGAGTTGTATTAATTCTTATTGAATGATTATGGCAAATTGAACAGAAATAACAATAGGCTTGCTTCAGCAACGTTAAATTCAAAATAACTGAATATTTTTGTTATCAAATTATTTTTGTGATAAGTTAGCACGATTTTTTTTACTACAATTTTACTTAAGAAAGAAATTTGAAAATAAATTTCTTAAGTAAAATTTTTTTGTGATAAGTTAGCACGATTTTTTTTACTACAATTTTACTTAAGAAAGAAATTTGAAAATAAATTTCTTAAGTAAAATTTTAGTATAAAAACAATACTTTGTGCTGACTAAGTATAATGGGAGACCTTAATTTTCTTAACTTCATATCATAAATTGTTATTTAGTTTTGAATTTTTCCAATCTTGTAATTTTAAACTATAAAGGTAAAGATTAGAAAATTTTTTAAATACGATTTGAGTAAATACTTATTATACACTCAAAAAAAGTCAGTAAAGTCAGCATCATTTTTGCTGGGAGGATACTTGCAGAAAAATTGCTAATATCAGCAAAAAATTTGCTAATTTAGCAATTGTTTTACAAAGATCATTTGAGCAGAAATGTTGCTGACTTTATAGACTTTTTTGTGTATGAATTTGATTTGAATACCATATGCGTATGGTTAGTTGATTTTAAATTCATTTAAGTATGTAAAATAAATTTAAAAAATACTATTAATTTGTTATTTTTATTAAAACCTGCTAACTTATTTAAAACAAGTATTACATGCATTAAATTTCGTTTTTACAAACGGTTATAAATTTGGTAAATCGAGCACTAGCCAAGCACTTTTGGCCAGCGTTGAAAGAAAGCCTAGTGAACAAGGGATGTGCCACCGTTTTTATTATGTTAACGGTTGTAAATTTTGTAAATAAGTACTGGCAATGCACTTTTTGCCAATGTTGGGAAAGCGTTCTAAGCCAGTGCTGTGCCAATGCTTTTTTTTACGGTTGTAAATTTTGTAAATCAAGTACTGGCAAAGCACTTTTACGAACGTTGGCATTGCGTTCTAAGCCAGGGCTGTGCCAGGGCTGTGCCAGTGCTTTTATTATTTTTACTGTTGTAAATTTTGTTAATTAAGCACTGGCAAAGCACTTTTTACTGACGTTGGCAGAGCGGTAAAAATCGTGATTTTTCTGACCATTTTCAATTTCTGGCTGGGTAGCTGCTTATTTACCACTTTCAGATCACCGCGTTATAGCTGTGTCAACTGTTTACATAAATTGGTGTTCACCCGGGTAAAAATAATATTATTTAATCATGTCTAATGTGATCCAGTTTTGTACAATATAATTTAGTTAAGTATGACATTATGTATATTAATATACAATTTTACTTGGCACTGTAATTTTTCGTAATACGACATATTTATTTGTATCTTATAATATGTTATATCATACGTTATTAGACGGGCAATATATAATTGGATAGGCAGAATTTAAATTATATATTGGCGAATGTAAAAAAATATAATTTTTTTTTAAGTTGTGGAAATGTGACAATATTATTGTTTTGAAATCCATAACATCCTATACAAAATGTTTGAAATATTAATTGCAATTATCTTTAATGAACATCACAATTCAAAATATTAAAAAAAAAAAAAAATAAGTTTGACATACAAATTTTTGACTGTATAATTAAAATTTGTCCGTACATTAAATTTAATTTGGGCTCTTAATAATCAGACCTTAATATCTAGCCCCATGTAATGATTTTAACAAATTTATTTTCACTAAATTGAATTGTATCAAATTATATATAATCCATTTATATGCAATACGATCGTGTGGATTATATTTCATTGAGTTTGATATAATTTGATACGATTCAATTTAGAGAAAATAAATTTGTTAAGGCCAATAGATGGGGCTAAAAAGTAAGGACTGATTATAGGTTAGGTTAGGTCGAAAAGATGATTCGGAGAAGGGAAAATAATTCCCTAATCCGACTCAAGTCCCTGAGGACTTACACTTAAGCCAGAATGTCGGCTTGTTGTGAGCTCTAAACCCAATATCCCCAATGTGGATATTGGGTCACTGGATAGTATTTCGACCCGGATCCCGGCAAATGCCGGGCATTCACAGAGATAGTGTTCCAAGGCCTCCTCATCCTCCCCACAGGCCCTGCACACTTCCGAGTCCGCCCTACCAATACGGTGGAGATGGGCCCTAAGTGTCGAGTGTCCCGAGAGGATTTCCATCAAAAGACTAAGTTTCTTCCTACTGAGATTAAGAATTTTCCTCGTCTTGTCCTTGTCCGGGTTGCCCTAGAGAATACTCGTAGTCCTGCCAACACCCGCATTTTCCCAAATGGTCCTATGCATGGTGTCAGCCCAGTCCACCAGCTCCGCCTTGAGAGCTCGAAAAGGTTTAGCGTTCCCCAAAGTGACTAATTCCAGGGAAGATCCTCCCCTGATTATAAGGAGCTTACCCTATCTCCGTTCGAATTGTATTTCAATTAGATATAACGCTATATCAAATTTGATATATTGTTGCATCATTTAATTATTTATTTTTTAATCGGGCAATGTTAAATTCAGTATTCATGTTTTAAACATTCAAATACAATAGAAAGTGAGAATACATAGGTAGGCAATAAAACATGTTGTGATTTTCTCATAAATCTTAAGAAACATAATACTTTGCAGGTTCTTATTTTAGTTTTATTTTTTTCTTTGACCTCTTTTTGGTTTTATATTTCCATACTTTTACATATTCTCTAATAGGTCTTAATAGCAAGGCAATCCTTTTTGTTTCTCTTCTATGGACCCCTTATGAATGGTTTAACTATTCAATGCAGTTAAACATTTATTTCATTTCATTTCATTTGCTTTTTTTTTTTTTTTTGTTTGAATTCATTAAAATTTATAGCTGGACAATTGGTTTTACGATTAATGGCATTTATTGCCTTTTAATCTTAACAAAACAGAACCATGATTCATTTGAACTTTGGAGTTTTTTTTTATTATGTATGTTAACAAAATGCTAAAAACAAATTCTAAGCCTTCATCTTTATGTGGGGCTTTTTTTTTTTTTTTTTTTTTTTTTTTGGAGGACAACTTTTTTATGGCTTTTACATATTAACTTAATCCTAACGTGACCTTTTGTTGGAATATTACCCAGATTCTGTTTAGGGCAAACAAATTATTGGTTATTGCATGGTAATTTGTTTAAATATATACTATTTATATGATTTTATTTATATATATATATTTTTTTTATATACAGTGACAAACAAAACTGAGATTCAATAAACATATTGTAATATTACAATATATATATTTTGAAATTCTGATTTATAAACACATCTAGAACTCATATTTAATGCCCTCAATGAACAACAGCACATTTTTTGTTAATATTGGCTAAAAACTGATGTATGACCAAATTCTTAAAGTATGAATCAATTCATGTTCAACAATATTTTTTAAAAATTACGTATTTATAAATATAAGATTATATTTTACGTTCTTCGTTGCGCTAGAGGGTATTGCAAAAAAACAAATCATATAATTTTCAATTTTATTAAAGTTTCAATAGTTTCTTTAAAGGATTTTTTTTTTAATACAAAACAACCAAATAACAAAAAAGAAACTATCCTTGTGAAAAAAATTGTATTTGATGAATTTTGAAAGTATTCTACACTTTGTGGCAAAATATTTTCATTTTTTTTTTTTTTTGTATGACATGAATAACATTTTGTGTATGTGTTGGTCGATGTTCTAGTATGTTAAAATTGTGTTACAATATTGAACTTTCCGAATCGGAATGGGATGATACCAAAATCAAATGAAAGTTGACATTTGCCATAACAAAACCCTCAAAGGTTTTTCTTTAGTTTAGTGCGAGATTTTTTTATGCGCTTTTAAAGTTGGTGATTATGTAACGCTGTCTAACAAGAAAAAATCATCAAAAATTTGATAAAATAATGCTTATTTATTTTTTTTATCCTGGAAAGTTGTGGTATCTTATGGTTTTTGGGGTCGAAAAATGAATTTTTGATATTTACTTTTACCTAAAACTCAAGCTAGATGGCGCTGTCGTACAAATTTGCTATTTCCTGTAGATTGTCATAGAAAAAACGGTGTTTTTACTTTTTTTGGGGCTAAAAAAATCAATTTTTGGTTTTGGCTTCATTATAAAATATATTTCTAATGATATATTACTACTCTAATGATATTATGAAGTACATTTTATTATTCTCAGTACGTTACTATTACAAAAATGTTATTTAATATAAATAATTAATATCAATATATATAATATTATATTACAAATAATATAAAATATATATTTATAATAATGTAAAATATATAAAATATAATATAAATAATAATAATATTAATAAATAATTATTTACCTTTAACTGCGATTTTAAGCTTAAAGCAAATAATAAATATTTAAATTACATTTTTTGCTTGTATTTAAATAAAGTTTATCAAATTTTATATCAGAAAATGCTATAAATTTTGCGATTGGCCCCTAATGTCAGTTCTGTTTTGACATTTGTGTAGTAAACACATGCGAAATACACGTTAATAAACAATGTTATGCTACACTGCTCCAGAACGCGGAATATTGGTGACTATTTATTTGACCAATAATCGGTCGGTGACTTTGGCACAACGTGAATTTCGTCGCAGATTTCCTGGCCGTCCAACGCCTACTGGTGAAACACTGCGACGTTTAGCCGCTCGCCTCAAAGAGACTGGCACAACACGAGATGCTGCCAGGCGTGGCAGACCCCGGAGTAGCCGTTCTGCAGAGAATATTGCTGCTGTAGCCGAGGATGTCATGGAAGCGCCGTCGACATCGACCAGACGACGTGCCACGCAAATTGGTATCAGTCGACGGTCTTTACAGCGAATTTTGGTACAAGATTTGAAGATGTTTCCGTACAAAGTCCAGACGGTGCATCAGCTGTTAGCTGCTGACCGCCAATCGCGTGTAACATACGCTCAAGCCATCCTTAATCACCACCAAGAGGAAGATGATTTTTCATCAAAAATAATCATGAGTGATGAGGCCCACTTCCATCTTAGCGGGTACGTAAATAAGAAAAATTTACGCTTCTGGGGCACTGAAAATCCGCGTGTAACCCACGTAGAGCCATTACACCCGCTCAAAGTCACTGTATGGTGTGCTGTTTTCGCTGGAGGAGTCATCGGACCTTTTTTCTTCGAAGACGTCGCGGGCCAAACGGTTACTGTGAATGGTGAGCGCTACAGAGCAATGATCAACGAGTTCTTTTTGCCGCAACTTGATGAATTGGGATTGGAAAACATGTGGTTCCAACAGGACGGTGCAACGGCACACACTGCACGTGCCACAACCGATATGCTGAAGGATGCATTTCCCGGGCGCCTAATCTCCCGTTTTGGTGATTTGCACTGGCCAGCAAGATCGCCTGATTTGACCGCTCCAGACTTCTTTTAGTGGGGCTTTTTGAAGTCGCGGGTTTATGTCAACAAGACTCAGACTCTTGCAGCTCTTAAAGACAATATCCGTCAAGAATGTGAGGACCTATCGCCGGAAGTTTTGGCCAAAGTGATGGAAAATGCCATAAAAAGGGTTCAAATGACAATCAACAGTGGCGGCGGCCATTTACATGACATCATATTCTCGACTTGATGTAAAAAAATTAAAATACCAAATAAAAATAATCCACAAGAAGAATCAAAGTTTTTCATTTTTTTTTTAAATTACAGCCAAAAAACATCGGAAGGTTATTTTTGCGCCACCTTGTATATCTTACACCATACATGGGCAGTTTTCATTGCCATTGAAATTCCATTACCCTAAGTTGATATTAATGATAACGAAAAAAATTTCAGTACCAATTAATAAAAATGCAATATTTTTCATTAGAAAAATCTTTATTAATGATAACTAAATCACACTAATGAACAAAAAAAAAAAAATAAAAACAAAAAAAAAAAAAATAATGGTTTGGAAAAAGGGTTGGGAAGTAAAAATATATAATTATGTTTGTGGTCGCTTTGTAAAAAAATAAAATAATTGGTATATTTATCAGGCTGTATTAATACTCCTATGGAACAAACATTTTGTCCATTTTGCCCTATCTCGCTTAATTTTGTAGATATCGGCCTTTTACTAATAAACACCATTTTTTAAAATGGCTAATATTTCGAATATCGCAAAACAAACAAAAACTTGACCTTCTCAACATAATAATAATGTGTTAAGTGTTTCGATGTCACTCGTTCCCTGTCCCATAAATATCGTTCCATTTTGCACTACTGTTCCATTCTATTATCGAAGTGCTTAAATTTGTTTTTTCACCTACGTATATGGGTAAACAAATAATTAAGGCACCCTTTTGTTGTTTTATAAAAAATTAATCTCTCCGGATCTTTACCGGACCAAGCCTATTTGCATTATCGGGGTGTATTGATACTCCAGGAGAGCAACAATTTTGTCCGTTTTGCCCCATCTCGCTTAATTTCGTCCATTAAAAAAAACACCATTTTATAAAATGGTTAATCTCTCAAAAAATAAGCGCGATATCGCAAAATGGACAAAAATTTTCCAAAACTTAAACTGTGTTACTCATAACACTTAGTGTTTCGATTCATCCGTTCAGCGTTCAATTCCATTCCGTTCCAATTTGAACCAATGTTCCTGCTAATGTTCAGCAAAAATTTTATTAAGTTTTAGCACGGAATTTTTAAGTTTTAATCAAAACTTTTGCTGAATCCTCTAATTTTGTTGCTAAAAATCATCTCGCTGATTTTCAGCAAAAGATTTTGATTACATTACATTTTTTTGCAAGCACCCTCCAGACTAAAATTTTGCTTACTCAGCAACATGTTTTGGTGAATTTACTTACTTTTTTTTGAGTGTAGTTTTGGTATTTTCTTGCAATATTTTATTGCGGTAAACACAATGATTTTTGTAATATTTTGTCTTCTCTTGATATTATACATATAACAATTTTTAAAAACTGATTTTTAAAAAATTTTATTTTTATTACCAATTAAAAATAAAAACACTGCGAGATCAAGGGGATTTTTTCGTACAAAAAAAAAATATACAATGATTATAAAATGTAGCAAAGTTGATATCAAAAATTTCTGAATCAGCAAATTTTTAGAACATATTAAATTTGAACCTGTTTCAGAACAGCAACTGTCCCATTACTAGTTCTATAACAGATTTTATAACCAGTTCTAAAGCAACCTGCAACAGTTTGGAGGTAAATAACATATTGCAAATAGGACAAGCTCAATATAAAAAGAATCGGTTGTAGAACAGAAATTATAACCTGTAATATTAGAATTTAAGCTGTTCTGCAGCCTGTTACTTGTTATACTCTACTTTTACCGGGTAATTTTAACAAACATTTCTTTTCAAAGAAGTTTCTCATAAAGAAAATATAAAACTTGGATTTTAATATATTTAATCTCTAGAAAGACATGAAGACTGGCGAATATTTTCCTTTCCCGTTCTGAATATTTGTTTTTGTTAGATTATAAGCACTTTAATTCAAATTAAGTCTTTAACTAGGTCTTTTCCTAACGACCACCAATGACGTACTAAATTTTAAAGACCAAAAATGTTCTATTTAAATAAAATAAAATTTAGTTTTTACTCTGGCTCAAGTAATATTTTTTACAGTTTTATAAGTTTTATGTTTTTATATACATCGAGATTATTTTTATGTTATTTTTAATTTATAACCAGCTTTCAATCTTCGTATTTATACAAGTTTTCAATTTTTTTTTGATCAATGGTGATAATCTTTAACTTTGAGCTTATATATTAGTTCTCATTTAGTGAGAAAACTAGTTCATATGAATGCTTGATGGTTTGCATGAGATTGTCACTTCTTCCAAAACGGATTCTGATGATGGAAACCTAGAAAATTCCCGAAATGGATCTGTCAACACATTCCTGAAAGTGGTCAATTAATAAATTTTGAAAAAAAAAATCTATAGATTATTTGTTAGGACAATATCCTATTAAAGAAATATAAAGTATGGCCTCGAACTTAATTTTAATATAAATTAATTTGAATTTTCATTATTTCGTATTTATATTTACAAAAATAAAGCAAATCAAACATATTAGCTAGGTTTGTTACTAAATTTTTCTCTCCACTGTTTTTTTTTTTATTTTTGTTAAACCAAAACATAAATATTCATAATAGGAATCAAATCCAAATAAAAATGCTAAATAAATTTTATGCTTCAATACATTATAATTTTCATGATAAAAATATATTAAAATTTTTTTTGCACTCCAATATTTATCAAATTATCAAAACAAATCATGCGAATTCATGAAAATTACGCATGAATATAATTTAAACTTATTTTTTTTTTTATTTTTTTGACACTTTAATATTATTTTAATTTTTAAATTTATTAAATTTTGATAATAATATAAAAATATTTATTTAATTTTTATAACTGCCACTAAAACTAATAATTTTGCAAATAAATTTATGAACCATTAATGTCATATATAAAAATTTATATCTATGTACAAGATTAGAAATACTACAAAAAAAAAAAAATATATAAAATAATAATACTATAAAATAAAACATTTATGGTTAGTAAAGGATGGTATTGTGAAAAATATAAATTATAAATTTGCTAAATTATTACACACACACAAAAATCAATAACCTTTAAAATTTATTAATGTGTCATAACCAAAGAACATGGCTTTTTGACATTTTACAGGGTCAAGGACGTTATAAACCGTAAACAAAAAAAAAAAATAAATAAAAATAACAATAACAATATAAAATATGACAGATAATGTCTGTAAGAGTTCACAAAAATGTTTAATTTGTAATTGAAAAATAACAGAATTTATTAGAATTACAAAAATATATTTAAAATTTTAATGAAATTGACAAAGTGTGACTGTAAATTTTCTTGAAATGCAAATATTTTTATTTTAAAATCTCTTAATTTAATTGCTCTGTGTTTTACACTCAAATTGTGAAAGAATAATTTCAAATATACTATCATCCTATATATCATCACAAAATATCATTCCTATGCACCAATTTGGTTTTAGGAAAAGCCACAGTACCATAGAACAAGTACATAGGATTTTAACTCTCATTCGAAAGGGGTTTGAAGCCAAACAATACTGCTCTGCTTTATTCATTGACATATCTCAAGCATTCGATAGAGTCTGGCACGAAGGCCTTGTGCCAAAAATAGTCACGTTATTGCCCACAAACACACATAAACTCCTCAAAAATTATCTCTCAGATAGGTCATTTATAGTGAAATCCAAGGACAATATATCTACGAAAAGAAAAATAGCAGCGGGGGTTCCCCAGGGCAGTATATTGGGTCCACTACTGTACATTCTTTACACTGCAGATATGCTAACACATTCCGCAATTCATACTTCCACTTTCGCGGATGACACAGCATTTATGAGCATTTATACAAATCCCAAAGTTGCGAACAACCGTTTACAGTCTCACATTAAAAATATAGAACAGTGGCTTGAAGACTGGAAAATAAAAATAAACGCATCAAAGTGCGTTCATGTTACTTTTACGCTCAGAAAAGAAATCTGCCCTCGCCTAATAATCAACAACACCCCTGTTCCAACACAGAACCATGTTAAATATCTTGGAATTCACCTTGATCGTCGACTCACATGGGCACAACATATTGATTCTAAGTTCGCCCAAATAAAATTGAAAACTGCTCAGTTATACTGGCTCTTAAACAGTAGGTCCACGCTCAGCCTAGAATGCAAAGTATTAATCTATAAATCTATAATTAAACCAATCTGGACATATGGCATACAGCTCTGGGGTACAGCGTCAGCTTCGAATGTCGAAAAACTACAAAGAAGACAATCAAAGATTTTACGATGCATCACTGGTGCTCCTTGGTTTATTAGAAACCAAAACATCCATGCCGATCTCAATATCACAACTGTTCGTGAGGAAATAAAGGGAAACTGCATTAAATATGTTTCCAAGTTGGCAATTCATCCTAATCCCCTTGCTCAAAACTTGCTTACATTTTCAGGTCACAGGCGTCTAAAAAAATTGAACACCTTGGACCTCGCTTTAAACCAGGGGTGCCCAAGAGTTCCTTATGGAAGAGCAAACACCAATACATTTAAAGAAAAACTAATTTTTATTCAATATTTTTTGTTGTAAAAACCAATACATACAAATAAAAAAGAAAAAAATATTTCAATGTTTACCAGCAAAGCACACGAAAGTGTTGTTGCTTTGCACTTGCGTGTATACAGTGAAGAACGACAAAAAAACTAATAAGACAAAGTGGTTTGTGTATTTCGTATTGCTAGTGCTGAGCGCTCTATATGTGTATTAAAACACACAGCCTATAGCTAAGTTTTTTACAAAAACAAATGAGCACGAAGCGCATAGGGCTTGGGCACCCTTGCTTTAAACTAATCTTGTAGATCCCTGCATACTAAAATTGGATTTGCTGCACTGGCAACAAACCAAGAGGAGATAAGATATAAGATTTGATAACTTATTGTAAATTTCTTAAAGAAAAGATTCAATAAATACAAATATATGAAGAAAAAAAAAAAAAGAATTGTAAAAGTTCAGAACAATCTGTAGTTTTAGAGAAAATTTAAATATTTGTAGGCCAGCAGACCGTTTAGCTAAGTTTAAATGGTACAATAACTTGTAAAATTTTACTAAATCTGTTAAGTTTTCTTTGATGTTCTGTTATTTAATTCTTTTTATTTTAAACGAGCTTAAGATCATTTATTTATTAATTATAATTGATTTCCAATATTTCATCTACACATTGGGTTACTTCTTCAGGGAACAATTATTACAATTTCAAATTAATATAATTGTTCCTGAAGAAGTCACCCAATCTGCAGACGAAATATTGGAAATAAATTATAATTAATAAATAAATGATCTTAAGCTCGTTTAAAATAAGAAGAATTTTACTAGAATTAAAAATTAATATAATTGCTAAAATCAAATAGTTTTTACTAAATAAATAAATTATAAGTAAATAATTTTTTCAAATTTATGTTTATTATCCTTTGGCTCTTTCTTTATATATTTTTTAAATAATAAAAATGCTCAACTTCAATAAAACTATTTGTCAATCCGAATAGTAAGAATTTTGCTTAAAATATTTTAAATTTGGTTATAAAACGTTTTACTTACATTTTTACTTACTTTTCTATTTGAGATAAAAATATTTAAAAACTCAAATTTTAGTTGTTAGGATATTTATTAAGACACTTATTGTAATACTATAATACTTGAGTAAGTTTTTTTTGTGAAGTTTTGAACATAAGTATTAAAATATATTTTGTTAAACAATGAACAGTTTGTAGAATTAAACAATTAAACACAAAATTTACTACAGATATTTTTCATCAAGTTTTCAATCCTTTTATACTTTTAGAATTTATATGAATAAGCTGCCATTATTCACTTTAAAATCCACACATTTTACAACATGGATGTATGTAATATAAATCATTCATCATTTAGAACTACACTCCTATTGGTTTGAGGAGAAACACTTACTCAGAAATATAAAGTGGCAAATAATACAATCGGTGAAAGCAAAGAGTTTAGAAAATAAAGAGACTGCAATACTCTCACTTACTGAGAAATAATATATAAATTGACTTTTTTTCGCGACTTTAAATTGTTAAATTGAGTTATTTTACTTTTGCTGCTAATAGTTTTCGAAATATTTGTCATGATTTGAGCAAAAATTTGTTCAATTAAGCTTTGGTTTTCCTTAAAAACGCATGTTTCCTGTTTGCAGGCACAAGGTGTGTACAGAGAGTGAGAGCATTGCATAGCCATTGTTTTAGGGTTCTTACTAGATTTAGACTTTTTTTTTTAATTTTTTTTATTTCATATTTCAATAGTTTGAACTTTTTTCTATATGCAATGAAAATTTTGAAGAAAAAATCACAGAAATAGAAAAGTTACAGGCTGTTCAACAAACTTCTTGCCCTTTATTTTATAATAGCAATATTTACTTTAAATGATTTAACGGGTGAACCGATTTTTAACCCTCTCACTACCGACTTTTGGTTTGTAAATATATTTATATTTTGACTTAAGATTCTTGTTACGGATCCTTAAATTAAAATCAAAAATGTTTACATATATGTCCGCTCCGAACAATGGGTCCGAAAACAAAATTTTCGTAACGAAATTGTGAAAAATGAGAAATTTCAAATTTAAATATATGCATTGAGAATATAATCGCACTTTTCAAAACGTATACCATATTAAATTAAAGAGAATAGTTGATACTATTTGAATGTAGCAAATAAGTAGTGTTATTTTTTAAAATTTTGTATTTTTTTAAAAAAAGTTTATCAAAAAATGAAAATGAAAATTATTCAAGTTTGAGTCCATACTCCATATTTCTTTATTAGGATATTGTCCTAACAAATAATCCATAGAGTTTTGGTTTTCAAATTTATTAATTGGCAACTTTCAGGAATGTGTTAATAGATCTATTTCGGCAATTTTCTAGGTTCCCATCGTGAGAGCACGTTTTGAAAGATGTGAAAATCCCATGCACACCATCAAACATTCATATAAACTTGTTTTCTCACTAAATGAGATTTAATATATGAGCTCGAAGTTAATGATTATCACCATTGATCAAAAATAAATTGAAAACTTGTTTTTAGGCGCACCCTCTACCTTTGGTAGCTATATAATATATCATTCCATCATCAGACCACGTTTTGAAAGAGGTAAGAATCCCATGCCAAACATCAAACATTCATATAAACTCGTTTACTCACTATATGAGAACTAATATATATATGAGCTCGAAGTTAAGGATTATCACCATTGATCAAAAAATAAATTGAAAACTTTTTTTTGTGTGTATGTCTTCCTTTGGTAAATATTCAATACACGTTGTTGTTTATTTTCCTTTTGAGTTGTACATTTGTTTTTAAAAACAAAATGTACAGGGGAAGTAGTAAACAAGACCATACTTTGTCTTTTATACAAGTTTGATATAATTTATATATAGATCTGCCAACACATTCCGGAAAGGGTCAAATAATAAATTTGAAAATAAGAACTCTATAGATTATCTGTTAGGACAATATCCTAATAAAGAAATATAGAGTATGGCCTCGAACTTGAATAATTTTTATTTTTAATAAAAATTATATATATATAACGTGCGGCCCGGTAGGCTAGTTGGTAGCGTGCTGGCTTATCAGTGCGGGGGTCGTGGGTTCGATTCCCACCAGAGGCACTGGTCTCTTTTCGCTACAACGCGCCGAAGGCCATACTAGCTAGTGCTCGGTTAGGGTAATAGTATATGATTTGTAATTATATGATTATTAATTAATAAAAAAGAGAAAAATAAAATAAAAATTATATCAAACTAGTTTAACAAAAAATTGTAATTTCATAAATAAATAGTTTTGCAAATATTTCTTTAACTATAGCTGACTTTAAAAATCTTAGGACATATTCGTCATCTGCGTCTTTAAAAGTCTTTAAGAAATGATAGGTCTCAGCACAGATGAATGGAATTTTTTCGATCATGTTGAACTGTGGAAATAATTAGTAAATTAATTAACTTTATCTTAATTTACATATATAATTTTAATTTACGTATATAGTTTTCACCAACCTCTTTCTCCTTTGATATATACATATGTATATTTAATGGACCCATTTCTCTAGTAAACAGCAGGGCAGTGGAAAAACAAATACTTTTTAGAAGCACATTTTAGTGTAAAAAATACCGGAAACATTAAAATATATTACGTTCCAAGGCACACTCGTTTCATTGAGTGCCAATTTTCCCTACCTGTAGTAAACTACTTCTTCAATTTTTTTTTTTCGCTTTGTCTGGTATATTTTAACTTAGTACATACACTTCATCGTCAAATTAATTTAAAACAAAATATATTCTAAAATATGCAATGAATTCAAAATTTGTTAAATAAGCTTTTTTAGTATTTCTTAGTAACTTAAAACTATTTTAAAAAAAATTTATAATATCTCGTTGATACACATAATAAATCTATTTCAAAAATCATTATTTTATATTCTTTATTATATATTTGTGTAGCATATTTTTCTTGCATTTATAAAAATATATCATTATTTTCAACTTAAGTTCGTGCATAAGTTACTTTGGTGCAAATGGTAGAGCGGTCTACTTCAATACAACAGAGCGTGATTCAGTTTCGTGTGTTCAATACTCGCTGGCACCAAATGACTTTTTTTAATATTGGAAAAAGATATATCCCTTAGAGTATGCTATGAACTGTTGAAAAGAGCATCCATGCAGTGTTTAAAATTTTATTAAAGAAGTTATATATTCACTCCATCCGCCCAACAGAGCTGTGCATGAATCATTCATTTTTGAATTAATTCGCGAATCATTCATGCACTGAATTAATAAAATTTTGAATTAATTCTTTTCGCCAAAAAACGAATTGAATGAAATTTGAATCGATTCATATGCATTTGGCTGGAATGAATTGCAATTCATTTTAAATCAAAAGAATTCGGCAAAATGAATTGCAATTCATTTTCAATTCAAATGAGTTTGTCGAAATGAATTGCAATTCATTTCCAATTCATTTGACTTGAATTGATTTTGAATTAATTTAAATGAATTAGAAAAATGAATTGCTATTCTTTTTCAATTCATTTGAATTTACAAATATCTGCATATACTTTTAATAAGCAAATGTGAAAATATTATCCAAAATATTTCGAACTTTAAATTTTTTTTTTTTTTTTTTCCTCTTTAACGCCTTTTTTCCTAAACATTCTTTGAAAACCTAGTTTTTTCTAATTTTTATTTTAAAGGACATTTAATAATGCGTAAAGTAACACCTTGGTTTTTGAAATTGTTTCAAAATTGTTAATGTAACGATTTTTTTTAAATTAGGGCGATTTTTTATTGTTTCTTTGCCTTTGAGTTGTCAAAGTGCAATATGCAATAAGAACAAATGAGTGATTTCGTAAGAAAGAGAGTAGCTATGCTGCAACATTTTTTTCACAAAAAATTTTCTCTTGAAGTTGACTTGCTGCTGTTTCAATCACATGGTTTTGATTAAAGTTTGCTGTATTTGATTGAAAGACAAATTGTTTTCTTCAACGTTTCTTGTGTGTTCTTGTCTTTTCTTTACTGTTTATTGTGTTTAAAAATGTCGATTGTTTACTTCTGATGATACAAATGAAGATGGGCCGTCTTCCTCCAAAACCTCCCATGGAGCTTTGCCAGATCTGACAGATAGCAACTCTTTTTTGTAACTAACATCTTCAAAATCGGCTAAATGCTCGCCTAGGAGTTTGCTTTTTAAATATTTCTTTTCAATTACAACAAAAGTTAGAAAATTGGTTGGAAAATTACGAATTATAAATTATTAAATATCTCATTATTTCATTTTTTTTTTATTTATTTGGTTTATATTTAATGTTGTATATTTAATGTTCAATTCAAGTCAAATGAATTAGAAATGAATTGCAATTCATTTCGCCAAACTCATTTGAATTGAAAATGAATTGCAATTCATTTTATCGAATTCATTTGAATTGGAAATGAATTCCAATTTATTTTTACCAAATTCATTTGAATTAATTCAAATTTCATTCAATTTTTTTTTAAGTGAAAAGAATTATTCAAAATTCAATTCAAATTCGTAATGAATTGAAATCAAAAATGAATGATTCATTCACAGCTCTGCCGCCCAATGACACGACATTGTTAAAATCATTAATGATTCACCTAAGTAAAATTTCCTTTCATATGAGTAAACCACACCTATATGTCTCTACGCATACCGGTTTTGGGACTTGGCCCCCAAAAACCGAAGATAGAACAAATTTTTCTTTTTTAATTCCAGAGGGGATCATATATTTTTATTTTTTTTTGGAACTCCCCATAAAGTGCAGTTTTGCTATATTTTTAAAATGTATAAAGTTCTCCTTAACCTATTCAAATAATCCAAAGTATATCTTTACATGAAGTTGTACACAGGCAAACTGTGGTAATAAAATTAAAAAAACTGTATGATATTAAAATAAAATTTACTACTTGTCATATTAATATTTTATATCCGTTTTATATATTTTTTTTAAATATAAAATATAGAAATTTATATAAATGAGAAATGTGAGTGTGTGTAAGTGCCACAAACCATATGTACTACACACATCCATACAAATATATATATATAATAGTTGTGCTCATATCTAGATTTATTTAAGTAAATGTGTATTAAGGTGTCCCGTGTTTTACGAAATGTCGAGTTGTAAAGCTTACATCATGAAATTTCTTCCATTTGTATTTAAAAGTTCGAATTTTTTAAAATTTTAAAATATTTGCATATATTATACGATATATTATTTCTACTTATTTTTGAAATCGGTGCACTGATATAAATTTATGTGTAGTATTAATGAATTTTGTCATAAAGAAGTCCCCAAAAAAATGGTTCATTGAATCAATGAAATATGTTTCATTAAATCAACTTTAATGAATGGTTTCATTGAGACAATGTTACTTTCATAAATATTTTTCCTTGACTCTACAGTGGACGAGATAATTATAAGGTCACCCATACAATTGTGGATTTTTTTTTTCAAAATATTTGCAACATTTAAAAGTTTTTGCCTCCACATAAAAGTAATCATAATAACAGCACCTACCAAACCACTTTCGATCCATTTGCAGCAACTTTTGCTGCATTTTTAATAATTTTTTAAAAATTATTCAATTTTTTGGAAAAATATTTATTATTTTTTTTTTCTCTTTTTCCTCACTCGTGTATTTTACAATATCATTCCAATAATTGTATATACAATTTTATTTATCAGCGTTTATTTCTCAACAAATATATGCAGTTTATTAAAAAAGACGTAAATCAATGTTATTTAATACAAAAAAACCACTAATTTTTGTAAAATTCAGCGCGAAAAGTGCTTTTATGATTTGATCCTTCAAACTATTAAGAAATAATGCAAAACAATTTATGCTCTGGTATGACACTTAACATAACTTAAGACTCAAACGCTGCCTACTTAACGCAAATCGATCATAATTTGAAATGTTGCGTCTGGGTAATTATTATTTATTTAAATTTGGTCCAAATTCATCTCAAAGCGCCTTCCAGATGAGTGCCTTAGATTTAACTTGGCTCAAACGATAATGCTGTAGAGAAAAATTATTAATTTTTTCTTTTGGAGGTCAAATCTTGGCTAAAACTGACATTTCTTATTGCGAAAAATGAAAAAGAAATGACTTTTTATAATTATATTTCATTTATTACAACAAGCGATTTCTCTTTTAATCGGTGAGTTTTTCTGGGCTTGTAGACTTTAAAACAAAACTACTTGGATAAAGCAAATTGCATAACTCTTCTTCCTAAAATAAAATTCTCTTTACTCAAATAAAATGCGGTACATACATCTGGAAGACTCTTGGACTCCAAACTGGACTCTAAACAATACACTTCATATTTTTTGTAGATTTTTGTCGCAGAGTTAGCTTCAAAGTCCAAAATAATAGGCACATTGTTTCTTGCTTCATTTAAATAAAATTAAAATTGATTATTGGTACTCAAATGGGTCTACCATTAAAAAGTGCTGATTTTTTTGTATTAAAAACATAGATTTACGACTTTTTTGAATTAAGTGCGAGATATTTCTAGAAAAGAACGCTTCGCCTAAAAGTTGTACTTAAAATTATTGAAATGATGTTAAAAAATACGCCCGTGAAAAAAAAATAAAAAAAAACCTAAAATCTTTTGCAAAAAAAACTGATTTCAACATCACTAAACTTACATTTATTTCGCTGGCAAAAAATTAAAACATTACTAAAAATGCAGCGAAAAGTGCAGCAAATACATCGATATGGGTTTGGTATCGACTGGTATTATTGTTAATTTTATGTGGTAGCAAAAACTTTAAAACATTGAAAATGTTTTTTTTTTGAAAACTCACAATTCATGGCTAAACTTATAATTATTTCGTCCACTGTAGGATAAACGCTATGAAAGTTACATGTATTTCTTGAATAAAATTCATAGTTTGTATGAAATATTTTCATTAATTTTTATTACAAATCAAAAATGTCTTTCTTTATAAAACACAGAAATAAATTACAAAATTATGTTTGTAATGTTAAACATGTCGTATTCATAGAGCATTTTTGTAAAAATAAAAAAAAAAAGTTTTTTTAAATTGACAACAACAATGATGGTTTGTAATTTTAAATTTTCGTTTTTAAAGAATTTTTATATGACAAACTACAAGCTTTTCAAACTATAAATTTTGTTGGAAATAAACTTAATTTTAAAAGTGAGGGTGTTTGAATTTACAAATTCCACTGCTGGTGCCTTCAGTTTTTTCTGTGCACTCGGAGAAAAAATATGATTGAACATGATTGTGGACACAAAATTATCATATCGCACACCTAGTACAAAAATTACTCAACTCAAAATTTTTCATTTTTCAGAAATCGAAAAAAAAAATATTTGCAACTTTTTTATAGCAACATTTAACAGCTTCAAAATACACTGATATTTTTTTTATAGATAAATAAGTATATTGTGCATTGTTTAAGCATATAAAACCGAAAAATTAAAATTTTGAGTTGAGTTGAGTCAATTTTGAACTGGGTGTGCGATATTATGATCCTAATTATCATATACATAGATTATTTTAGCTGATTATATTATGATTTCCGAGATCAATTTTATCGTTATTTAGAATCATTTGCAATCATAACATAATGCTGTTAAACTATCAGAATATGATGCTTATTTTTCTGCGTGTGTACACTATTTAAAGAGGTTGAAATAT
The DNA here is from genome assembly GCA_021234595.1 of Delia radicum. Lineage (NCBI taxonomy): Eukaryota > Metazoa > Arthropoda > Insecta > Diptera > Anthomyiidae > Delia > Delia radicum. The sequence continues at coordinate 61,201,844 of CM037854.1, read as the reverse complement.
TAGCCAATACTACTTTTTCTTTCAATTAAAAAAAAAATAAATAAAAAAAATATTTTGACTTTTTACAAGTTTATGTTGACTTAAGATAAATTTTAAAACATTTTGTGGTCATATCTCATTCAGACTTTATACATTAAAAGCAGGGACATAACTGTTATAACCAATATCGAAAACTCCTGAAATAATAATTTTTCAAGAATAAAAACTGTTTTCTGTATAACAGTTACAAATAACCAATTATTTTTTGTTCTTCGATAGCCATAATATTATTTTTTTTTGTTTTGTTTTGGTCTTCCATAACCATTAACAAAGATTTTTATTTTTTTTGGTCTTCCATAACCATTATAATATACTTTTATTATTTTTGGTATTTTATTGCTATTATAAAAGATTTTTATTTTTTGTGGTTTTCTGTAACCATTATGAAAGCATTTTTTTTTCTGTCTTCTATAATCGTTATGAGTAACCAAAAAGTTTTTTGGCCGCATGGAACTTCTTTTCTTACATTTTTCAAACCTTGTTCTTGCTCAAAGACGCATAATTTCCTGCATTTTTTCTTTCTCGATCCACGATTTCGGCGCATTCTCAATTTGGACCAAAAAGAGAGTGCCAAATCTCATCTTAAAAAACTAGCCGGACGGATTATTTCAATTAAACAGGTTGGTAAATATTGAAATATTGACTATGTACTTATACTAGAATTGAGCATTTTACTTTAAGGGAGACGAAAAGGAATTAGGCCCTACGCCTAACCTATACACTTAGCAATTTTTTAATGAAAACTCAAATATGAGCACCTCTTCCGTGAGGGAAAATTTAAAAGCACTAGAAGTCGACTCAGATTCTCAAGAAGAGACGGCAAACCATAACAGTCAATTGTTGAAAGCAGCATTTGTTGAAAGCGATACTTATAAGGAAGCCAGAGTTGATTATGATGCAAACCTGATAGAGTACTGGCAAGAAAAAAAAATATTCGTATTCCTTTTTAAGGAAGCTAGCATTAATAGTCCATGCCGTTCCAGCAACACAAGTCAGCGTTGAAAGGACATTTTCTGCTCTGAAATTATATTAAGTGACTCACGCTGCAATTTATCCGAGCAAACATTGCGTTCCTTAATGTTTGTAAAATTAAATTCTAAATAAATTCAAAGACATAAAATAAATACATAGACATAAAAAAAAAAACTTCATAATGCATACAGTAGACCGAAAAAATAAAAATCTTTTATAACGATAATAGAAGACCAAAAATAATAAAAGTTTTTTGTAGTGGCTATGAAAGACAAAAAAAAAAAAAAGCTTTTGTATTGGTTATCAAAGACCCAAAAAAAAATATTAATTTCTCATAATGGTTATCAAAGGCAAACAAAAATAATAATCTTCTATATCGTTTATGGCAGGACTACACCTTTTTTAGTGATTTATAATTGTTATTACAGGAAAGATTTTTTTTTAGTTATTTTTTCTATAACCTATTGCATATTTAAAAAAAAAATAATAGTTATTTCCTGACTAAAATATATGAGACCGCCTTAAATCAATTTATTTCAAAGTTTTGGTTAATTCTGTTAAACAACAAAAAACTTTATATAATTTGCAATATTATGCGTTTAACTTCAGCGATTATAATTTTTAATACAAAATGTACTATAGGAAACAAATTATTTTTGCACATTACAAGTTAAAATTTTTCATTGATTTAATGTATTTTTCATTTTTTTTTTTTAATTATGAAAAATTCATAAGAAAAAGTTTATGAACAACTTCACAATATTAATGAATTTAAAAGCAGTTACTGAAATTATTCATTTAATCAATGAATCCATTTGTATGAAATCGATTCATTAATACTATGAGGGAAAATTCTATCAGTGTATCTCACAATCATAAATTAAATTTTAAAATATTAAAATGTTGAAAGCATTTTGGCTGGTGTTAAATTTTCGTCTTCTTAAATTCGTATTATTAAAACTAAATGGAACGAAATAAAGGAATTTAGGCAACGAAATTCGACCAGTCGTAATTAAAGGGTCACCTTAATGTAAATGTAATACATCTACCACATACTACTGATGCATCTTGATAGTAGTTAATACAAACATAGCTACATTCAAAACCAACATACACTTTCAAAGCTTTTTACAAATTCATATGTACATATGAGTCATTCAGTGTCAAGCCGAAAGATTCATTAAATCATGATTTTTGTTTGCTTTAAAATTTTTACGATGTATTCTTACTTCAAAAGTATTTGAAACGTATTTTTGGAAAAGAAAAGTTAAAAAAATATGAACAAATTCCGACTTTTCGCTACTTAAATTGATGTAGTTTAAAAACAATTAGTTTTTCTGAATATATTTAAAAATTTATGTTTTTTTACCACTTTCGTCCCCACTTAAAAATATAAAAAATGTGTCTGCTTCTCTACTCACTTTTACTAAATACACACTAAAATTTTCAGAAAAGAACTGCGATAGGTTCTATTTTTTTAAAGAATTATTTACAAAAAATGCAAAAAAACTTTTATTTTTCATACAAGATATTTTTAAGTTTGCATTTCATTTTGAATTGCCCGGTTTCAAATAATAAGCAAAATGTTACTATTATAAATAGCAAACACTAATTATTAATAAATGTAAGAGAAAGATGAACAAAATCTTGTGAGGATCAGTGCTATAGGGAGAGTCGCCTTTTCGACCTAAGCGACTAGGTCATCATCAGCTTTATTCTAGTCCACCACCCCACAATAACTCATTGTTTGATCAGGTATATATGTATATCAACCAACTTGTGAGTTGTTGCCCTTATTTTCTTACAAGTTTAGCTAACAGATTTTTAATTGGCAGCGTTGCCAGTGCCATTGCTAATGTTACCACTACTGGGAACGAATTTCTATTTGATCTCAAACTTTACAATTCAAAATTAAATGCAAACTTAGAAGATCAGCAATACACACAAAAATTCACAAACCGAGCATTCAGGTACGATGCAATGTCAAATCTAATAAGAAAACAATCATCAGTAATCTGTTGTGTTTAAATATTACTATACATGCCAGATTTCCAAATCGTTCCCAGTAACAGAAACAAATGACAATATTAATTGAATTTACTGAAATATAAGCCGTACGTTTTCAAGTTAAATTTCATTTGTTTTTGACTACATTTGCAGTGGTCTATACCTAGATAGTAATCTAAATGTACACTCAAATAAAAAAGTTAGTAAAGTCAACAAAAAATTTTTGCTGAGTCAGCAAAATTTTAGTCAGGAGGGTGCTTGCAAAAAAAATTGCTAATGTCAGCAAAATCTTTTGCTGAAAATCAGTGAGCTGATTTTTAGCAACAAAATTAGTAGTTTCAGCAAAAATTTTGCTAACACGTAGCAAATTAGAAATTAAAAAACCCTTGCTAAAAATTAATAAAAATTTTGCTGAATATTAGTATACTGAAACTAACTCAAAAAATTTGTAAAAAAAATTATACTTTAGTTAATTTATTTGCGGAAAATCATAACACATATTTTTGAGATTCTTTTTAAAATAATTTACAATACGTTACAAAATATAAAAATGTTCGTACTCCCAAAATTGACGATATGAATTAATGTAATGTCTAAAAACAGTAGAAATAATTATATATAACATAAACGAAATTATCTTTGAACTAATTACATCAATTATTGCCTAAATGATGCTATCTTTTAAAGGAACGCAAATGCAGCAGAGAATTATCGAAACGAAACGAAAAAATAACAAAATATACAACCCTTTTTTGCAATAAGAAAGGGGAAACAAAAAAATCTACCTAAGATGTATGTCTTTCGCTTTAGTCTGTCTACCTATTGCATATTTGTTTGCAATTTGACCACATAGGATTATTAATATATATAAACATTTTTATCATTACTCGTTATTAAATTTAAATATTTTATTTTGTCTTTTATTTAATAAATAGACATTTATTTTCACAAGCCGTTGACGACGCAAAATTTAAGTTGTTTTAATCCACAATTTTGTTTTATGTATGAAAAAACAGATACAAAAATCTTCCATAGTTTATTTTTTTATATTATGTCTTACTAGAGTTGTACTTTTTATTATAATTTTCCTCGTCACTACTACATCGTGACATGCCGCGACATCTAATTTATTCTGAGTATATCTTTCAGTCAGGTTGTCGTTTACACTATTGATGTGATAATCAACACAATTTTTTTAGTAAAATAAATTAGTAAAACATTAGTAAAATATTAGTAAAACATTAGTTCAAAACAGTTAGGTCCTGAATAAGTATAACTAAATATTTAGTTTAAAACATAATTTTAGCAAAAAATTTGCTGAAAAATAGTATACCTGATTTGCAAGATGTTTTACTAACTTTTCTACTAACTTATTTTTGAGTGTAGTTAAAGATTGTAAAAGCTTTTTTAAATGAAAATTTTTCCGTCTTAAATACTGTTGTGGCTCATTAAGCGCTTTGAATCGACCAAATCTTCAATTTCGTTGCCAAACACAGACTTTATCAGACATTAGTAAACATTTTTGTATGTAAATATTTTCTACGCAAAAGGTACACAGTAGGCAGTGTAAAAAAAAAACTACAAGAATTAGTTTAACTTCAAACTGTACGCACAAAATAATAAAAACCCATTTCAATCACGAAAACCTCCGAATCAATAGTTTTAATTGCTGAAATTCCGTCAACACCGAAATTTTCTAATTCAATTAGGTATTGATAGCTCTTTAATTGAATTAATTTTCAATTAATTAATAACTCATTTGATTAAAAAGTGATTAATACTGTATACCTTCTCAAAAAGGAAAAAAACAATTGGACAATGTGTTATTTTAATAACAAATGTTTTGTTATAGCTTGAATTTTGTAACATTGAATTTAAACTGTCATGTAATTATCATTTAGTTAGCAGATTTATTTATACTTATGTGAACAAATTCACACAGAAATTTTGTCTTTTTCTTTCTATTGAAACGTAGGGAGAATGGCAAAAAAAAAGTTAGGATTTTTGTTTGCAAAAATTCGTGTATTTTTAAACCATTTTTAAACCATTTTTTAACTTTATTTTTTTGCATTTTTTGTTTAAAAAAAATGTTAAATTTTTATTAAACAAAATTTAACTACAAAAGTTACATCATAAATTGTATGATAATGTTTAAGAATAAATTAATATTTAGATTTAAAACACTGAAATAAAATTATTTATCTTAATAAATTAATAAACTTAATGAGAATTAATAAAATTTAATTAAAATGAATTTAAAATATTTATGAGAAATACATGCACTTTTATAAAAAAAAAACAACTACATACATAAATATTTCAAAGATTGTATAAAAAATGTCAAATAAGTTCCGAATTTTAGCAAATATTTAATTGATTCAATTAATTTTTAATTGACAACTTTTAAAATTTTCAAAAAATCGATTTAATTAAAAGAAGTCGCGAAAGATTTTTTTCTGTGTATTACGGTTTTATTGTGACAAATCAAAGTTATGACTAATTAGAATGTACAATTCTCATTCGCACTTTATGTCACTTTTACCAACTACTTGGATTTGAGGCATACTTTTTTTCAATCTATATGGTCTTAGTTTTAACAAACGTGTATCCTTTTGCATGTCTGAAAACTGCTGGCTAAAACTGGATTTAAGAAGTTAAATTTTGGCATGAAAATGTTGCAGAAAATTAACTTTGCAAAAAAAATACTTATACATTTAATTTTTTTTTTATACCCCAAATATAATTTATAACACCTTTTTTACTTATCGATTTTCATTTTTCCCTTCATAAATGTGTTCAAATTATCATAATTCAACCAAAAGGCTGTCCAAATCCAATTTTCTCCATTTTTATGTTTTTTTCTGCCAAAAACAAATTACTTTTTGAAGGCTTAAAAGGTTTATACTAGCGATTATAGCCTTTGCACAATCCGCATTTGAAAGCAATATTGAAAGTGCGAACATCAATATTATAATGCATGTAGAAAAAGTAGAGTACTAGAATATTTAAGTAGTTTTCAAAATAGATAAACTCAAAAAAAAAATTTAATTTTTAAACACAAATAAATTATTTAATTTTTTTAATTTTTACAAAAATACATCTCATATATTTTTGAAATAAAAGTACGTCTGCTAAATTTTAAAGCGAACTAAAATCGTTCGGTTTGTTATGGAATGACTCATATGCAAGTTCTAGTTACATTATTAAATTGTGCGTTAGAGTATAAATATTCATTTTTTTACAAAACACATTTTTTTATATGCAATTTAAAATGCAGGTGTCTTATGACATTTTTACTAAGGTGGTTCTGATTTTTAGAGAATCGTAAATGCTGATCACTTTTTAATGCAAAAATCACAATTACACTAACAGAAAAAAATTAATAGTAACAATTTTTGATCCCACTACTAAAAATTTGTACAAAATGGCGTTGAAGGAAAAACTGCTAAAATTAGAAAATTTATTTTGATAAATATTAGTTCGACAAAAATGACAAAAACATAAATAAGACAATTATAAGACACAAATAATAATTCAACTTAAATGGAAGATCACTGGTGACGCCTGTCCATTAAAAAAAGGCAGAAACTAGTCTAGTCCGATTTGAAAATTAATAGTGTTTATAATTTTTAGAAAAAAACTTTATTTCTTCTTTTTAACCTCAATCTTTATAAGTTAAATTTGTCGAAAGCATATTAATTAAGTATTAATTTCGTCTGTATATATGACACTATACTAAAATGCATTACAAACTTTTCCCTGTTGGGACGTCATAAACATAAACGCAAATTTGGCTACCCTAAACGTAAAAAGCATACGTCAATCTGGCAACTTTGTGAAAAATACACGGAGGAGATTAGAAAATAAACATTAATCTAAAAATAGAATGTGTTTGTTAGTGTTTGAGTATAATAACGGAAAAGCTTACAGGAAAGAAAACTGCAATTTAGCTGCATTACATTCGGGGCCATACTTGGGTCTGATCGTTAAGCGGTCACGAGTTGGTATTCGATTTTTATGGCTGCAGGTTGTTGAAAAATTTATTATATGGAGACAATCTGACATTTATATAAAACAAATAATAACAGAATTTATATGGAAAAGCACTGATGACGCCAGTCCATTAAAAAAAGATAGAAACTAGTCTAGTCTGATTTGAAAATAAATAGTGTTTATAATTTCAAGAGAAATCGTTTATTCTTCTTATTAGCGAATGCACATTAATTAAGTATTAATTGCGACTTGTTATATGACTATATAATAGCACTGTACTAAATCTGTTAAATGTTTGCTAAATGTTAGTAAAACAAAATCATACAAAATAAAATCATTCAAAATCAAAATTCCATTTTATTTTCTTTATTTAAAAGCAGCAGTATTAGCAAATAATTCTGTTGATTTTATAAACAAATACTGTTATTTGCATTTAACTAAATTTTACGTTAGATGTTGGAAAAAATTTGTTGATATTAAAGTTTTTGTTTGCTGTTTTATGTCTACAAATATTTAACAAATGTTTTTGCTGATTTTAGCAGAGTAATTAACGATAACACACCTCGAAAATAAGATTTTTTTTTATTGAACAGTTTTTTTTTTTGCTGCAATTATCGTACCAATATTTAGCAAAATATCTGTTAATTTTAGCAACGTCAAACTACACAGTGGTAAATCAGCAGATTTTAATGAAACTTGAATATGTATGTTTTAGTTGCGGATTCGCACGTTTATTAGTTAAAAATATGAGTAAAAAGTTTACTACCAATATTGCCTATGTTGTGGGACCAGGGCTGACGCTTATTTGACACCACTTTAAAACCCCTTAATTTTTGAAACCACTTTAATTTAAATTTCGTACTTAAGTTAACCGTATCTATTATTTTATTTTTTTTTTCTCAACTACATATTCAAGTTTAATTCAAATCTGTGGGATCACCACTATGTAGTTTCCTTGTAAGTTTTTGTGTTTTTTTTCTAATATTTTTAATGACGTACTTCGGTGAGTGTAAGATAGTTCGATTCCTGGGGTGTTTTTAATGTGAGTATACATTTTTAGCAGAATTATACAGAAAAGTATTAAATATTTCGCATCATTAAGAACTTCCCTAATATTTATGGTTTAGTTTCTTTGTATATGCAATAGCAACAACATTCAGATGTTATTATATTTAACTTGAAAATTGAATTTACAATTCATCTTCATATCTTTATACATATTTACACAGATTTCTGTTTTTATTTACACCAATAGAAAAAGATTATTTTGATTCTAGTTGTAAGTAAATGGAAAATTGAAACAAACGAATTAAGAAATGTGATAAGCGGATTACACACCTAGACAAGCATTCGTGGTTTGAATGCCGATATATGATTTGTATACTCTTTATAGCCCTGATTCCAAATCCGGCATTCAAATTTGTCCATAACGTTACAATTTTGAGAAAACCGCAATTAAAGTTGCCAAAATGGCTCTTTTTTAAGCCTTTTGTAATACTATTGACGCTTTATAATGACTGAAAATTAATATAAATATTTAGAATGAAATTTACTCATGAAGATACCGCAATGAATCTTTCTAAAACTGATTGTAAAAATAGCGTCAATATACATTTATCGAATGCCTTCTACAAAAAAATTTAAATATATTTTTTATATGAAATTTGAGAAAAAATAATTATACTTTCGTACATTTTAAAGATACACAGAAAAAATTATCGAGCTAAAATATATAATAAAGTTATTATTTGAATTAAATTAAGTTTGTTTCTAAACAAATATTTAATTAAATCAATTGGTATTTTAATAGACTTTAAAATATATAAATACATATTTAATTTAAGACATAATTCTCAATTTTTTTTTCATATACTGAATGTTAAATCAAAAAGTTTGAGTATAAAATACAAAATGCATTTGTAGTTTACAAACAAAACAAGCACACTCATTAAAACACAACCAAACACCAAACAAAAGTGTCGTTCACACACTTTTTTTGATTATCATAAATTTTTTTTGCAGATAGTTATTTCCAGATAGTTCAAAGTTTATATCGTGACCGTAAAATACTCTTTTAAAAATGTAATATGTGGTGATTTTTTTGATGCAGTATTTTTCAAATGCATTTTTAACCTATAATAGTCAACAAATTTGAAACGTATGTTAAACTCATTATACAGAATAAACAGCAATATATCTACCATCTCAATAGAAATGCTTATGCTGTTCGTATGTGTTGTGTACGTAACTTCAAAAATGGTAAAAAACACACACAATTTAGCGTTTCCAATTGCGGTTTTCTCAAAATTGTGACCTGGTGAAAAAAATTGGAACACAGATTTCCGATACAAACTCTTAAATTACAAACTGAAACCAAATCGACTTTTTGAAATTTTGTGACTGTGTGTTATTAGAGCTTTACACAGCAGAGTAATAAAACATAAGTAGTAATAGTACAGTTTTAATGCGGGTACACTCATACAAAAAAGTTAGCTAAAAAGTCTGTTAAGCGAGCCCGAGTTCACTTGAGCTAATTTTGTTTGTTATCGTTTAAATCAGCTATTCAGCTAAAGCGATTACACTCAGTGAAAATTTTTTTTTTTTATATTGATCATATTGTTTTATAAATCGTTTGTAATGAATTATTTATCATATCAATGAAATTTTCATAGATATGATGAACAGTTTCATAAAATTTGTGACAAATGTTTCATAGACTTTCATCATTTCATAAAAAAGTTTCATAAGCTTTGTGAAAAGAAAATGTTGGCTTTTTATTTGAAATTTAGAAAATATCATTTACAATTTAGACTTTTTAAAACTCAAAAATACCAGCCATTATTTGAAATTCTGAAAAATATTTAAATAACATTAAATGTTCTTAATTTTAAATAGTTTTTTTTGAATATAATATAAAAAGTTTATAAAACGTTTCATTACATTTATGAAATATTATATAAAAATGTATAAAACTTTCATAAAAAATTATGAAAGTGCTATTTATGAAATATTTAATAACATTTATGAAGCATTTCATAAAAAGTTATGAAACTTGTTTATAATATTTATGAAACATTTCATAAAGACGAAGAAGCCTGTCATAAATTTTTTCCTTATATTTTTGTAAGTGTTACATTGGACGAAAATCAATGAACTTTTTTATTATATTTATTAAGTTTTTCAGAAACCTGATGAAGCTTTTTCCCTGAGTATAGTTATTTAATTTTAGCTCAAGAACAAATTTCCTCCGTATTTGATGATTCAGCTTAAAGATTCTGTTGATTAAGTTAAGTTCTAAGTTAATCAAACTACAACTGGCAACTAAAATTTAGTTATTCTAAAATTTTGGTCACCTAAATTTAGTAGAATGTGATTCTCAACTTCATTTAAAATTCTGCTGGCGCAAACCCATTTACTATTTTCTGTTGTCGTAGCTGAATTTTTAACTATTTGTACACTCACGAAAAAATGTTTCATCATATTGATGAAACTGTTTCATAAATCGTTTGTCATCAGTTATTCATCATACTTATGAAGTTTTCATAGATCTGATGAAGAGTCAAATGTTTCATAAATCTTCATAACTTCATAAAAAAGTTTCATAAACAGTGTGAACATATTTTTTGTTTTCCTATCTATTGAAATTCAGAGTTTCCATTTAAAATTGGGAAATCATGAATAGAAATTAGGAATTTTCATTTGAAATTAAGAAAATGTAAATTTTTCTAAATTAATAGAAGAGTAAGACTATAATTGAATAATAGAGAAAAAAAAAAAACAGAAAAAGTTAAAATAAAAAATTTGCTTTTTCATATTTATAAAGCGTATTTATGAAATATTTCATGAAAAGCTATGAAAATTCTTCGTATTTATAAAACATATCATAAATATGAAAAAGCTCGTCGTCTATTGGAACTTTTATTAAACTTCTTCATCATATATATGAAGCGTTACATTAGACAAAAATCAATGGAGTTTTTCATCATTTTTATGAACTTTTTCATTAATATGATGAAACTATTCGTTTAAGTGTGTGTGCTTTTTTATGAGTGTATGTGATATTCAATTAAGTTAAGATTATTTGTAATAAAATTTTTAATAATACCAAGTTAAAATTAATTAAATTCTCTCAGTTCTTCTATAAGAAACCCTACACCACAATGGTTTGAAGCGAACTTTTTAAGCAATGAATCTAAGATGATGAACAAATTTGATAGAAATGATAAAAGGTGTTTTTTAAATAAGTTTTAAAGATTTTTTAAAGTGCCTAATATGGAGATGTCGATTGCACTTTTTACAATAAAGGGTGTTTTTTATACAGGTATATAACTTTAAGTTGGCAACACTTTTTTCAGCTGTCAACATAATTGTAAATCAGAGCAATTAATTCGATTAACTATGGAACTTTTTCGCACCACGTTTACATTAATCGGTCTATCCGCCATCGTGCACAGGAATTGGATATGTGTCCATCCACTTTATGGATGATTTTTCGGAAAGATCTTGGTTTGCGTGCTTACAAAATCTAACTCGTGCAACAATTGAATGCACACTTGCAACAATTGAAGCCACATTATCTACCAATACCAAAAAAAAAACTACCAAATATCGTTTTTTGGCCGATGTCTTTTTCGGTCACTAGAAAATATGTTTGTAAGAAAAATCTAATAAAAAATAAGATCTAATGTTAGCTTCCCAAGTAAATGCGGTACTTTATTTTTTATATACATTTGAATGTTTTTGTTTTTAGTTGAACATAATTATATAAATTCATATATAAAATTATTTTTGTCGAAAAATATTAATATGATAGGTATTATATATATTTGTGTCTAATAGTATCTCGATCAACCTAAATATTTGCTTGTTTGACATAAAAATGTTAATTCTTGAACTTCTACTGTAAGTCCTTAAAATGATCGACGTATTTTTTTAATGTTCAATGAAAAAATTTGTCGCACTCTGTTATCGATAACGTTTTTGTCTATTTCGTTATTCCAGCTTTTAGTGTTAACATTGTTAGAGATAACGTTGATACCAATTACTCACCACAACATATCCGTTTTTGTAACTCTAAGATAATAACAGATTTGTAACAGTAATAATCTTGCTAATTCATCTCTATAATCTTTAAATTAAATTTCATATAATTTTCTTAAAAATATATTTGAACAGGTGCAACTATTAAGATTTTTTCTTAGCAATTAGTGCGGAGTTTAATCTTAAAAAAAGAACAAAAAATTACAAAGAGGGAAGAACAAATTCTCTTTTCTGAACAAAACATCACCATTATTAACCAGTATTAAAAAAAAAAAAAAAAAACTGGTGGAAAAAAACTTGAACTGAAATATCATGTATTAAAATTTTTACAAGAATCATTCTTATCATTCAAACTACCAAAACGAGCAGAAAAATGGCAAAAAAAAAACAAAAATAAAAGACTGCAGTAACCACTAATGAATAGTAGTAGAAAGCAATGACTGTGGTCACTTACTTACAATATCCAAACCAAACATTAAAATTACATGAACGAGATTGTGCTAAAATGGTATGTACCCAGCTAAAAATCGACGTATGAGACATTCCATGTCAAACCGAACAAATTAATACATCAGGGTTTTTCTTTGCTTAACAATTTGGCAAAACAAAGTTGACACGTATTTTTGGATTTATATTTTTTTAATGCGTAATTTGTGTTGAAAATTAAAATAAAATAAAAAAACATGAAAAATATTCAAACATTTTGATATATAAATTGATGTATTTTAAAAGCTACACTATTTCAAGATTAATTTCGGCAAATATCACGTTAATATCAGACGAAAAAACTATTATTCAACTACTATCAAAATTAAATTTATATAGTATATATAAATGAGCAAAAATTTTGGAAAATCAGAAGCTACACACAGATAATTTCCAAGACGAGCTTTAATGAAATTTTTCACTAAAATAATGAAGTTTTCTTCACAATGTAAATGAAAAATTTTTTAAACTTTATGAACAAGCTTCATATCTATTTTGAATGAAACTTTTTCATTGCTCGTATAAAATTTTAATAATAAATAATCTGAATTTCATAAAATTTTTTTGAAAAACTGCATGAATTTATTGAAAAGTTTCAAGGGATGAGTTCATAGATCATAGATCTAATGCAAAAATTTATTGATGTCATGCAGATAATTCTCTCAGTGTATAAACGACATTAAGAAAATGTCAATTGTAATTTCCTAAAGTAAAATGTAAAATGCATTAGTTATTGTAAAAGTCAATTAGACACAATAAACTATATTTCGGCATTTAGAGTGTTAGCCAGTGGAAAATCTAAATTTTTGTTGACATTCAACAAACATTCAACAGTGACATTCAAATCAGCCTATATAACGATCAAATAGTTGTAATAAAATTTGAATATATACATTAACATGCAAATCAGCCCATATAACATTCAACCAATCGTAATAACATTTCAATATATATATCAACATGCAAATCAGCCCGTATAACCATCAAGTAGTCGTAATAACATTTGAATATACAAGGTGGCGCAAAAGTAATCCTCCTATCAGAAAATGCTATAAATTTTGCGATTGGCCCCTAATGTCAGTTCTGTTTTGACATTTGTGTAGTAAACACATGCGAAATACACGTTAATAAACAATGTTACGCTACACTGCTCCAGAACGCGGAATATTGGTGATGATTTATTTGACCAATAATCGGTCGGTGACTTTGACACAACGTGAATTTCGTCGCAGATTTCCTGGCCGTCCAACGCCTACTGGTGAAACACTGCGACGTTTAGCCGCTCGCCTCGAAGAGACTGGCACAACACGAGATGCTGCCAGGCGTGGCAGACCCCGGAGTAGCCGTTCTGCAGAGAATATTGCTGCTGTAGCCGAGGATGTCATGGAAGCGCCGTCGACATCGACCAGACGACGTGCCACGCAAATGGGTATCAGTCGACGGTCTTTACAGCGAATTTTGGTACAAGATTTGAAGATGTTTCCGTACAAAGTCCAGACGGTGCATCAGCTGTTAGCTGCTGAGCGACAATCGCGTGTAACATACGCTCAAGCCATCCTTAATCACCACCAAGAGGAAGATGATTTTTCATCAAAAATAATCATGAGTGATGAGGCCCATTTCCATCTTAGCGGATACGTAAATAAGCAAAATTTATGCTTCTGGGTCACTGAAAATCCGCGTGTAACCCACGAAGAGCCATTACACCCGCTCAAAGTCACTGTATGGTGTGCTGTTTTCGCTGGAGGAGTCATCGGACCTTTTTTCTTCGAAGACGTCGCGGGCCAAACGGTTACTGTGAATGGTGAGCGCTACAGAGCAATGATCAACGAGTTCTTTTTGCCGCAACTTGATGAATTGGGATTGGAAAACATGTGGTTCCAACAGGACGGTGCAACGGCACACACTGCACGTGCCACAACCGATATGCTGAAGGATGCATTTCCCGGGCGCCTAATCTCCCGTTTTGGCGATTTGCAGTGGCCAGCAAGATCGCCTGATTTGACCGCTCCAGACTTCTTTTTGTGGGGCTTTTTGAAGTCGCGGGTTTATGTCAACAAGCCTCAGACTCTTGCAGCTCTTAAAGACAATATCCGTCAAGAATGTGAGGACCTATCGCCGGAAGTTTTGGCCAAAGTGATGGAAAATGCCATAAAAAGGGCTCAAAAGACAATCAACTGTGGCGGCGGCCATTTACATGACATCATATTCTCGACTTGATGTAAAAAAAATTAAAATACCAAATAAAAATAATCCACAAGAAGAATCAAAGTTTTTCATTTTTTTTTAAATTACAGCCAAAAAACATCGGAAGGTTATGTTTGCGCCACCTTGTATAAAGTAACATGCAAATCAGGTGATATAACTTTTAAAAAGTCATTGTAATGTTTGAATATCTATAATAAAATAAAGGTATAAATAGTCATATGCAATTCAGCCGATATAACATTTGTCACCTAAAATCCAAAAGGCCGCAAACAACACTTTTTAGTTCTTTACAGGAGAGACAAAACAAATTACAAATAAAAATCTACAAAAATCTTAGTATCTAAATTTTAGAATTATGTTTGTGAAACAAAGACGGATTTCATTCTGAGAAAAAAATTCATGGACAAATTGGTGTTTTTAAGTAATGTAGTTAAGGTCTTTTATACGTAGTTTTTTCTGAAACCAATAGGCCGTAACTCCACACTCAGGGAACTTCTGCTGTAAATATTTGTAGTTGTTTGAGTTGTTATACAGTATCTTAATTTTTAAATCAAAAAACAGTATTTTGTAGAAGAAATTTATGTTTTGAATACAATTGTAGTTCATTTTAAAACCCAAACCACATAAAGTTACTATACTTTGATTTTACATTTATTTTATGCAGTAGTTTTTTTTTATATTTAAAAAAACAAGACAAATAACTATTTATATAGTTTTTGCTACACATGTGTTTGATTTTTACTACAATTTTGGTTCATTTTTTAAACGGTAAAAAACAAATTACAATGTTAGTTGAATTTACTGAAATTTAAGTCATCCTGTATTCGAGTGAAATTTCATGTGGTTTTAACTGCATTTGCAGTGCTCTTTACCTACATGGTATTCAAAATGCAATACAAAAATTTATGCAAAAAATAAAACAAAATTTGTAGAGAACAAATATTGCATTTCGGAAGTAATTAAAAACTTCAAACTCTTAATATAGTTTTTAGCAAGGGAAAACTAATTATTATCGGTATTAATTGCAATATAATAATTATTTTGAAGAAATATTTTTTTACGTTGCTGATTAATAATTATAAACCAAGTTTCGAAATTGATAATAATGATATGATACGTATGATAATAATTATTTTGGGTCCTTGAATAAAACTCTGTTTTTCTGCCGACATTAATCTTGAAATAGTGTAATTTATAAAATAAATCAATTTAAATATCGACATGTCGAAACAGTTTTCATATTCTTGTGAATTTTTAAACACAAATAATAACTCCAATAACTTTTTTTTTCTAATTTTCTTTAAAAAAGGAATGTCAAATATTTTCGAAATAAGAATACGTCTTCCAAATTTCAAAGCCAACAAAAATCGTGATGCAAAATTCCGTTCGGTTTGACATGAAATGACTCATGTGACGGGTACTAGAGGATAAGGTATGCAACAAAGACTGCAACACAACAACACTCATATTTATATACTCATCTTGAGATGTAGTGATTTTAGCACTACCCTTTTAAACACGTAACGCTCGTTCTGATTGTTACAATACAAAAATGATTTTGGTACAAAAAATGACAGTAACAGAACAAAAAATAAAATTTGCACCTTGCGTTTAACAATTGCTATCGAGGAAGATGGACTAAGCAACCCAGCAAAAACATATTAATAACTACTTATTATTTTATACATTATTTTGTGATGAGCACTTATTACTTTCTTTACTTATTTTTTTAAATAATGGAACAATGGTTTAGCAATAAGAAACTTATAGTGCATTACTCTCATACTAAAAATAATTGGTGAACAATAATAAGGTATTCTTTCATCTTATTACTTTACCATTAAATATAATGATACAACATTTTTCTTGAAATCAATTTTTAGACTCATTATAATTCGTAAGCTAAAGGGTAAGGTATTGGTTGAGTTATATTGTGAACGAATTAACATAGAAGTATAATTCATTTATGTTGTAAACTATCAAATATTATATGCATTGGTGGCTTAAGGTATAGAGTATTCGCCTGGTAATGTAACGACCCTGGATCGGTTCCCGGCTCGACCATGTTTTAAAAAAATTAAAGCCATATATTTTTAAATTCGTTCTTTAAAATCTATTTTAGACCCATTACTTTTTTCCTTCTGGTAATGGCTTATTATTCATACCCTTGTAAGCATATATGTAATATATTATAATTCATATTCACGTAAGGATGCCAGTAATGCATAACTCATTGATTTTGGAACATTTCATATAAAAAAAAGTTAGAATTATAACAAAAAGGGTAATACGTCAAAATCTTCCAATTTAGATTACTAGACTCAATATTTGGTAAAATGTGTTTTTGCTGGGAATTTAACAGCAACATCAAGTACGTACATCAAGAACTGGCAAAAAAAAACAAACCACAAGGTGCCACATCCGTTGTTGTTGATGATAATGACGAAGCTGGTACAGGTTTATACACTTTTTTTTCTTTAACTTTATTTCTGAACATCAAACATTGTTGAGGAGTAAGGTACAAGTGCTTTTGTTAATGTTTTACTTGCGCGTGTCCAGAAGCAACGAAATATATATAAAGAAAAAATTATATTATCATACATACTTCATCAGTACCCAGCAAAACCTTGGTAATGGGCTTGTATTATGGAACATATTACTTGGTAATAAGTTACGGTGATATGACATAACCCCAATGGACATAATTGGAAATAGTATTAATCTCAATAGTTTTTGGTTATATGTCCCCTTTTCTTTGGGGATAACGACCGAAAACTTTTCGGTCATATTCCCAACTTTGGGACATAATCCCCAAACCGAAAGTTGGTTTTCTGTCCAAAAAAAGAGGATGCAGAACCAAAAATTATTGGGACTGTGACCATTTTGAAAATGGATTTGACGACTATGTCCATTGTGTTTGCGAACATAAAACCCATTATATGAATAACATCAGTGTGTTTTCTTCATTATTACAAATATGTTAAAATATTTCTTTCATTTAGAAAAGTGTTTACGATCTTGAATCGAATGAAAAGCATATAAAATTTTAAACTTGTAAACTATTTTTTTTTTTAGCCCAAATTGTGACACTGTTCGAAAATGTTGACGACAATGAAGTACAATTTTAAATATATGAAAGATTTGCTATTGTTCCAACTTGCGGCTATAAACACTATGGAACAAAATGAGGTTCATGGTCTTGGTTATGGATGCTTCTTATACCGAACGATTCTATTAGGTTAGTAGAGTAAAACCCCCAAAGCGTCTGGTCCTGTATAAGTACTACTGCAGCCACACGATCATGATTTTCTTGATAGTATTTTACATATACTGTTTGTCAAAATATGTAAAAATTGACAGCTGTGACGTAGGCTGCACGCAAGTGAAACCAATTTAAGAACAACAGTAAGGAAAAACAAAAACAACTTGAAAAGAATTGTAATCAGTTGTTTTCTTGAGCGTAAATTAATACACTACAATCTGAAGCAAGTTCGTTTCAATTTTAGAAAGTGTGAGTGTATTGGTAAAAAAGTGCGAGTGTATTAAAACTTGATAGGCAAAACTTGATCGTGTAACCCACAAGTAATGTAAAATTTTATGGCATTTTAAAGTCTTTTAAAAATTTTATTCCGAAGGCGTTTGTATTTATAAGATTGCAATGACCAAAGTAAATAACACTGTATAACACATTTTTTCGGTATGAGTAATTGCTAAGCCAGATGATTGTATTAGGTTAGTATAGTAAATATTTTATGGCCGTTTAACGTTTTAATTTTTTTCGCCAACACTGTATTAAATAAGACTAAAAAAGTAGTGTAATAGTTCTTTTGATCTAAATTCTGAGTTCGGATGTCCCCAACGCCATTTGAAATGGAATTTTTTCATAGAATATTTTAACCCTTTATCAGCAATTTTCATCGGCCATTTAAGTCCTTTCCAATAAATACCAAAAAAGTATTCTAAAGCGTTCGTTTAAGGAGTTAAAATGTTCTGTAAATATGTTCTGCAGCTAATTTTACTAGGATGTGTAGAAGACGAAAATGTCATCCGGTTATGTTAAATGACTAGAAAGATGAATTTTAATTTATCACTTCCATCCCAGTCCATTAACAATGTTAGGTTAATTTTTCTAAATTTATGTTTTTAAACCTAATGTCATATTTCGATGAATTATTTTTTTTCAATATTTTCACCACTGATCTCGTATGTTTTATGGTAATTTTATTTTTTTTTTTAATTGGCAAAAGTTGAAACTAATTCATTTCAAGGATTATAAAGTTCCGCTTTTTAATAATTTTCATTTACAGACTTGTTTTAATATACACTCATAGAAATAACCCTGTAAAATTGCAGAAAAATTTACTAACAAATATTTAAAAATTACCTTGGACCAAAACTGCTAAATTTAGCAGTTTTTTTTCAGCTAAATATTGATAAAATAAAAACAATATTTAAAACATATTAGTTATATTCGATGTGAATTTTAGTTAATTGAAAAAAAAACATTTTTCTCTGTCAAATTAACACTTTTTCCAAATATTTGTAGACTCAAAATAGCAAACAAAAACTGAAATATTGACAACAATTTTTGCTTTGTTTACCTTAAATTAAGTAGAATGGAGATAACAGTTTATTTTGCTTAAATCAATAAAAATGTGTGCTAAAAAATTGTAAATTGCTTATTTCATAAGGGCAGACTTTTATTCGCTTTAAAAAAATTAAAAAAATCTTTCAAAATTTCATATGTTTTAGCAAATTATTTTGCTACTTGCAATTAACTAAAATTTAGCTTAACAATAATTAAATATTTTTAAATGCAACAGATTTATTTTTGATATTCTTATATTACTAATATTTAGTAAAAAAATCTTCTAGTTTAACCAATTTTTTCCGCAAAGTTATTATTAACTAATTTTTAGTGTAATTTTCTTTGAGTGTAATTTTCAAAACAAATTAAGATTGTTTTAATATCGAGTCACATTTTCAGTGATATAACATGACTGGATGACGTTTTCGTCTTCGACACCTCATAGTAAAATTTGCTGCAGACACATTCACAGAATAGTTTAATCCATTAAATGCACGATTTAGGATACTTTCTTGGTATTTTGGAAATTTTGGAAAAAAAAATGACTAAAAGAGGCAATGAAAATTGCAGATATAGTGTTAAAATATTAAACGCAAAAATGCCGCTTAAAATGCTGTTGGGGACATCCGACCTAAGAATTTAGATCAATATTCAATACAGTGTTCGCCAAAAAAAATGAAAACCTTAAACGGCCTTAAAATTTGACTTAATACATTCATCTGGCATAGCTATTATTCACCCTCAGAAAATGTGTTGTACAGTGTCATTTACTTTAGTGATTGCCATCTAATAAGTGAAAACGCCTCCAGCGAAATTTAACAAAAAAAAAAATCGCGCGATTTTAAAATCAAAAATTATTTTCTATAATATACTGAAAGCAATGTAAGCAAACTTTTTTTTAAAAAAATTTTCAATTAGAATTTACATAACATGATTAAAGCGCCGCAAGGTAAATTTTCGCTTGAGTTAAAAAAAGAAACATTTAGTTTTTGATAATATACTTACTTAAATCAATGTAAGCGAAATTTCTCTATATAATGTTAAAGCCGCAGACGAAATTAAAAACAAAACGCGATTTCTTTTAAATCATTTTCATATTCAATACTACAACGAAAGCTCTATTGCCCACTTTGTAATGCATATTTGAATATTAAATTGAAACAATAATAAATAACTAAATAATTAATATTATTTAATTTGTTTTTTGATTAAAGTATCGAACTTTTAGTTGGCAAGACTTTTTTAACTGGCTGCCATTTTTATCAGATGTCAAGTTACTTATGTTTAGTTTGGTTTGGCATTTCAACATGAATAGACTGACGCCTAAGCAACGCTTCCAAATTGTGCAAATTTATTTTGAAAACCATGGTGGCGGTCAAATGCCAGAAGTCATATTTAAATTATAATGCCAGAAGATTATCTTTCAACTAAAGTAAATTTCATGTAAATTTAAAAAAATTCATCTTTGTTTTATTCTATTTCAAAGTTATATACCTCTATAAAAACACCCTTTATTAAAAATTTTTATATTTTAATACATTGACGTAATGGTGAACAGAAATTGGGAGTATAACCGCTCAGTTTTCGATCACAATCAAAATTAGGATTATGACCATTTCGTTAAAGGTCATATTCCCAACAGGCGGTTTGGGAATTATGATCGAAAATCATTCATACATAATCCCAATTTCTATTCTGGGGATTATGTCAGTTGGGGTTAAGTCCGCTCACCATAAGTTAAACTCCTTACCTTTGTATTACTTTGCAACTGTTGGTATTACTGACTGCCCAAATCACAAGTTTAAAGGTTTTCATGGTATTATTAGTTTGTTTCTATATAAAATTAAATATAATTAAATTTGTACTACAAATAATTAAATTTGTACTACAAATTCCAATATTGTAGAGCTTATTGTAAAATCTTGATAAGCCACATTTACAATATTCAAGTTTTTGCTACTTTCTAGACATTCGTTGAATAAATATTGAATGGAATCTTGATTAAACACTTGTCACACTTATATAAAGTATAAAAGTTCTGCAATAGCTATATTTCATAAATTTATTCACTTTTTAATAGACGAAAACTAACCAAAAATTAAATGTGGCTTATCAAGTTTTTACAATAAGCCCTTCAATTCTAAAATAATATTCGATCTAAAAAATAAGCATTTGTAAAAGAAAAGTAACAAGTTACCTACTTATTAAAAAAAGTTTATTTTTCCAACCAAAATTTATAAAAAATTTCATTTATAAAATTTTTAGATACAAATTTTTAAATTTTAATTGAATACTTATTTAAAAAAAAAAAAACTTAATTCTATTTATACTGAAGGTAATAAGTGTTTTGAAAGGTGCCTTAGTTAAAATAGTTGTTTTTGTAATAGAAAAGTAACCACTTACCAACCTTAATTTCTTATTCCCAAATTTATTACTGCGTAATAAAAAGCTTTGCTGGGTATGTATCTGAAAGTTCTTCTGGGTAAATGCAGTTGTGGTAAGGAAGAAACATTTGTTAGTTTTAAACAAGTCTGTGATTGTTAAAAATTTGCAGATGTTTTCAATTTAGAACAGGTTCTATGCTACTTTATATATACTTGATAAATCGATGTTTAATTATACAATTTAATAAAAGAACAAGTAAAGAGGAGGAGAAGGCTTATTTAAGCCTTTTTAAGAGTAACGAATTATGCTGTACAAATTTTTAACGCTTAAGTTTTTATTGTAACAAAAAGGAGGTATGGATATTATATAAACAGGAAATTGATATTATTCTTGAATAATAAAATTTAAATTCAAGAACTAAAATTTAAAATGTTATTAGAGTGTCCTGCACTTTCGGCATCTGTGAATTGTTCGAAGGAAGAGCACTAAAATATCAAAATATTTTAAATTCGTTGCAATTCCAGCATATTACCAATATTCTTATCAATATTTTTTATTTTTCAAGTAAAGGGTTCGCCAAATAACTTTTTTTTGAACTCCTGACTTTGTATGGCGTCATACCAAGGTCTTTATGCAAAATTCGTCTCAATGATGTCTCCGAAATGTTCAATTGTTGAGAACGACGGTGAATTCATGTTGATTACGCTTCACGCAAACTTTCTGCCACAGCAGCAATATTCTCGGGTGTACGCACTGTTTTTGGCTTTTCACGCTTTGGTTTATCGATGAGGATGCCAGTTTCTTTCACTTTTTTTCACAAGATAACGAACATACAGACCATATTCTTTCAGCGGAAGGATAAAACTAATTATCTGTCAAATCAGACATGAGCTAAGTGTTACCATTCACGAAATAAGCACTAGTTGAAAAAAAAAAAACGTTAGATGGCGGACCCTTTACTTGGACGCTATGGAGGTAAAATTTATGTAAAGTTAAAGAACTTCAGAATAGAACAATTTAAACACCCGAGGAAAAATTTATATATAATCGTATGATTTTTCTCCTCAAAATATATATAATATGTGACTATATATGGTGTCATGCATAGTCATATATGTTTATTATGTGGTAACATATACAATAATAGACCTTTAATAAATTAGATATTAAGCATTTGTGCTAGGCATACACTCATAAAAAAAAGTTAGTTCAAGGGTCTGTTAAACGGGTTCTAAGTCAGTTGAACTAACTTTTTCTGTTGCTTATGTTTAAATCAGTTATTTAGCTAAAGTTCTTAGTTATTATGATGTGAGTATAAAAGATCGAAAAATAAACTTTTGGTTTTAATTTTTTAAAAATTGGCTTTCAAATTTAAAAATTTGCCTGTTGATTTAAAAATATTTTTTTTTTGTCTCCGCTATCAACCGCTTTGTGTTATTTTTTGTTTATAATTTTTTATAATCATAAATTATGATATATTTCGGAAACTAAGCGAGATAGAGCAATATGAACCAAAAATCGTTATTCAGTATTCATCAATTTTGTTCCCTGTAATAAATATGGACTTACCTTTGTTGACATCCGGAGAGAACATTTTAGCAGAATTTTTCTGTTGATTTAGCTTAAAAACAAATTCATAGTTAATGGAAGTACAACTGTCAACCAAAATTTAGTTATTCAAAACTTTAGGTCTCCTAAATTAACTAGACTGTGATTCCCAACTTCATTGAACATTCTGCTGGCGCAAATACAGGTGCACACAGAGAAATAAAGATCCAATCGAATTGAAAAGTGTGTTTTAATGTTAACAACTTATACGAGTAGTTTATATTTTAAATTAACTGAAAATATAATTTAACATTTACTTTTCATTTAAATCAAATGTTTCTTATTATATATTTTAAATTATTGCTTAAATAACGAACAAACCTATACACTGAACCAAAAACAGCGGTTCAGTGTATAGGTTTTGGGTGATCACTTTACAACCAACAAAATCGGAATTTTTATTTTCATGCAAAATAAAGTTTATAAAGAAAAAAAAAATAGCATATTTGTAATCCAGTTATTGAGCAAAAAATGTGAAAAATGGGGGGAAAAAATAAATAAAAATCGAAATTTTTATTTTCATGCAAAATAAAGTTATTAAAAAAAAAACATCGTATTTGTCGATTTCTAATCCAGTTATTGAGCAAAAAAGATGAAAAATGGTGAAAGATAGGCATTTTAGCGATTTTTAGGGCACTTCTTTCGGGTAAGATTGTAACCGTATTAAAATATAGCAAAAGTGCTAAAAATCCGCCTTGAGCCAAAAAATTCGTATTGCCATTAAATTATTACTGTAGCCATCTTGACAAAACGTATGATGCAGAAGTTCTTATTTTTGGGGCTACTCTCACATGCAATTCTCAGAATTGAGTCCCAAAATCACGTGTTGTACTGTGCACAGATCTTTTTTAAAAACCCATTTAACAATTAGTCTGTTCGATTATTTTTTCAGTAAAGTCCAGTAAAAAATACTCAGTAACAAAATTACTGAGAGTAAGACAAATTTGCAAAAAAGTAAACGAACGAAAAATTTGTAAGAATTGGTAAAATAGATAAAACAGCTGATTTTATAAACCAAATATTAAAAAAAAAAAAAAAATCAAGTGTTCGTTACGGAAAAGAGAACAGCAATTGAAATTGTCGACCAGAAACAATTTATAAGGTTTTTTAATTTCTTCCATAGTTAATTCTTAAATATTTTTTACTTTAAATCCATAAACAATTATAATTTAATTTAATATTTGATGACTAAAAATGCAAGCATATTTTTTCAATCATATGTTTTTTCTTCTTACAAATTTTTACTGGCAAAAATGTATCCAGTAAAAACTTGTAACTTCTTTGGCATCAAACTGTCACTTTACTCTCTCTTTTTACTATTTTCTACCGAGTATTTCTGTAAACGAACACCTTTTAGTAGAAACTTGTACAAATTTGTATACATTTTTGCTTATAATTTTATTAATTTTTACAATTTTTACAACTTTACAAATTTCTTTCACACGCTAACATGAGCAAGGACGACATTCACTAAAAGCAGGTTTTACAAAAAAATTCACATCAATTCGAATAAAATAATTGTTGTTTTAACAATAGCATTTGTCAAAAGTTAACAACAATTTTATGTTGATTTCACTTACGACTTTTGGTTCAGTGTAAGAACAAATGAATACTAAGTTAAATGTTAACATTTTAACTACAGATCAGAAAAATAAATGTTCCAGTCAGTTATTGAAAATTATTGCACTTGTTTTGTTTTTGTTTGTTTTTTTTTTCTACAAAATGTAAACACACACACACTACATGTGTAAAATTTTCAATTTCTTGTAATTGGAATTGAAATAATTTTGTATAAAAACAAACCGTTTCATTAAAAACCAATACGATTTTTTGAATATTTTTTTTTTTTTTTAAAAACATTTAAATTTATAATAACTGTAACGGAAACAAACAAATTTCAATATTCCGTTTTTGTGGTTAAATTTAAATGAAACTTCAAATAAATGAAAATAATAAATTAAACCAAACAATTCCTTAAATGGTAGTTATTTTGAACAAATTTTGAAATAAATGCATGTTCCTTTATTGTTAACTCAACTGAAAAATTTTTTATTAAACTACAAACAGTAAACTATATAATATTCTGAGTGTATTGCTCGGAACTTAATGCAGTAATAAGGCAATTATATTTTAAAAATCGGAAATACTCATTTAAAATTTAAAAAATATGATTTATTATTTTTATTTTTCTACGTTTTAAAAATTTTTAACACAATTTAATTTTTTGGTCTTAAAAATGATTTAAAACTTGGAAATTAGCGTTAGTCATCGTGATAAAGTTAACTGTAACTGTATTTTTCTGTTATTTTTGTCTTTATGAAAAAAAAAAATTATTAAAACAAATTAAAATTTTGAAAAAAAAAAAATTATAAAATATATTATTTGAGCGAAAACGCAGTTTAAAAAAAAATACCAAAAAAATTTAAATAAGAAAAAAATATTTTAATATAAAATATGCAAAAATATACAGCAAAAATGGCAATCTATGCATTAAGAATATGCATTTATCGGGGAATATGTTAAAATATGTATGTATTGCAAAATATGCTAAATTTAGGGTTAACAAATCGATGCCATTTTGTACCAAATTTATTGATTCGCAAAAGATATCTTGTTCACTTTGTCCTCTTGCTAACGGACAACAAACATGTATTTACATGAACTTGCTAGCACTAATTATTACAAAAATTTATTAAATTCGTTTGTCCGAGAACTATGTGTATTTTCATAGAACCTGTGAAAAACTGATAAAACTTTCTAATACATAACACTATACAACAAAATCAAATTTTTTCCAAAATTACAAATTACATTTCCGACCAACAAATTTTGATAGAAGGGGCAAAAAAAAAGACACGTGTATCGGCGTTTTGAAAGTTTACATCTGGGTTTCATTTTAGGGGGAGGTAAAGTTTCCCCTAAATGCACATTTTGTATTGTCAATCGGCATAGAAAATCGAGTACAGCTTACGTTTAAAGTATATAGTGTGTTAAGCAAACTTATGTAAAATATTACGGAGAACATTTTTGTGGAATATGTTAACCCTCTAACTCCTCAAGGTAAGGGTCTTTTTTGTCCTTCTTTTAAAAAACAGCAAAAAACACCATTAAAACGGGGATTTAAGGGGTTAAAATGTTCCGCAAAAAAAAAATATTCGCCGTGAAATTTTACTGTAAGTCCCTGAATACACCAAAACGGAAAATTCAACCAGAAAGTCAGAAATAAGACACAACAAGAATTATTAAGAATTTTATTTTAAAGTACCCCAACAATTTAGCATGAAAATAAAAATAGTGCAAATTTCACTAAAAATCAGTAATATCTTTATTATTTTACCTTCGATAGCAAGTTTGGATAGGAAGTATTCATGAATTACATTTTTTTTAGCTCTAGACAATACCACTTCATTACACTGTACACCGACCTATAAATTCATAGATATATAAGTATATAGATTGCCAGCTGTTCTTTGGCAGATTAGATCCGTTACATTACAACAAAAACAAAAAAACAAAAATCAAATCAAATCAAAAATCAAGTGCTATATTTCTTATTCTACTGAAAACGTGTCAATTTGCGGTGCATATATTGTGGACATAATTTGTTTTGTAATTAGAGTGTTTTACTTAAAAAATAACAAAAGATTAAAGTAAGCAATTAAACTTAGCGCGTAAGATTTGTTTTGGCGAAAATGTTCAATTGTTTGGAAAAACTTGATTTGTTTTGCTATATCTGCGGTAAACATACTATATCGGAATATAAAGTTACGTTTTTCAATAGTAAAGTTGAAGACATCTATAAAAGGTATTTTGATCTAGAAGTTTTTTCGGATGAACTGTGGACGCCGAAGCATTGCTGTCGCATTTGTTATAACATTAGGAACATTAGGAGAGCACAACTGAAAAAACTATCTTACCCCCATTGCATATCAAACTTGATGTGGTAAAAAACTTTATTAAATGTCTGGATACAAATGGATCAGCATTGAATTTTCTGAAAACAATGTTTCCAAAATTAAGCGAAGCTAACATTAAAGAAGGTATGTATGTGTTCTTCTAGTCGTTGTTCTTGTTAAAAGCCTTAAAATTGGTATCATACAAACAGGTGTTTTTGTCGGTCAAGAAAAAAAGCTAATGCAAAACGCTGACTTCGACGAAATGCTCTAATCAATTGAGCTTAATGCGTGGAAAAGCATTAAGTAAGTAATATACAATGTCTTATGCAAAAATCGGTCTCCTATTGCTCGAATATACGTAGACACCATGCTTAGAGCTTTTGAAAAACTAGGCGTTCATTTTTTAAATTCCCATATGGATTACTTTGAGAACCAGACATGCGCACCCATTGAAGAACGCTATAAAGGCAAAAGCATTCATTTGCTTATCGCTGCAAAATGCTGGACAATGTATGATAATGAAGTGGAATTGCATATAGCTAAAAAAAAAATGTAATTAATGAATACTTCCTATCCAAATTTGCTATAGGAGGTAAAATAATAGTGAAATTTGAACTATTTTTTTTTTCATGCTGAATTTTTGGGGTACTTTAAAATAAAATTCTTAATAAATGCGAAATTAACAATAAGCTCTCTTTTGTTGTGTCTTATTGCTGACTTTCTGGTTGAATTTTCCGTTTTGGTGTATTCAGGCACTTATAGTAAAATTTCACGGCGAATATTTTTGCGGAACATTTTAACCCCTTAAATCCCCGTTTTAATGGTGTTTTTTGCTGTTTTTTAAAAGAAGGACAAAAAAGACCCTTACCTTATGGAGTTAGAGGGTTAATATATTCCACAAAAATGTTCTCCGTAATATTTTACATAAGTTTGCTAAACACACTATATACTTTAAACGTAAGCAGTACTCGATTTTCTATGCCGATTGACAATACAAAATGTGCATTTAGGGGAAACTTTACCTCCCCCTAAAATGAAACCCAGATGTAAACTTTCAAAACGCCGATACACGTGTCTTTTTTTTTTTGCCTCTTCTATCAAAATTTGTCGGTCGGACCTTGTAATTTTTTTTTGTGTTGTACAGTGTAATTAGTTAAAAATGACGTGCTAAAATTAGCATTTTTTTTGCTACATATTTGCAAGATAAGAACCGCTACTGATAAATTTACAAAATTTTAGTTACATTCGAGTTTAATTTTTGTTATAGTTATCTTAAATTTAGTTGCATGCAAATAACAATATACAGTGGTGTTCAAAACATTTGCAACTCAAATCATGGTTTAGGTAATTATAATTTTTTTGATCAAAAGGATTTGTGGTATAAGTTTTTGTTTTTCTTTTTTTTTGTGAAATTCAGTTTTAGCATATTATTTTACATATACCAAAAAATTATTTATAACTTCTCAAAAATAAAAAAAAAGTAATTTTAACACAATAAGTCGATAGTGCAGTGTTCAAAACATTTGCAATTCTTAAAGTAATTAACAGGAAATACAAATAATGTTTTTAACGCTCAGTATTTTGTAGCGTAGCCATTATTTGGTATAACTTCTGAACACCCTTTTTTGGCATTGAGGCAATGAGCTTTTTAATATAATCGTCAGAAATTTCATTCCACTGCTTCTCCAACTCGACGAAAAGTTCATCACCATTTCGGAATACTTTATTGCCGATATTCCGTTTTCAATCATCCACATGTTCTCAATCGGGTTGAGATCGGGAGATTGAGCCGGCCACGACATGATATTAATTTCATTTTCCTGCAGCCAATCTTTTACAAATCCCGCCGTGTGTTTTGGGTCGTTGTTGTGCTGGAAGTTCCATAAGAGTGGCATTTCCCATTTAGCATACGGAAGCATAACTGAACTCAAAAGATCTTTATAGATTGTGGCCGTCATTGTGCTAGTAATGCGGTGAATTGGGCCAATCCCATTTCCTGAAAAACACCCCCTCAACATAATGTTTCCACCTCCGTGCTTCACTGTTTTGGTTGTGTATCGGGGATTAAACTTTTCGCCTAGTGGCCTTCGAACATTGGCTCTTCCATCTGATCCCCGGAGGTTGAATTAGGCTCATCTGACCATAATACATTTTTCCATTGCTGTTGAGTCCAGTTTAAATTGGTGCGTGCAAAGTCAAGCCGAGATTTTTTCCGACACAAATAATTTTTTTGTACATCTATAACTTCTAAGACCATATTCTCGGGCTCTACTTTTAAGTTTGGGAAGACTGGCATCTATTAAAAGTTCAGTTTTAGCTTCTCTGGGAACTGCTTTGGGATATTTCGTAAACAAATTCTTGATTTTCCGATCTTCTCTTACAGTTGTAATACGGAGTCTTCCACCTTTATGAGTTGTGTGGATGTTACCACTATTAGCAATGCGGCAAATCGTTGATTTTGGAATGGGGTACGTTATAGAACTTTCTTTTTGGGAAACTCCATTTTGAAAATCATTTAAAACTTTTGTTTTAAAATCAGAATTGTATTTATTTCCTGCCATTTTTTACAAAAATTATTCTTGCGATGTTAATGCTTTCAACATCTTATTACAACTATTAAAGAACAATAATTATAATAAATTTGTTTAAACAATGTAACGGCCTGAATCTCATATTAAAAAGAAATGCGATTACCGTTATATCCTAGCATTTGTTAGTATAAATTGTTTCGTTAAGGATAAGAATAATGAGAGTTGCAAATGTTTTGAACACCTGCATTTTGAATACATCTATTATTATTAATTTTTTTGTTGTTTCAATTTAACGGAATTAGTTTTTTTTATTTGTTTAACATAAAACAATGTATGAAGAATATGTATAAAATAAATTTTAGTAATTAAGTGTGATTTGAAGAAAATAAAGCAATGAAAACAACAAATGCGATCTCAGTTCCAAATGTTTTGACCACTACTGTATATGCCAAAATCAGGGGCGGATTTTTGTTTGCATAAAAAAAACTTTCAAACTTTTTTTTGTGATTTTTTTTTTGTATATGTACTAATGTTTAGCAAGATTCGGTTGTCAATTTTAACTATAAATTTAACAGATTTCCTTTCTAAACTTATTAATATTTAATAAAAGAAGTCTCTTATTTTCAGAAATGCCATGTGGAAGTAATTTGAAATAGTTTTAGCAAAAATTTTGACTACATTTTTATATTAGTGTAATTATACAAGTAAACAGGTGGGGAGACATTTGAAGTCCGCTAATTGCAACTGCAATTTGCTTTATATTAACTATTGCACTAATTTAACCATCTGTGTTCCTTAAGTTTTAAACAAACAAAGAAAAAACATTACAATTATCATTTTTGCAAATCTAAATAATTTCAATTCTTTTATAATAAAAATACGAAGTGACACTAATGCTTTTTATACTTTTCTTATTTATAAACTGGAAACTATTCCAACTTGTTTATTTAGTGAATACAATATAAAAATATTTTTATACTTTTTGCGAGGAAAACTAAACTTAAGAAGTATTTCTTGGAAGATGATAGAAATTCCATTCAAACTGGCATTAAA
Source organism: Delia radicum (assembly GCA_021234595.1). Classification (NCBI taxonomy): domain Eukaryota; kingdom Metazoa; phylum Arthropoda; class Insecta; order Diptera; family Anthomyiidae; genus Delia; species Delia radicum. The sequence goes on along the minus strand of CM037854.1, from coordinate 61,171,038 downwards.
AAAACAACGCGTAAAAAGAAGGTGGCTTTCGTATTTTTAGTCACTATAATAAATAGATATGGATGGTAGAAATGTGGCATGGCCAACAATTTTCCTTTGACAATGGGCAAAATCATTAAAACTGGTTGCGTGATGATGGGTTAAAGACTTGCTAATTTAATATGGCGGAGTTCAATAATATGGATAATTGACCGATTGGGACCACTACGTATATTTTTTTCGGTTGAGTTAACTTAGCTTTATAAGTGGTCTACTTATAACAGTATATTACGACATTTCCGATCTTAGTTTTTTAATACTGATATTAATAAAAAAAACTAAAAACATTTTTGCTAAAACTTTTTTTGAATGATGTTGTGGAAAAAACTTCTAAAACGAACAGTTGTTTTAGCAAAATGTTAGTAAGATAAGAATAGCAAAATATATGTGTTGGGGTATCCCAACACAAACTCGCAGATTTTAATGAACTTCAAATATGTTGTATAGGAGCAAAAAAATAGACTCGTATTTTTTTTTTTAGCTGCCCAATCTCACGTTTACAGGTTAAGAAGATTTATTTTTTTAATTTACGAAAACTATATTGTACAACGAATTTACACTAGGTGTGTTTTTTTTTTGAAATATCGGATTTTTATATTCATCTGTACAGATTTTTGTTTATTTATATTAAAAAAAATAAATAAATCAAATTTGGAGCAAATCCGATCATTTTATGTGTTCCTTTTAAATCTCATTGTTATTAAAACTTTCTTAAAAAAAATACTGAAAGAGAAATTTTATTTACATTTTCTTCTCCTCTCTACATTTTTCAATATTATGTAGGGTAGAATAGGGCAAAGTGGGGCATGTGGTGAAGTGTAACATCAAAATTTTTTTTTTTTACAAATTTGTACATTTTTAGGAAAAAAATAACACATTTAAAGTTTTATCGATAATTGTGTTATCGAGTTTTTCATTGCAATTTTGTTGGGGTAATGTAGGATACGCTATGTGAGGTAAATTATGACAAGTTATTTAAGCAATATTAAAATGTTTTAACGTAGCTAATATGACAGAAAGTTGGAAGTCGTAATCTTTGAAATTTTAAATGTAGGGGAAAGGGTTGCACCTTGAAACGTTTAACTTTTCACTACCTTTCCAACATTTTATAAAACATTGTTGCTCTACAAGGCATTTTATTTCACCTAATGCCCATGTTCAGCTTACAGTTTCATATATTTGTTCTGGAATTTGCTAAGAATAGTTTTGGTTGTACCAGAAAATATTTTTTAAAAAACTTGAGGTGAAATAAAATTCTTTAGAAGCATTCCCATTTATTAGCGTAAGTACAGTTTTAGTAAATACAATGTAATTTTCATATTTGGTTATTGTTAGCGAAATTTTGTTTGAAAGTAACGGACAAAATATTAAATAATCTTAAAATACTATAGTCCATGATGTACCTTCTTGTACCAGTTTTTGGTTGTACCTTGAAATAGTTTTTAATATTGATTTCCAACAAAATTTTGGATTATAATAAATTTTAGTAGAAATGTTATTATTGAAATTGTATGAAAAAATTATGTTCCAAGCTAAAACCCCGATAAAACACAATATTTTCAGCATTCTATGTAACGTTTCTTTGAACACAATTGTAAATGTTCCTTGAAATAGTTTTTGGTTGTACTTTGAAACAATTTCTAATATTGTGTTGCTAGTCAAAAATTTTCTCATATTCATTTTTATTCTTATTATTAGCGTTTTACGACAAAAGAACACGATTTTTCCACTACTTTATGTATTGTTTCAAGATACAAACTACTCATTTCAAGGTACAACCAAAGTTGCACCTTAAAACTTATTCTGCGATTTTTCCGCTATTATAAAAAACATTGTAGTTTTTAATTCAGGATATCTTTCGGTGCCAAAAAAATAATCCTTTATTAATTTTAAGAAATCTTTTTTATTGCATTTGCGTTGAAGCATCTCAATTCAACTTAAATATTGCTGTTTTTGGCAACACTGTTTCCAAAATGCCTGAATTTTGGTAGGTAGAAACACAAAGTTTGAGGTCATTGAGACATCTGCACCCTGAAATATGAGGTCTTGAAAATCTGGAAAAAAGCTATAATAATGTACAAAGTGGTACTTACTTACAACTCATCAAGGCCGCTTTAGTAAAGTAATTAAATTTCATTTGATTTGATATACAACATGATTTTTTATTTCGAAAGGTCAAAGCTCCACTTTTCTGGCCTATACGTCGGAAGGTTATATCTTTAAAAACGACCTTTTTAAAATTTGAAATAAGATGGTTTCCGTCTCTACAGTTAAGTCAAATTTCAAAGTGTAAATAAAAAATCATGTTGTATATCAAATGAATAAAATAAATACAACTTTGTAAATATTTATAGTTTTTTTCTATTTTCAAGACCTCGTAATTCCGGACATAGACGTGTCAGTTCCCCCAAACTTTGTATTTGGCTGAGTTCTGTAATACATTGAATTCCTATAAAAAATCATAAAATTCAGTGTAGGTAGGCTACACAATTTGGTTGTTTTGATATGAAATTACCCATTCACCAAAGAGATGTCTTATTTTAATCGTTTCAAGGTACAACACATTCAACTACTAATGAGAATATTTATACTTAAAAAGATTCTGTTTGATTTTTTTTTTCTAAAATTTATATTTTTCACTTTTAAACTTTAAAATCGATTTATGATGCTTTCATATCATACTTGGGACTAGTTCATTGAATAGACCAATTAATTGACAATTTAATTGTTATTGTTTGATGTCAATGATAATTAACAGACATTTATAATTGACTGTTGTTTGTTACAATTGTCTACAAAAAAAAATATTTCCAAACTTAAGTAAAAATTCTATATTTGCGTACCTGTTTTATAAATATTCGATATTTTATCAAGTATATATTATAAAAACCTGATCCATCATGACTGGCCCCCACTGGGTACGCCACTGTAGTCAAAACAAAAAGCGATCTTAACCATTAAGGATCCGCCTTAGAAATTTCCGTTTGAGATGAGGTCTCTCCAATAGCTGCTAAAACCATCTGTACCATCGAGATAGAACTTTTTCTCATCAGAAAAAACATCTTTAAAAGAAATTTATGTTTAACCAGATCTACCAACAGCAGCGATTGTTGACTTAACCTTCTCCTGTTGGTTTGACAATTCCTTTTGGCGAATTCAAGTAGAACAGTTTTGTGGCGGGGTAAAGACCTTGGCACAGACATTAGCTTTTGGTGGAAGTGGACACATTTACCTCAAATTCACCGATTATCTGATTTAGACTCTTCATTTTGCTGCTGGCACAGTTGATTATTTTACGCCACTCCCGATCAGAAAGCTTTTTTTATCATCAAATGTGAGACAAGAACATTTTAATGGTTTATTTTTGTAGCAATTTCCTGGAAACTTAAGCCACTTTTTAAATAGAGTTACATTTACCCTTTTTCAAAATCACTTAGATATAAACCACGCTGCATTTTATTGCAAATTGATTCAAATTGGATAATAAACAAATATAATTCTTTAAAAAAAATTTGTTTACCGCTATATATAATTATAGTTATGAAACACCAACAAAATATTATTACACAATTCTTCTCTTAAATCAATTAAGTAATATCATATCATTTAACACAATAAGAGATCACTCTCTTAAAAACAGTTAAGAGTTTTAAAAAATGTTTGTAATATTTAAAAAAAAAATAGCAAAAATCATTCGTAATTATAGTTATGAGACATAATAACATCAAGTACCATATAAAAAATTCTCTCAATAAAAATGATCTGATGTATTTGTATATAATTATATGTGACTCCATTGAAACTCATATCTGACTTAATCATATTTTATATGACTGGTATAACTATTTTTACCCGGGTTGCTAATTTTAGCAGTTTTTTTCTGCAACGAAAATTTAACAAAATTTTAATAGCTTTTTCTGCTATTTTCACAGGTTTATTTTGATGAGTGTAAGAAAACTTTTACTTTAATTTTTCTTTCAAATATAAAGAGATAGTAGTAGTAATTATAAATTTAATCCATGCGCCCATCTCAAACGTCAACATAAAAAGTGATACTTTAATTGAAATGCCAAACAAAAGTAGAAGAATGTGAATAAAGAATTTTAATCCGTATTAAATAAGAAGAAAAACAGTTGAAAAAATGTGTGTAACTAACAATGAAGGACGGCTGATGGGTACCTTCCGACTGCCATACAATTTGGCATTAATACTTTTTTTAGTTGCCCAATTTCACGTCGAAGGTTTAAAATGAGGGGTAACAAAAAAATAAAAATTTAAAGAATAGTAAAAAGTTAAAAAAAAAGATTTTAAAAAGGGGTTTCCTTATAGGCTATTTTGGTCAATAATCTGTTTTATTTGTAAATAACAATCAATTTATCATGTTCTTGCTCAACGTTTCATTGGCTTTATTCAAACTTCTTCAGGAACGTAAATATATAAAATCTGGCAACAAATACAAAATAAGTTTATAAATAATAAAATTTTAATAAAATATCTTAAATACTATATCACAGTTTAACTTACGATTCTTTGTTACATAGTCAGAGAATATAATATGTAAAATTTATTTGTAAATAAAAACTGGACATCACTGCACAGAATTATAAATAAATAATTAAATAAATATTAAAACAATACAGTACACAGAAAAACACAGTAATTTTTACTGTCCGACCGAACAGTTTGCCCAGACAATGCATTTGGTCGGTATTCGGTATTTAAAGGCATTATGGACAAATTTAGCGAATGGAAAACTGTTTATTGGGCTGATTCGATGCGACTTTGAGTGCTTAAAGAAAAGTCCGTTGTTAGGTAATGAATTCACTGTTCGGCCTCCGAAAGTTCGGTCAAATAGAAAATAGTTTGACGGCCGAACTATTACTTTATAGCTAAACTTCGGTTTTTTCCTTAAATTTTATACAGAAAATCTAATTAAATCGGCTCAGCAAATATGTTTCCAATACAAAATGTTATGCTTATTGCCTCTAGATCTCAAAAAATCGAACAAATAGAGTTTTTTTGGCCGTACTGTTCTGTCGAACACTACCAATTTTACCCGCAAACATGCGATTATGTAGGTGTCTTAATAATTTTTTAATATTTCCTTCTACTCTTCTTAATTATATCCAAATTTAATCGAAATCTGGAGAAACTACCCAACAGACTTGACTGGTAAGAACGATTTTATAAAAATTTTACTTGAATAAAAATTTCAAACAAAATTTTTTACTCAAATAGAATTTGAGTAAAAAATTCTACTTACAAAGACAGTAAGGGACAATTGTTTTATTTAGCGGCCCACTCGTTTGTTCAAGGGCTAAAATTTATTTTCCTCTTCTATCACATATTCAAATTACATTACTCTTTGTTAGCGCAGATTATAAAGCTGACCCTTATATTTGTATATTATTTAGCAAAAAGTACTTAAATTCTTAACAATCTCGGCCATATTCTGGGAAGCCAGCCAAATTCCAGGATAGATTTGATCCTTACAATACGGGCGGAGAAATTAACGGGCTTTAGAACAAAAATTCCAAAGCGAGTTTCGCCCAATAGCTATACTACCCTTTCTGTCTAAAATACTTGAACGTTTAATGCACAACCAGCTAAGTAAATTTATTCAATATAATAACCTTTTAACCTCTAGGCAATCAGGGTTTCGACCACAACACAGTTGTGTATCTGCTTTGATTGATGTAACAGAATATATTAGATCTCAGATTGATGATGATAAAATTTCTTTTTTAATACTATTGGATCATTCCAAGGCGTTTGATACCGTCAACACGGAAATTCTAACGTTAAAGCTAAACAAAATATTTAATTTATCATTTACTGCTACTAAATTGATGAGTTCATATTTAACAGGCAGATCACAATCGCTTTTTTATGATGACAAAGTGTCAAGTATGGTCGAACTAACAAGAGGAGTACCACAAGGCTCTATCTTAGGTCCATTGTTATACTCTGCTTACGCCAATGATCTTCCAAATCAATTGCAATACTGCAACGTTCAAATGTATGCAGATGATGTTCAACTCTACATAAGCTGTAATACTTCTGAAATTAATAATTGTGTGAAAAAAATTAACGCTGATCTTGCAAATATTAGCACTTGGGCTAAATGTAACGGATTATGCCTTAATCCAAGCAAGTCAAAATGTATTTTGATTACCAAAAAATCACAAAATATACCATTTGTTTCTAATTTAACACTGGGTGAGTCAAAAATCGATGCTGTTAATAAGGTTAAAAATCTTGGAGTGACATTTAATAAGTATCTACAATGGAATGACCACGTTCTTATTACTACCGTTAAAATATATGGGATGTTAAGAAATTTTTGGTGCACGCCATGGTTTATACCTCTTAAAGTCAGAATGCTTCTGGCTAAAACTTATTTAATTCCGACTCATCTTTATGGTTGTGAGCTGTTTTCAAGTTGCGATGCTTCCAGTTTTCGTAAATTAAACGTTGCATATAACAATATTGCACGATATATATATGGAATTCGACGTTTTGACAGAATCTCTCTCTACTCTAAACAAATCTTTGGAGTTTCTTTTGAAAATATTTTAAAATGTAAAGCATTAATATACCTCCATAAGATAATCTACTCACGTCAACCAAAATACCTTTACGAACGACTCATTTTCTTCAGGTCCGAAAGAGGATACCGTATAATACATATAAAGCATGAAACTACATTCTCTGCTCAACACTTTTTTATTAATGTCATTAGAATTTGGAATCAGTTACCCCCTCATTTACAAATAAGAAGCAACGCAATGCAATTTAAAAAACTGATATATGAATATTACAAATAATATATATAAAAATTTATAATTTTGTCTTTTTTAATTTGAACATATTGTTTTGAAACATTATTATTTTTGATTATAGTATTACATATTAATTATTTATTGTAGTTTTAAATTATATGTCTTTTTGTTAAGTTTAATATTTATGCACATTGTGTAATTTTACCGATACTTATATTCAGTGCTCCTATATAAGATTAAATCTTTGCACTGGATTATAATCAAAATAAAATAAATAAATAAATAAATTAAATTAAAAAAAAAAAAAAAAATGCATTTAAGCAATTACAATACTTAGAAGTCACAAATAAAATTTATTTATTGCAAATGGTTTTAAATGAAAGAATTCATGTTTTTTTTTGAAACCCATGCCGAATTTTGCCCGAATATTGTCCATTATTAAATAAAAGTGTGTTACTAGTTTGATATAATTTTTATTAAAAACAAAAATTATGTTTTTTCGGCCTTTAATTGTGCAATAAAAATGAAAATTATTCAAGTTCGAGGCCATACTCTATATTTCTTTATTAGGATATTGTGCTAACAAATAATCTATAGAGTTTCTGTTTTCAAATTTTTTAACTGACCACTTTCAGGAATGTGTTGATAGTTCTATTTCGGGAATTTTCTAGGTTCCCATCATCAGAACACGCTTTGAAAGAAATGACAATCCTATGCAAACATCAAACATTTATATAAACTAGTTTTCTCACCAAATGAGAACTAAAACATGGGCTCGAAGTTCGCAATTATCACCATTGATCAAAAATAAATTGAAAACTTGTTCGTTATGTGTACGATCTACCATTGGTAGATATACAATACACGCTTTATGTTTTTATTCTCCTCTTTATTTTTACTCTTGTTTTTTTTTTTACTTAAAAACAAGATATAAAGGGGGAGTAAACAAAAACGTACTTTGTCTTTTTTTTACAAGTTTGATATAATTTTTATTAAAAAATAAAAATTATGTTTTTTCCTGAAGGTGGTCAATTAATAAATTTGAAAACAAAAACTCTATAGATTATTTGTTAGCCCAATATCCTAATAAAGAAATATAGTGTATGTCCTCGAACTTGAGTAATTTTCATTTTCTTAAAAGTGTATTTTTATTAAAAATTCCACAAATCTTAAAACTTTTATTTTATTTATTTAATATACTCAAAATTATTAAGTAATGGAATTCTGACTTCATCGTATATCATTAACCCATTATAGCCTGTAATCAAAGAATATCACGTATTTAATATAAAAAGAAAAAATGTTTTTGTTTTAAATTAATTTTAAAGATTTTTTAAAATGCCTAATTTGAAGATACCGTTGGTATTTGTATAATAAATTATATAAATTCCTGGGATTCCTAGTTGGAACATAGGGCCAGAAGTATAATATAATAGTTGTTGTAAAAGAAAATAAAAACATAAATTGGAGAGGTGTTAATTCGTGTTTCATTGTGGATAGACTCATTTCCATAATATTAAAAAAAAAATGACCATGACCGAGAAAACCGGCACGCCTAGAAACATATAAGCGTTAGTACTCAAATGAAAGGAAATGTTTTTGGGATTTCAAAAATGAATTCTGTTTCATGATCCATGATGACAACCATTCAAAGTATATTTAAGATGTAAAAATTTATAAAAAAAAATCAAAAAATTGTACGAAATTAATCGATATTTCCCCGTAAACTTTTTGTTACGTTTTTTTGGTTGTTTTTGTAAAATTAACTGTAAATTTATTGGGTTTTCCATAACAGGACCCGTAAAAAATATGTGTAGGTGATATTACGTAATTTTACCCCTTGCCATGGTTTATTAACATTCATCGCATGTCTCAACATGAACGAATGTTAAAACATTTCGATTATATAAAATTACATTTTTTTTCGCTCACAAAATCGGTTGATTTTAAAGTAAAATAAATTTTGATAGCAATTATTTTTTTTTCTTTAGCCTTGTTTTGTTCCTCACACTTAACATAGAAACGAGGAAAGCGATTGCCAGCACTTTTAACATATTTCTATACAAACCGACAAATTATCGACGTTGAAAAAATTTAAAGAGTTAACACTTAACATTCCCAATGTAAAATGCATTACAGAGAGAATTCGTTTATTAGTCGAAAACCCCGTATGTGAAATAAACTCCTCGCATGCATCTTTCCTGGCACTTACAATTTAGAGAAAATTAAGTATCCATAGATACTACTCCCATTTTCCTCCTCCACATTACCTATTTGCCTGATATTAGCACAATGCATTAGTAGGAGGAGTCCTGAGGTCTATAGTAAAAAAGGTGATCAGAGTAACCCTTACACTAATCATTTGTACCCCAAATTAAATTTTTTAATACACTAAAACTCTTGAGTAGCGATTTATCTGGTTTTGTGAAAACAAAGTACAAGAAAAAAGTTTTGGTTTTATAACATCTTTTGTACACATAACTCATTCTCAAAAAATCCTTTGTTCCATAAGCTTTCATATTCCGCTTTAAGAGTTGCAAAAGTCAAAAAAAAGTGTTAATGATGAAACGCCCTAGTGATTGCGATATCTTTAGGACTAGTGTAGTTATTTCATTGTGAACCAGTGTAGTTATTTTATTTATTTGAACAATATAGCGTTACTGGTTCAACTTTTCACCACAAATTACCCACTAGCAAATTTACAAAATAACTTCTTTCAGACTTTAATTAAATTTTGATGTGTGATAAAGTGTTCCAAACTAACGAAAAGATGCAATTCCTTATAGTTCCAGTCCTATTTTAAAGTGTTAAAAAGGTGGGGTTTTTACGTTTTCTTTTTTGCATTTGGAACGTAGAATGAGTAAAATTAAAACGCTTAACAAAGGAAATGAAACGGAATGTTCCCTGATACAACTTATGTAGGTAAAGACGACAGTAAATGTAGTCAAAAAAAAAAATGAAATTTCACTTGAAGAAAGAACGACTAACGTTTCATTAAATGCAACTTACATTTGTCATTTGTTTTTACTGTTCAAAAAATTACTAACAATTGTAGTTAAAATGAACCACAAATAAACAAACATTTATTTCTTTAAATAACATAAAAAAGCGACTGTAAAAAATTAATGTAAAATCATAAAACAGTCATTTGATGTGGTTGTTTTTTTTTAAATGAACTACAAGGTTTGTAAAAATTAAATTTGTTCTACAAATGACAGACATTTATTTTAAAAATAAAGAAACTGTTTTACAATCCAAACAACTACAAATTTGTAAAGCAGAAATTCCCTGAGTGTAATTGAAACAATACCCACAGGGAACAAGCAGGCCTTGGGTTTTGTCCTATTTGTCGGTTTGAATTCGCATTTTCCGGTTATAAACAAAAACTTCCTCAAAAAGCCTCTTAATGGAGTTAAACGAGAGATTAATTGTCACTGAGAACAAATGTTACAAGTTTTCAGCTGATAAAATTCTAAAACTTCTGATTTATTCGGACTAAAAATAATATTTATTTCTTTTAATATTAAATCGGAAAAATCGTTTTATTTGTAATTATTAAAAGAGAGAAACACAAAAATTGATAAATTTGTAGTTTGTTGGTTACTTATCTTAAATATGCTCAATATCTTAATTAACAATGTGGTTAAGTTCTATTCAGTATAATGAACAAAAGACTAAATGAAATTTGAAATGAACAGGAAATTCTAACTAAAAACTTTTACTTTATAAACAACACTAAACATACAAATGTTTATGTTGCATGCATTTGTATTGTGTTCCATTTCATGCAAGCAGAATACAACATGAATGAAAGGAAATACTTAAAATGATTTAACTTTTTTTTTCTGTGTTGCCTTTGGTGTACAAAAGTCATTGACAATATAAAATTTGATTGTCTCTTTGGTCATCGTCGACATTCATCATCATAATGAACATCGTCGTCATCATCACCATCATCAGCAAACATATAAAGTATTAAATGTTATAAAAACATATTATAGTCCTCACATTACTTGTGGGGGGCAAACAACAAAAACCCCACAAAAAAACAGAAACAAATGTGAAATTGTAATTCAAAACCGGCTACCAATTCACAAAAGAACAAAATAAATGCCAGGCAATGAGTGGAACATTTCATTGAGACCACTTCAAACCATAACATGCCGTATCTTAAAGTCTAAAAAGAAATATCAACTGAACTATACAAAAAAAAAAAAAAACATGCAAAATTATAGGAATATAACCACTACACTTTATAAGGGACATATAAAGAAGCTAAAAAAAAACCAAACAAAATTTAAGTACTCTTTATTTTGAACTTCAAATTTACTTTACTATGTATACCCTTTGGTTGTAGGGCAATAGAGAGTATTTTAAGTTGGTGGTCTAGTATGTAACAGAAGCAAATATGTGATCATCGTTTATTGCTTTAACTCTATAAGGACACTTACCAATGCAGAAAAATAAAATCGGCACAGTGTTGGCCAAGCGTTGGCTACGGTTGGTTATGCGTTAGCAGAACATGGGATTAACAATATTGACAGTGTTGTCCTGTTACCCGCTTGATAACAGTTGCTAACCCTTGGTTTGAGCAAACTTGCTACAGTTGTCATAAAATAGCTTTAATTAAATTAATTTCAAGAAATTTGTATAATAAAACACATTATACCAGGGACCGTAATCATTATGAGTTTTATAATAAAAATTACACAATAATGATTATATTATGAGTTTTAAGGATTTTCTTCAATGGTAATGATTATTTTTGAGTAATATTAATAAAAATCAGCAATAATTATTTTTTTTTGAGCAAAAAAATACAACTCAAAAATAATCATTATTTATGATTTTTATTTTTTTCGCTCAAAATAAAACTCACTTTCATAGAATTTTTAAGGTGCCTTTCACAAAAATCCTCGAACTTTTGGAGTGTGTTCAACATATGATATCTTGAATTCCAACGAGGGAAACATCAAGCACTGGTTGCGGTAATTTATTATTAATATTTATTATTATTATTATTAATTTTAATAATTTTAATATTGTGCTCACTTTGGAATATTCCTGACCGAGTTAGTAATACTCGTACCAAATTTAAACAACAATCTATAAAAAGATTAAATATTCGTAAAATTAAAATTGATATGGAAAAAAATTAGTATTCGTTTGCTTTCAATTTGAATTATAACAGCATGCAGTCTTCTTGACATTGATTTTTTATTTTTTTTAAATTGGGTATAGATTTACATACCAGTTTTACTATTCTTCATGCCCAGTATATATGCATATTACAACAAAATTTTTGGCACAGTAGCACGAGTTGGGCAATGAAAGTGAGTTTTACTTTGAGCGAAAAAAATAAAAATCATAAATAATGATTATTTTTGAGTTTTATTTTTTTTTTGCTCAAAAATAATGATTATGGCTGATTTTTTTTATTATTACTCAAAAATAATCATTACCATTGAAGAAAACTTTAAAAATCAAAATTTTAAAAATCATGACGGATATGCAGAGATTGCCAAAAAATGATAATAATAGTGCAATAATTTTTTTTTTATGTCTGTTCTAAGTGATTGATTTTTTAATTTATAAAAACGAACAATAATCATTATTTACGGTCCCTGCATTATACACATTATATAATATACAAATATGGTTTGGTCTGAGTCTTATGCATCATATTTAAATGTTTGAAACATAATAAAATATCAAAAAATGCTTCTACAGGGTGATTTTTTAAGAGCTTTCGGATTTGATTTAAAAAAAAAAAAACATAAAATTTAGAGAAGTGTAAGAAATCTTTATTTAAACGATCTATATAATTCAATGTTTAAAGATGATTTGTAAATGTTGAACGTGGCTACGCCTCAAATCGTTCATACGCTGGGTCCAAGTGGTTTCCAGTACGTCAACCGTTGCGGGCTTGTCCCTATAACATGAGCCTTAACATAGCTCCACAAATAATAGTCTAAAGGCGTTAGATCGCACGATCTAGGCGCCCAAATTACCGGCCCCAAACGTGAAATAAACTGTTCACCGAACTTGCCTCTCAATTGGGCCATTGTTTCGCGTGCTGTGTGGCATCCGGCACCATCTTGTTGAAACCACATGTACCCCAAGTCCAACTCTACCATTTTGGGCAAACAGAAAAAAAAACTTAAAAATTGAATTCAAAAAACATCCAAAAACCACTATTTTTGGACAAAAATTGATTTGTGCTACCTCTAAACCCCTTCAAAAAATCTCAAAAATTCTTTACTTTATAAGCATTCAAAATAAGCTTGAGCACCATGAACATCGAAAAACACAAACATTTTTGGACTCACTAATGTATATTAGCATGTGCGGCTCCAGCAAGTAAGATAATAGGAAATTTCATACGCCTCAGTGTACAAAAAACAACTAACACATGCAATTGAACATTATAGCGTATGAAATTTCCCTGTATATTAATCATGTGGAGTCGTATAATCTTAGGGATACAACTTTTTGCATTTTTTGGATATATCGATTCGTCTAGGGCTTAGGCGCGTAGGACATGAAAAGATAAAAATAAATTGGATTTCACTTTGTCCCGATCGTTTAAAAAGTTCAGGCACCAAACGTGTTAATGTTTTAAGTTAAAATAATTTATTTTAAATTTTATATATGTATTTACTCATATTTACTTTAAATTACTAATTGTAAGTATTTTTTATTATTGATTTATGATTTTTAATATTAAAACGTACCCGGAATTTTGTTACAAAACTATTGTTAAATCGCGATATTATTGAATTGTTTAGTGGAAGAACATTTTTCCTCAATGTTAGTAATAAATTGCTTTAAATTAGAGATGTGAACCTGATTGTTAGTGAAACCCAATTTTTCTCACGTGAACGTTAGTGAGGAGGAAAAAATTCATTGTAAGTGAGTGCGCCTAATTAATAATTATCATCAATTCGTTCACGTTCACATTTCTTATTTGAACTAGTTAGGTTTTGTAATTCTATTTTATGTTCTTAAAGAAACATTTTTATAAAACTGCAATATCATTTTTTTTTTTTCTTTTTTCGCAAATTTACAGAAATTTTTATTTAATAATTTTTATTTTGGCAAAGTTTTATTTTTACTTCCATATAAAATATTTCAATTAACTGATATTTTGAAATTGATTTAAAAATGGCCATATTAAACATTTTTTAGACAATCACTTCAGATTTTAAAGTTTTCTTGAAATTTCCAAAAGTTTTTATGTAATCTACTTAGTCAGACCATATCTTACTAATATTTAGCAGAAAAAATGTAAATTTAAGATGTTTTTCCAACAACGCCATTTTGAACTAATTTTGAGTAGTTTTAGCAAAAATGTTAGCTAATTTTTTCTGTACTCCTACAATTAGTCACAATCACAATACTTATGACTTTTGTACTGTTTCGACACTTTGGGGAAGATGTTCTACTATTTTTGTTGTATTCCATGGCGGTGAAAATATCGAATTATTTTAGGGGTTTTAAACCACCTCATTTTATGATTTTTTAGTTCATAAAAGTCGCAGCTCTTGTAAGTACTGTCAAATTACTTCAGTCTCACAAGATTTCTGTTGATACAAGTTAAAGATTCGGAAACCATTATTATTTCATTAAGTAACAAATTTTACTTGATTTTGTATGTTGTAGAGTGTTTTTAATTCGATATTGATCGTTTAAAATTTCCTTACATACTTGTCTACTGTTGACATACCCTCAGAATAATAAATATGTTATTGAACACATTTTCTTTTTCTTTTTATTATTTTCGCATTAAAATAAAATGTTTTTAATTAAAATTTTAACTAATTCTGCTTACTACGAAGACAAGAACGAAGCAAAATTGATGATTAATAGGTTTTTTGTTAAAGCTCTGGCTATTCTGGAGGATCTAGCTTTTCTAAAACTTCGGGTTCTGAGAAGATCTTTAGCCAGATCGAAATACTAGTAGCAACCTAGCTAATATATTTGATTTGATTTATGTTCTGTAAGTATACGGAGGTTGAAAGCTCGTTATAAAATAAAGATGATAATAAAATAGCCTCGATGTATATAAAAACAAAAAACTAATAAAACTTGAAAAATGTTTAAACATGCATACTTTTTATAAAAAATTGTGTAAAACAACACGCTTAATTTTTGGGTGTATATATGTTCTTTCCTCAAAATGATAAGAATACCAGTTTAACATGAATGAATATTGTACACTCATACAAAAAAGTCTGTAAAAATAACAGAAAAAGTTACTAAAAATTTATTAAAAATGATGTTGCAGATAACATAACAGTAAATTAGCAGAATCTTTTTGCTAAATATTAGTAAAATAAAAACATCAATAAAAAACTGTAAAATGTACTAATTTTTAGTTAAATTTTTGTTCTTTACATGAAAACTAAACAACATATATTCTTGAAATTTTTATTATAAATCATAAGACAGCTAAAATACAGTTCTGAATTTACAAGATAAATCAAATACAGAGTTGCATTTGTCCAATATTTGTCTTTCTTATTTCCGTTGTTCCTTTTGAATGTACATGGGAATTCTATACTTCAAAGACTAAAGCGGAATCTAAAAAAAAAAAATTAAAATACTACTAGGAAAAAGTACAAGTACTTTCAATTTTTTTAATAACATTCCGACGATGCTCCAATGAATCAATAGAGTTGGATACACTACTGTCATTGATGAACTAAAAATTAGTTTAAAACCTGCATAAGTTGAACTACTAACGGCTTTACTAATTCTTCTACTATCTTTTCTCTATGAGTGTAGTACTACAACATTAAAAAACTCTACAACCAGAAAAAGTTGGACGTTTGGTTGAAAATACTCATTGGTACTTAATAAAAAAAGACTGCATGTTCTTCTGTACTATGGTTTCCCCTTCTTAATATGATTCTTTTGGATTTTTTTTTTTTTGTTCATTCTTTCACTTGTCCTTATGTTTCCAAGTAAGCGCCCATAACAAGATAATTGTCATAAAAATACGCAAATTAATTGAATAACTTTTATACACATATTAAATTTAAAGTTTTCATTGAATTTTTTTTATTTGAAAACTAAAAAAAAAAAAGTAGAGGAATCCTTGTTTTTATAAGAATTACTACTACCCAGCAAAACTTTCTACTAAACGGTAAACAATTTTTGAATGAGAAATTAAGGTCAGTAACTAGTTACTTTTCTATTACAAACCCTAATATTTTAACAAGGGCATATCCTTTTTGGTAACACCTTACAAAACACATATTAGCTCCAGTGTAAATGTAATAAGTTTTTTTTTTTTGAAAAATAATTTTTTTTTTACAAGTTTGATATAATTTTTATTAAAAATAAAAAATACGTTTTTTCGACCTTTAAATGGGAAAATGAATGACAATTATACAAGTTTCTTTATTAGGATATTGTCCAAGCAAATCATCAGAAACTGCCGAAATTATTTTGCAAAACATTTCAATGTAATTTTCTCGATTTATCCATCACCCAATAAATTTTAACAAATATTGTTTTCTGATTGGGTATTACACTCAAAAAAAGTCAGTCAAATCATCCCAATAGAGAAATATAGAGTATGGTATCGAACTTGAATAATTTTCTTTAGAAATGTTGAGGTTAAGAAGAAGAATACACGTTTTTCTTTAAAAATTATAAACACTATTAAGTTCATCAATGATTTTCCATTTAAATTGTATTATTATTTGTGTCTTATAATTGTCAGATTGTCTCTATATGATAAATTTTTCAACAACCTGCGGCTGTAAGAATCAAACCTGCGCTCATCTTACATTACAAACGTAACAATACCAAGTCATGACCGTTTAGCGATCACAACCAAGTATGGCCTCGAATCTAATGCAGCTAAATTGCAGTTTTAATTTTCATTTAATTTTTTTATATTGGATATTAAATTAAAATATAAAAATTATATAAAATAATTATTAGGTAACGTGCTACTATTCCAGTTATTACAAACCCTATTATTTTAACAAGGGAATGTCAATCGAGGTAAGTACTTACTTTGGTAACATGTTACTCCTCACTTACATGTACAATGTTGTTAAATTTTTCTATTTAAATATTTACTTTTTAATCTAATGTAATTTGAAAATTGTGAAATTTGTTGTAAAAATTTAATTATATTTAATTTTGTAAAAATAGTTAAACATAAAAACATTTAAACACATGAATTTGGTATTACTACTTGGCAGTCAGTAATACCAAATGTCGCTAAGTAATACAAGTGTAAGGAGTTTAACTTATTACCAGGTAACATGTTTTGTAATACCAACCTATTACCTATGTTTTGCTGGGTAATTTACCTTTTATTTTGAAATTGTTATTGCTGAGTAATCATTCATTCAATCCGACAATTGAAATTTGAGTTGCAGAAAATAATAAAAAAGAATGTCGTAGGGGAATTTTTTCCCTTGAATCATTTTTGTTTTGATTCTCTCTTACATTCGGCATGTTAAAAGGTTAAGGTATTAATTTACTTGGGATTATATTTTCTGAACAAACGTAAATACATCCGTTTGGTATTATTTTGTATCGTTTGGATACATAAGGAATTAAGGTTCATCATTTAAACAGAAAAAGAAATAAAGGCTAATAATATTACAACTAAACACTCGTAGTATTAAATTTAATCAGAGAAAACATATTAGCCCTGAATGGGCAGGATTCGAAAAATTTGTGCTACTTATGGTTTTTTATTATTTCTAAATATCACAAATTATTACAATTTTGTCGATGTTTGATTTGGCTATGGATCCAGTCGGATTGAAGTAAAATTTTGCAGCACAATTTCTTAGCGATGACATGACATAAGCCCAATGGAGATATTCCCAACTTCCAGAAGTGGAATTATGTCCGAAAATGTTTTGGACATACAAACATCGATAGTGCCAATATCTATAGTGCAAAACAAAATATATAGTGATAAGTTTTATTGAATTAGACAATTCGGCATGTATTATGAAAAATAAATTTCCGCAATATTTGACCCGCCATTTTCAATTTCAGAATTTTAATTACATATTTGTTTTTTTCTAAATCAATCATAAATTATTTAATTAATATCCAAAATATTAATAATCTGATTTAAAAATTAATAGAAACACATTTATTCTTCTTCTTAACCTCAACATTTCTAAATAAAATTTGTCAAATGCATATTAATTAAAAATTAATTCCGAATGGCTATATGACGTTAAAATAACACTGTAGTTAAAATACATTATAAAATTTGCCCTCTGGCGATGTCTCAACTTAAAACGCAAAGTTGTCAGCACTGAACATAAAAACCATACGGCAATCTGGTAACGTTGGGAAATAGAGACGGAGGAGATTAGAAAAATAAACCAAAATCTAACAATATAATATTTGTGGTTGTTAGTCTTGATCACTTCTGAGTATAACATACAATAACAGAAAAGCTAATAGGAAAATAATTGCAATTTAGTTGCATTACATTCGAGGCCATACTTGGGTGTGATCGCTAAACTGTCTTGACTTGGTATGGTTACGTTTGTAATGTAAGATGAGCGCAGGTTTGATTCTTACAGCCGCAGGTTGTTGAACAACTTATCATATAGAGACAATCTGACAACTATAAGACGTAAATAATAATACAATTTAAATTGAAAATCACTGATGACGCCTGTCCATAAAAAGGCAGAAACTAGTATGAGGTAATAATTAATAGTGTTTATAAGTTTTAGAGAAAAACGTTTATTCTCTTCTTAACCTCTACATTTCTAAATTAATATTATAATTTTATGATCGTCAGTCTGGACCTGCCGTTTTGAGTTTTAAATTACTGATATCAGATTCGTGCTAACCAACTGTGAAATACTATATAGTGAACATTTCAATCAAATCACTATATTCACATATAGTGCTATATTCGCCACATTCAATTCGCCCTTTTGAATTTTCTGTTTCAGATTCGGAATGAGCGACCACAAATCACAATTAATTAAAATCAAATATATCCGAATTTTAAAAATTATGGCCGCCCTAGTGGATCCAGCATTTTGAATTGTTAAATTCTGATTCCAAATTTGTGAGAAAAAGCTGCCTTAACATCCGAAAGGATACTTTTTAGGCCCCTATCTATCATATTCTAGTTTTGGCTAAAATTGCTTTGGAAGATACACTAATATTATTCAAAATAAAAATTGTTTACTCCCAGCTCCTTTTTACTACACTAGTTAACCTCGAGAACAGAAAAAAATTTTCCAAGGGTAAGTCCATATTTTGGGGGTGTCTGAAAAATTTGATAATACGATTCTTGTTCTAATATATTAGAATTACAAAAAAATCTGTATAACTTCCAAAGTGTAGCTACTTTATTTTTTTTTTTGTCACACAATGATATCAAAATATAAAAAAAAGTGATATATAAAATTTTTACAGTATATGTTTTCGAAAGCTAATTTAAATACCTTTCTAGTGGTACCAAAATCTTCGAAATCCGTTCAGTCATTCCGTAGTAATCTCAGCTTGAAAGTACATATTATCGTCATGTTTCAAAAACTTCAATACCTTGCCACGCCCACATATTTTCAAAAATGCAATTTCTAAATATAAGGTTGTGTTTGTATAGGTCACATGTAGCTGTATGCAAAATTTCATCAAATTCGGATAGGGTCGGGTTCAAAATGAGCGTTTTTTATAGGTTTTTATATGAAATTCATCATATGAGGCATCATATTAAAAATTTCGCATAATAAGAAAAACCACTAATAATAATGGAAAATTTAAATTTATACAAATTCAAACCAGATTTTTTTAAAAATTACTTGAAAGAAGATTTCGATTTTGTTCGAAAAATTGTTCTGAGACAACTCAAATAAATAACCAAGAAAACTATTTTTGGTGTTCCTACTTTTGATTTAAATAATCTTCCGACGAGGTGTGGGCAAACCAATCGTACTGGCGAACTACTGCTTTTTTGTAAAACGAGAAAGGTACGACTAATATTGTATAAGGAAAACACTATTTCGTTTGCAAAGCCTCTATCAACCTCAAAATTCTTTGCAAATATTGTTTTTACCAATATTGCAATTTAAAATATATATATATTTTTTTTAATATTTCTTTTATATTTCACACATTTAAATATAATACTAAGAACTGTATTGCTGCTTTTTAAATGTGTTTTATTATACAAGTTAAGGAAACAAATATTAATTTTAATACAATTACAAATTACCAAATTGCGAAACCAATTTTCGCTAAATGGACATTTATGATTTCTTTACCTAAATTCAGTCCAACCAAATAATTGCTTAACAAGCAAGAGTTTCATTTGGCACAATATGATTGCGACATAAATTTAGTTCAATAACATAAATGCTTAGTTTACGGAAGTTATTTCAATAAAAAATAATTTATTATAAAAAAATCAACTTTAGCAATTAAGCAAAATTTATAATGAAAATGAAAATTATTCAAGTTCGAGGCCATACTCTATATTTCTTCATTAGGATATTGTCCTAACAAATAATCTATAGACTTTTTTGTTTTCAAATCTATTATTTGACCCTTTCAGGAATGTGTTGATAGATCTATTTCGGGAATTTTCTAGGTTCCCATCATCAGAACACGTTTTGAAAGCGGTAACAATCCCATGCCAAACATCAACCATACATATGAACTAGTTTACTCACTACATGAGAAGTAATATAAATATGAGTTTGAAGTTAATGATTATAACCATTGATCAAAAAATAAATTGATCTATCAATACATTCCTGAAAGGGTCAAATAATAGATTTGAAAACAAAAAACTTTATAGATTATTTGTTAGGACAATATCCTAATGAAGAAATATAGAGTATTGCCTCGAACTTGAATAATTTTCATTTTCATTGCACAATTAAAGGTCGAAAAAAACATAATTTTTATTTTTAATAAAAATTATAACAAACTTGTAAAATTTATAATTCTTTAAAACCATTTAGAAGTAAGACAGTTCGTAATTAAAACTCATATCAAACAGACGCATAGCGTCTTATAAATAAATTTAATAAATAAAGTAATTTAAAAAAAAAAAATGAAAAAAACTTTGTTTTTTTTATATTAATTAATTTTAATATAAATTAATTTACATATTGCTCAAAATTAATTTAATATAAACTATTTTAAAAACACACCATTTTTTGAATTACCAATATTATGCCATTGGTGGCAAGTTCGTTTAAACCAACGGTTGGCGACTGTTATCAATCGGGTGACGGGGTAAGACTGACAAGATTCGTTATTCCAACACATAACCGACCGTTCTGCCAACACATAACCGACCGTCGTCGACGCTTTGCCAACACTGTGCCGATTATATTTTTCTGTCTGGGTAATTTTCATGCAATCACCTTAATATTGAACTAAAAAGTACATTTTACAGTTTTTTTTGCTGTTTTTATTGAACAAACAGATTCAGTTGATTTCAGCAATTTTTCCAGCAACGTAGTTTTCTTACTAATAGTAACTTTTTCTGTTATTTTTACAGATATTTTTCCAAATGTTAACATTCATAATTAAGGCCAACAATGCACTACGATCAATATTTTTTTTGTGTCCGTGTTAAAAAATTTTATAAAATAGAGTAAGTAAAGTAATCCATTAAAAATTTAAAAAATACTAAAATCTTTAAATCTATCAAAAATAAAAAAGATATGAATTTACTTCAGAGTCTCACTTCAACGAACAAATTTTTATTTTATTTATTATTTTTTATGATGAAATTCAATTTTTTATATGTTGACAGTTTATTTAAACTGTTGACAGTTCTGACATTTTCGTACAACAACACCAAATCTACGAATGGGTAAATTGAGCGCATGGCTTACTTAAGCAAATACTCCCTTACGATAAGAAATGCTATTATATTGCATTTCTGTATATTAATTGAAAATTGTCCTCATTAATTAGAGTTTTTATAAATCCATAAATTATTTCTTTTGTACATAGATATTTTACTATAAACAAAAGATGTGTAATTAATTTTCAATTACACTGCGCAACTCGTACAATAAAACAAGAATACCGACCATTGATCATAAATATTTCGGTCACGCTGATTTTAATGACGTACCCAGTTTCTTCACTTATGGGCCAGGTTTTTCTCAAATTTGCATTAAAATTTTGCATGTTTCAACCCAGTTTTTTATACATAAATATTTTATCTTAGTTTTTTATGATAAATACATAAAAGACCTTCAGTGGCATTCGGGTATCAAATTTGAATAATAAATGTGCAGCATTAACAGATTGTACTACGAGTATATTTTACCACTTTTGACAGATTTTGCATCCCAATCTATCAAAGCATTTTTGAGCATAAGAAAAAAGACAAATCCGAACATTTATTTAGTGTAAAAAAAGAAAAAAAAAAAGAAAGTGCGATACATGGGGAGAAATGCGAAATGTCCGTTAAATTTATATGACAGCATAGCGAAATCCAATTTAACTGGATTTAAAATATTTATTACTAATACTTAAACATTTATAAAAAAAAACAATTACATACATAAATATTGCAAAAAAAAAAAAAATAAAACAACAACAATATGTTTTGAGCGATAGTATAAAAAAATGTCAAGCAAGTTGCGAATTTGAGCAAATAATTAATTCAATCAATTAATTGTTAATTGACAGCTTTTAAAAATTTCAACAAATCGATTTAATTGAAAAAAGTAGGGTAATATTTTTTTCTGTGATAAGATAACATCGGTCAGTAATCTTCTTTTCAATATAAGGAATAAATTTTATAGCGCGTTGTTATCAATTATTTACTTGTTAATATCAATTATACAAGTGACACATAAAATAACGAACTTAACTTTTCACCTTAAATAAAAGAAAAAAAGTAGACCTTTATTTAAAAAAATAACAAAACAAACACATTGACTGCCCTTTAATTAAATTGTTTCCCGTTTCTTCTTCAACAAATATACATATAAACAATTATAAGCTATTTAAATATTTAATTGATATTCAAATGGCATCGTCCTAAAGCGACATACATACATACATGCATACATACAGTCACAACATATTAAAAACATAAGCATTAACTAAATATGCATATGATTATTTCTGTTCTTTTTTGTTTTTTTTTACTATTTTAGTGGTCAAGTGAAGCCCATTTTAAAGTGGAATAATTGAAGCAGTTGTGAGTGGTGTTCTCAGTATGGAACTGTATTCTATGTTCACTACGAAATAACAAGTGTGTGTGTGTTGTTGAATAAATATGCATGGCAGTAGTGCTGCCAACCCATTTTGTTGAAAAAATCGTCATTTTGAGAATTAAAAATCGTCAATCCAAAAACTCCTTATATTTCAATAAAAAAGTGGAAAGCTTATTAAAAACTTCGTTTGAAAACTATATTTGTTATAACTTCAGCATTTTCTTTACCCTTAATAAAGCTCATTTACCAAAGCTTCTAGTTTCTAACGCTCAACTTCCGAAACACACAGAGAAGAATAAAGAATTGAGGATATGACCAATTTTCAAAGCCATGAAGAAATATTGATTTTCAAATTTGGTATAAGGTTTCTCATATCTGGGCTAATAAAAAATTAAGTTTATGCACTGAAAGAATTATTCCTCATGATATTAATGAAACAATTTCATAGAATTTTTTTCGTGGATTCAATGAAGAATTTAATTATATCCCAGACATTTTATATAAACTTTTTCATAAACTTTTTTTCCATAAAATTTTATAGTTTCATAAAATAAATTTCTCCAATTTGATAATTTCTTCATAAATTTAATGAAAATTTTCCTTAGAGCTATGAAATTATTTCAAAGACTTATTTTCTTTATTTTGTAATAAAATTTCCTAACTTTTTTAATTTTCATAAATTTCAAACTTTAGTTTAAGATTTAATGCTCAAGTTTTCAATATATTTTATAAATTGAAAATTAGTTTTAATATATTTTACAAGACATTCATGAAGAGTTTTAGAAGTTCAAGGAACTTCTTAATATTAAATCATTTTATGAAACTGTTTCATAAATTCTATAAGATCTTTTTTTTTTGAAATGATTCAATATTTTTATGAAGATTTTCATTAATTTTGCAAACCTTTCATAAACATTGACTTTAATGAAAACTGTTTCATAGATTCTACACTTAGAACACAATGCAGGTAAAGACCACTGCAAATGCAGCTAACAACCAATGAAATTTGACTTAAAGAAAGGATGATTTACATTGGAGTAAATTCAACTAACATTGTAATTTGTTTTTTAATCTTGAAAAAATTAACCACAATTGTAGTAAAAATTAACCACATAAGTTAGTTAAACATTTTTTAAACCATTAATGCCTGCTCATAGATCGGCTCGTACGATCCTAATCAAATTTGGATATATGTGTCCAGGAGAACACAGAAGTTGATAGGAACAAAAAAAAAATTTTTACCTGTACACACACCTGAGATATGACATGGGTATTTAAATACCCAACATGCATTGGTGTAATAGTTTTACTTTCACTTTTCCATCTCTGCCAAAAAATCAACATGCTATTGTTATGACATTTTGTATACTGTTTTCATTCGCTTAGTGTCATTTTTTTGCATTATCATCCCACATGTAAAAAAAAAGTTCACAGTAATAAGAAAAAGGTGTAATAAAATAGAAAAAAGTTATAAGCTTGCTGCCTATAAACAGTTGTAAGTACAATAATTTTTTATATTATATTTGACAAATATTTTCATCGTTTAATTATGAATATATTCATCCATTTTCAGATTGTCGTTATCTAAAACGGAATATTTGGATTTAAAATGATTCGTCGACAGAAAGTTGTGACTGCTATCGAAATGCAAGCTATTTTTGATAGTTGGTCTGGTGAAGATAGTGATGCAGGAGAGAATTTTGTAGAACACGCAGACACCGTTGACGTCATAATAACGCCACCCGATGTTGTCGACAATCTTAGTGATAATGAGGATTTGGACGACAATGTTCAATTGTTGCGCGATGAATAGGAGTTGCCTCGGGAGATTGCCGGACAGTTTGAAATTGATTGTGTTTACGATGACAGCAATGAGCACATGCCATCGGGTGGTGATAATGATATGGATGACGTAAATGAACCCGAAACTGAAGAAGAAAATGATGCACCGGTGGCCTCAACATCTAGTGGCCGTGGTCGTAAATCAACTCTGAAATCAAGAAATGCACCGAAGCGACCCAGAATTGATCAAGAAATGAAACCAAGATGGTCTCGGTCGCAAAATTATCAATTCAATAAAATTCCATTTGATGATACGGCAACTTCATACAAAGCGTTGTATGAACAAATTGCAGCTTTGAATCCAGTGCAGATTTGGGAAAAATTCATTGATGAGGAGGTCTTCAACCTCTTGGTCACTTCCACCAACCAATATGCTGTGACCAACAATTGCCCATCATTTATTATATCAAGTAGTGAAATGAAAACGTTTTTGGGCGTATTGTATATCACTGGTTACCACACCTTGCCACAAATACATTTTTGACTTAACATCTTATCTTTTAAGGTCGTGACCTTACTATCCAATTTCTCGTGCCATGCACCAATGGTCCGTGCCAAATGGTACGATCGAAAGCAACTGAAAATGGTGACGATTGAACAACCGCATTTGGTCAACCAATACAATAATTTCATGGGAGGCGTGGACTTTTTTGACAATGTAATGAACAATTACCGAATTCGGACTCGGGGAAAAAAGTGGTACTGGCCATTAATCACAAATGCGTTTGATGCGGCTATGGTAAATGCATGGAAACTTCATTGTTTTTGTCGCAAGTACGAAAAGAAAACACCCATGTCTCAATACGACTTCCGAGTAGAGGTGTGCGAATCGATTATGATAAAGTAAAATTGTCGTCATACGGGTAGAATGTCCGCTTCCGGGGCACAACAGGTAATGCGTTACGACCGTATCGATCACTTCATTGGAAAACTCAATTCTCGTCATCGTTGCTCTGAATGTGGTGGCAAAACTGAATATGGTTGCTTGAAGTGCCAGGTGAACTTGCATCCTGCTCCCTGCTTCCTGGATTACCACAATGGTGTTGAGCCAGATGAGAAGAAAATTGCTAAAGCTAAATAATTTATTTTTAACAAATATCACGTTTTCTAAATAAAAACACAAGCTTTTTGATTTAAATGCGAGTTTTATTCAAAATAAAATAAATATTTCCTTATTGCAAAAAAATTTTATTTTTTGTACACACCATGGACTGTTGGGTATTTAAATACCCAATTTCGTTAGAAATTAACTCACGCTCAGGTGTGTAAACTTGTTTCTGTTCGGCTTTCTCTATTAAATAGAGGACACCAATAGCTATCCGGTAAGGGTACACGTTTTTTGTAATTGCCATTTTTCAATGTTTGGAGGCACTTTTCCTCTCCATTTTCCGACAGTGAAAAAACCGCTATTTTGACCAGTAAAAATAAAAAGGTAAGCCCCAAAAAAATATTCGGTTACATTTTTTTTATTTAAGGCCCATCTTTCTTCTTTGTTATAAAAAAAAAATTACCGTGATATCTCTCACCTGGTCCGCTCTAAAATTTTTTTAATGTCAACATTTTCTTGGGTATTTAAATGCCCATTAGGCAGGAATGGGTTAATATCAAAAAACTTCTGTAAAAAATTAATGTAAAATCATAAAACATTCATATGATGTGGTTTGTTTTTTTAAATGAACTACCAGGTTAGTAAAAAATTTGATTTGTTCTACAAATGACTGACATTTACATTAAAAATAAAGAATTGGTACTACAACCCAAACCACTACATATTTTTAAAGCAGAAGTTCCCTGAGTGTATGAAAAGTTACAAAGGACGAGTTCCAGTGACAATTTTCATTAAAGCTATGAAGAAATTCATTGCTGAATAGAAGATAATGCTCTCAGTGTGAAAAACATTTATTTAACAGAAATCAAAAACTTTGAAAATCACTCGTATTAGTAACTTCGAAGCTAAAATTATATATATCCTTCAATAATTAACATTTTTGGATTTTTTTTTCCTTCCAAAAATGTATGAGAAATCCTTTATTTTTTTTTTTTTTGTTATTTTTAAATAAAATTTAAATTATTTAACAAAAAACTTTCAAAATATCCAAATTTTTAAAAATCGTCATTTTCATAAAAAAAAACTGATGGCACTAACAATGGAATTTGTAAATTCAAAAAATCTCATTTTTAAATTCAAATTTATTTCTAACAAATTTTTTATTTGAAGTTCTATTAAATTGTAGTTTTTCTTAAAAAAATTCTTTAAAAACAAAAACTGGTGTTTGTATGCACAAAACCCCATTGTTGTTGCCAATTTAAAAAACTTTTATTTACAAAAATGCTCTATGATACTTGTTTAATATTACAAACAGTATTTTGTAATTTTTTTTATGTTCTATATAAAAATTTGGTAAAATCGTCAATCGTGATATTATTACATTTTACTTTAAAAACCGTCAAAACGGAGACAACTCGTCACAGTTGGCAACACTGTATGGCAGGGAGCTGGCAACAAAACCTGCCAGTAGTATGACCAAAACATACGTAAAGATCTGCATGAGACAAGCGATAGATAGAACAGAACGTACGAACCACTAATATAACATTCATTCATTTATATGTGCAGCATGTCGTCTATACAACTTCCGTTTTTTGTTGTTTTTGCTTTCTTTTTGCCTGTTTTACTTCTTTTTAGTACTTTAGTTAGAGGCTAGTGGCTAGTAGTGTATAATAAATATGTACATTGAATATAGTTAGTTAAGGTTTTTTTTTTTAAATTAAGTTCACCACATGATGAGGGAATGTATTGTATATATTGAGTTTGTCTCAGCGCTTGTGACAATCTAAAAGAAATAAATACAATTAAAATTAAAAAAAAAAAATTTATTTGAAAATCGTTCTACTAAGAGAAACCTAAAATCGATATCCAATTAAAATATTTGTTAATTGAATTGAAAAATTTGTGAATTTAGGCCTATAAATGAATTTCCAGTATTAATTAAAATAATTTTTACTCAGAGAGGAAAAATCACTACGTCATTACGACTGAAAACGGTTGGTATAGCTAAATATTGGTGTTCACAACAAAATTCGGTTAACACAAATGATTTTTAGTTGCAATACCCCAAATATCTTGAAATCGGCTCTATGAAATAAGTCCACAAACCAAAAACGAAATAAGGCCCCAAAAATTTCAAATAAAAAAAATTGGGTTCTTTTTTCATTTTTTGGGTCTTTATTTCATTTTTTTTTGGGACTTTATTTCATAATGAAATAAGGCCCCAATTTGAGAAATGAAATAAGTCAACAAATAATATTTTTGGGGTGTTATTTCATTTTCTTAAAAATCAAAATTTTTAAGGAATGTAATCAACCAATCTCATACAAAGCATGCAGAAAAAACTTTATTTCGAGAAGCCGCCTGCCGCGTTATACGGAGGAAATAAACCCCTACGAGCGGCCGGCACCCAGAAGAACTTGTTTTTCAAATCAGATGTCGAATCCGTTGAATTCTTATATTTTTAATACATCAAGTAACATTTATTAGACCTGTCATAACCAATCCACACCAAGATTTATTGCTTTTTAATGATTATTTTTTTAAAATTCTATTTTATTAAAAATTATATATTATATTAGTGTCTAAACGTTAGTGTCTAAACGTTAAATAAACAGAAGATAAAAAACAATCAGTTTGCTGTTTAAATGACAAAGCTATGACTGTCCAAATTATACTACTTATTGTCTTTAAAATAAGATTTATACGGATTCAACATTGGATTTGTAATAACAAGTTTTTCTGTGTGGCGGCCTTCGGCCGCTCTCTGGGTTTTCATTTTTGAAATGAGGCTTTACTTCATTATGAAATAAAGCCCCAAAAATTGTGGCTTTATTTCATTTTATTTTGGGGTTTGTTTCATTTTGTTGGGGCTTTTTTCATTTTTTTTGGGGCATTGTTTTATACTGAAATAAAGCCATAAAAATGGGGAGTTATTTAATTTTGGGTTTGGGGACTTATTTCATTGGGGCCTTATATCATAGAGCCCTTGAAATCAGATTCGAGGATGGATGCTCTTTACACGGTGTTGGCAGAGCGTTGGATTTCTGAAGATTTAAGTGCTTTGCCAACCCCAAAATGATAACACCGGGCAGGGCTTGGCCGTTCCTTTTTTAAAACGTTGGCAATGAGTACTTCGCCAGTACCAAAATCATAATTTTAAAACGTTGGCAAAGCATTGGTAAAACAACTAATAAAGTAAATAATAAATTAAGAAAAGAAACAGTGTACTTATTATAATTTTTTTTATAAAGTTTTGGTTTTATTATTTAAAATAATAAAATTACATAAAAAAAAAATAAACATACAAATTAAATTTCTGCAATCTAAATTAAAATAAAATTCAATTACAAAAATTATTTGTATTCTGGCTGTGAACTTGTAGTTTTTATAGAGAAAATTGAAATTTATAAAAAAAAGAGTTTCTTTAAAAATTGGGTAAATTCAAATTTTTAAATTAAAAATTGTGATATTTCCAAAAAAATTGATTTTATATATTTGAAATTAGAAATTGTATAACTCAAATTGATTATCCATTTGAAATTAAAATTTTTAATTAAATTAAAAATATTATAATTGAAAAAGAGATTTATTTTTGAATAAATAAAGACTTGTATTATTTCTTATTGAATGATTTTGATAATTTAAACAGAAATAACGACATTTTTACAAAAATTTTACTAAAGAAAGAAATTTGAAAATAAATGTTAAGTAAAATTTTAGTACAAAAACTATGCTGTGTGCTGACTATAATAGGAGACCTTAATTTTCTTAACTTCAAATAAATTGCAATTTAGTTTTGCATTTTTCCAATCTATTAATTTTAAATTTTATAAAGGTATAGATTAAAAAAGTATTTAAATACGCTAAATTAGTAATTTTTCTACAAGGATCCTTTGAGCAAAAATGGTGCTGACTTTACTGACCTTTTTTAGTGTATGAATTTGATTTGAATACCATTTGAATATGGTTAGTTGATTTTAAAATCATTTAAGATTTATAAAAAAGAAAAAAAAATAACTTTTGAATATGTAAAATAAATTTAAAAAATACTATTAATTTGTTATTTTTACTAAGCCCTGCTAACTTATTTAAAAACAAGTACATACATGCATTAAATTTCGTTTTTATAAACGGTTGTAAATTTAGTAAAACGAGCACTGGCAAAGTACTTTTGACCAGCGTTGGGAAAGCGTTGTGAACAAGCGCTGTGCCACTGTTTTTATTATGTTAACGGTTGTAAATTTTGTAAATAAGTACTGGCAATGCACTTTTTGACAATGTTGGGAAAGCGTTCTAAACCAGTGCTGTGCCAGTGCTTTTTTATTTTTACGGTTGTAAATTTTGTAAATCCAGTACTGGCACAGCACTTTGAACAAACGTTGGTAAAGCGTTCTAAGCTAGGGCTGTGCCAATGCTTTTATTATTTTTACGGTTGTACATTTTGTTAATTAAGTACTGGCAAAGCACTTTTTACTAGCATTGGCAGAGCGTTGTAATTTAGTGCTTTGCCAGGACTTTATTTGTTGGACCATTGGTAAACAGTGCTCTGCCAGTGCTTGATTTTTCAGACCATTGGCAATTTCTTGCTGGGTATTTAATTGATTTAGTTTCAATTGAGATTTTAATCTATTTGTAATTTGAAATAAATTTAAAATTACAAAAAATCACAAAAAAAGTGGTAAAAATTGAGAAAACAAGTGGGAAAATGCCAAAATTAAAAAAATGCAAAAATTAAAAAAATTTAAAAAAAATCCAAAAAGGTGGAGGTTAAGAAGAAGAATGATCTAAGTGCTTCGTACTGACGATCATAAGATCTCCAAAGCAGAAAAAGCTAACTTCATAAGTTAGGATTGGAAATTCTTGCTGTTTTATGATGTCTAGAATCAGTGTTTCTGCATTAAAACAGAAACCCAAGATAAAACTACTTTTTTGTCGACCGTAGTTATAAACACTGTTAGTTTTAAAATCAGACTAGACTACACCATTTCAAGATTAATTTCGACAATTATCACATTAGTATGAGACGGAAAAACTGTTGTTCAGCTAATATCAAATTTAAATTTTTATAGTTAATGAAAATGAGAAAAAATGTTGCTATATCAGAAGTTATCACCGACATTAAGAAAAAGTGAATTGTAACATTCAATAAGAAAATATTTTTAGTACATCAGGTACAAAAAAAAATAATTTAAGAAGATGTAAGTAGTAAATCAGAAATTATCAAATGTATTTCAGATAAATTTTGGAGTAATCTAAGCAGTCCAGTATTTCTTTATATTTATAAAAAAAATAACGCTTCTGACTACACCGCCAGAAACATTTTATTGAGGGTCCACCTCCAACATAGACGTTAGTTAATACGGCATTTTTGGAAATTATTTCGGTGATAGCCGGTAAGAGAAAAAGTCAGCCCCTTAACGTGATGGCCAAACCGTTAAAGCTAGGAACTTGAAATTTGGTGTGGACGCTCACATTCGTTTAGACAGGATTTTTGAAAAGATCTTAGTGCAGAAATATATAATTTTAAATATCTGTTTCCTGGGTTATGGGCGGATTCACACTCTAGGCACTTTTTACAATTTTTGCACGATCATTGAAAATTAGGAATCAAAAATGGGAATCTCACTACTTAACGGCCATTACAAATCCCTGAAGAATGGAATTCAAAATTTATTACTTATGTTTTTTCTCCTGTGTAGACATTCGCTTAGAAGGGATTTTTGGAAATTTCTACGGTAGGGTCGATAAGTTGAAAGTCTCCACCTTGACCATATCCACTTGATATTTTGAAACTTCAAATTTAAAATTTGTGTTTTCTGTAGTATAGTCAATTCCATTATAAGGTATATTTTGGAACTTTTTCTAAGAACGGCGAAACTAGACGTTCAGAGGAGAAAGTCCTTGATGCATACTTTCAATGATATATACAATAATACACTCAGGAAACTTTTGCTTTAAAAATATATAGTTGTTTGGGTTGTAATACAGTTTCTTTTTTTTAATGTCAGTAATTTGTAGAACAAATTCAATTTTTTACTGACCTTGTAGTTCATTAAAAAAAAATAAACCACATCAAATAACTGTTTTATGATTTTATATTCATTTTTTACAGTAGTTTTTTGTTACTTTAAAAAGTACAAAAAAATAAATGTTTGTTTATTTTTTACTAACATTTGGTTAATTTTTACTACAATTAATAATTAATAATACTAATTAATAGTAATTTTTTTGAACATTTAAAAATAAGTGACAATTTTATTTGAATTTGCTGAAAGGTAACGAAATTAATCTTGAAATTGTGTAGCTTCTGCCCTGTTATGGGCAAGCGTCAACAGAGCTTTTCCATTTAAATTGTATTATTAATTTGTATGTTATAATTGTCATATTGTCTCTATATGATACATATGTATTCAACTACCTGTCGGCTGTAAGAGTTGAACCTGTGTGCTTTTCTTACATTATAAACGTAGCAACACTAAGGCGCACACGCACGATCACACCCAAGTATGGCATTGAATGCAATGTAACTGACTTGCAGTTTACTTTCCTTTGCAGCTTTATATTACTCAGAAGTGCCAACACTAACACACACAAACATTCTATTTATAGATTTTGTTTATCTTCTAATCTCTTCGTCGCCTTTTTACAATGCTGACATATTGAAGTATGTTTTTTAATAGTGTTTTGTTGAGACATCGCCACGATGCTAAAAATATGTATTTAAAAAAACTGTTAAAAATTTAAAAACTCGTTAAAATTAGAAAAAGGTCAATATTTAAAAATACCCCCTAAATTAAAAAAAAACTTACACAATTTAAAAAAGGTCGACAATATTTAAAAATTCGCCAAAATTGATAAGTTCCAAAATTAAAAAATAGCTAAAACTGAAAAAAGGCTCTAATTGAAAAAAAATTGTCAAAATTAAAAAAAAAAAAAAAATCAACTAAATGAACCTTAAACTATCCATATCACAAAACATTTTGAATGTTTGTTAATTTCAACCATTTTGTCAGTTTTGGTGTTTATTTTAATTTTTGGACGATTTTTTAAATTTTAGCTCTTTATTTCAATTTTGTGATTTTTTTTTTATTGTTTTATTGACGATATTTTAATTTTGGTGAATAGTTCTATTTTGGCGATCTGTTTTTCTTCATTTGTCAATTAATAACTTCTCTTCTTCGTCCCTTCAATTAAAACATTTCAAAAGCCTAGTTTTATCGGATGCCGATATTATACAGTATTTAGCTACAGTGGTTTGTACTGGGCACTTACAGCTGACACTTTTCCCTTTTTAATCAGATTTAGCCCACTTTTCTATTGACATTTTCTAACAGTAGCCTCTTTATTGAACCAGGGAATTTATGTATATCTTAATTTGAATTTTCCAACAAACGGTTTTGAGCAAAACGTCAATGAGGAGATTTTCCAGATTTGTTCCGCTGCCAGGGAATTTTCCAAAAATTACGTTTCCGCGGATGTCATCGGAGGAGGAACCTACATTCCAACTTTAAGTTGATAACTTCAACGGTTTGGGTGTGTAATTAAGGGGATGTCTTTTTCATTTGAGCCTCAATTTTTACTACTTTCCTGGCGAAAATTC
This sequence comes from Delia radicum, assembly GCA_021234595.1. Classification (NCBI taxonomy): domain Eukaryota; kingdom Metazoa; phylum Arthropoda; class Insecta; order Diptera; family Anthomyiidae; genus Delia; species Delia radicum. The sequence goes on along the minus strand of CM037854.1, from coordinate 61,137,519 downwards.
CATAAAGTTACTTACCTGTTTTTAAGTATATGAATATATATCTTTCAACTTTCTAGCCAAAACTTTAGGGTCAGGCCATCAAAGGCTCCCTCTAATTATTTAAAAAATGCAGTCTTAGTTAATGTCCTTGCTCTTAGCTGGTTAAGGGGGGATTTTTCTCCTTTATTCCCTTCTCAGAATTAATTTGCAAAAATCCAGTTCAGCCGGAACACACATCCCAAATTTCAAGTTTCTCGTTTAAGAGTAATTCGATCTCAAACCAAAAATATATTACACATATTTTGGAAAAAATAAGTTTTTCTTTTTTAAAGTTGTTTGAAAATTTAACATGAAAAATATTCAGACATGTCGATATTCAAATTGATGTATTTTAAAATAAAGTAAGTCGATTTTAATGGTTGGTGGCTTATTTTAATGGTATTGTACTCTGCGTTTTGCAGATGTATCTTGTAAGTTTCAAGTCAAATTTAAATTGTGTTGAGGCTTGAGGTTAAGTAATTGCCTGACAAACTGGCAGTCGCCGTTTCGAATCCACTTCACGGCATAAGAAATTTTTATAAATAAAATAATACATTTTTATAATAACAATTCGGAATTTGTTAATAAATGTCGAGTGTTACAGTAGTATTAAAATTTAGTAATGTTGAATGTATGTGTGTACTAGAGTTGTCAATTATTCGCCTTTCAGTGTTGTTCGAATAATTCAAATAATTGTTTGTGCTCGTTCGATCAAACGATTAAATTTCAAAAATTATTCGATTAATCGATGAGAATAACGAATAAAAAAAAATATTTTTAAATAATGTTTGTATTAACAAAAAAATAAACAATTCATAACTAACAAAAAAAAAATTAAAATAAAATAGCTAGGTTGTTCTTAAGAAATCATCTTTTAAAAACAAAAGTTGACTCAGTTTTTTGCTTTTAAACGATTTTTGGTTTTTATTAAATTATATTTTGAAAACACTCTTTCGATAATTGTTGATTTAAATGATATAGTAAGGAGAACATTAAATAGTTTATCTAATTTTACTTTTTTAGATTTTTCCAAATATGCGATATGTCTGATATATCGCTGAAGTCTTTTGTATTTTCTGTATTTTTAATACTGTAAATGGAATGATTTAATTCGCATAAAAGATTATTATTTTCATTACTAATAACTTCTTCTATTTCAATACTTTTATATGAATTATTGTGATTACTTTCAATATAAAATAATCTGGAGTACAATTCATTAGCATATTCTTTAGTTTCACTTTTTTGGGAATATTTTAGGAAACTTTCATTGCTCGGAAAATTTTCAGAATTCAGAAATATTATTAACGTATTTAAAACTTTTATACATCTCTCATTAATTCTTATTTTAATACGTGTAAGTAAGTCAGTTGCAAAAGAATTATTAATTTTTCTAAACTATTTATTAAAAACTTGATTACTCCCTCTAATTCCATTATGGATGAGCTATCTTTTTCTAGCTCTTTTATAGCAACATCAAGTGGTTGTAAAGTTTTATAAAGGTTTGATAAAACAGTTACTTCAAAGTCCGTAAATGGTGTTAAACCAAAATCAATTAGTGCATGAATAACACATTTGTGAATTCCAATGAAGTTTTTCAGCATCTGTGATAATGATGACCATCTATATTTCACGTCATGAATAAGGCGAACTTCATTTCATCCTCATCATCCTCGCTCTCTACAAAGGATTCAGATTTTTTTTCGTTTAATGTGTCAACTACTGATAAATGAATTGCATGGTTTATGCATAACTGCGCTTCAGACAGCAAATTATGTCCGTACTTCTTCATTACAGCTGCGCCATCATGGGTAGCACCGACAATATATTTATCGATGTTGATTCCAAACTCATTTAATTTTTTTTTAATTAAAGAATGATTTTTTTCAGCGGTTCCTTTTGTTTTAATTTCTTCGAGGCCCAAATTAATTATTTTAAATAAGCTGGATTTTGGATCGTACATTCGAAGAGAAACATTAACGTATTTTAAATAAGATACATCCGTCCATTCATCTACAACTATTGAAAATATTCCATTTTCTTCTTTATTTTTTTCAATTCCGCTATAACTTCTTCCTTTTTTGATGCGTAAAAGTTTTCAACATAATTCCATATTGTTGTATTACTTAAAGGCATCGTAAGACCCTTAATTCTTAAATAATCCGATATTACTTTGGATTTTCGAAAGGAGTTTGCAGACATACCATCTTCAGCCAAACTTCTGCATACAATTTCTTCTATGGAACTGCCGCTGTTTCTCTTAATGTATTTTGCCATTGGACCAAGTTCGGCATTTTTTGATGTCGTTGGATTCTCTTCCACTACATCGTTTTCAATGGTAATATTGTGGCTCTTACGCAAATGATAAAGAAGTGTTGTAGATCTAACAATTATGTAAACTTTAGGACACTTGGTGCATGTGACTTTATTTTTTAATTTTTGTTCTTGGTGAAATACTTTCAAACCGAGCTCATTCTGAAAGATAATTATATAACTTAAATAAATTACAATACAATAACAACATTTTATACATACATTGATATGATTTATATAAATCAATTGATTATTTTTTTAGCTTTTTATTTCTTATACCCGAGAGTGAAAAATCCCCTTTCTTGAAATTTGGTTAACGTTTGATTTAAAAAGAAAACAGCTGATACAATTGTTTGTCAAAGATGTGTTTAATAAGAACTTAAACACATTCTTGAACTACTATGATAACTCAACATAGCTTTTGCTTATTAAACAAACATTGAGATTAATTACAATCAGGGCTATGGCTACAATATTTTTTAACATTCCCACATTTTGTATAAAATCTTTAAAGGTTTATGAGAATAAATCAAATTAAAAGCTCTTATTTAATTTATTTTGTAATAGGAAAAAAAAATGTTCGATTAATTGACGTAATTAATCGATTTATTCGTTATTCGAAAATAGTCATTTTTAAATTATTCGAACAAGAGTTTGGTTTTGTTTGATCGATTAATCGAATTATTCTTAATCGACTGACAAACACACTGTGTACATAAAAAAATTAGGTTGTAAGTACAAAACTGTTTTCTTTGAAAATCGAAATTTCCGATATTAGCTTAATTCAACCGAAAGCAGTTTTACACATGTAGGGTATATAATAATTTGTATTTTTTCACAATTTCTTAAATTCGTTTTTTTTTTTTATATTTGTGTTAAATTTTTGTTGCAAAGTTAGTAAATTTTATATGAGAGGGGTCTTAGTTGTTTTATTTTTCCATCACTACGGGTTATGGTTATATGTTTCCAATAAATTGTTTTCCTATAACCACAATGAGAAGAGGAGTAGCTTTTCCTTGTGGCTGTTTGTTTTTTCGTTTTAGTTCTTTTTTGTTTTTAGGTTGTTATACCATCAGAGTACTTGACTTTAAAACATTTTTGAATTATGTTGTGGAAAAATGACAAAGTGACCGGAAGATAGCGAAGCAACCGAATATATGTTTGTAAAATAAATAGTCTTTCTAGTTCCTAAATAAAAATAAAAAATAAAAAACGTGTGTGATATTTAGAATTTATTTTTTATGTATGAGTAGTTGTTAGTGTTTCGTTTAGTTCTCTCTAAAAGCCAATTTCATTTTTTTTTTTGGTTCATAACATTTGTAAGCTTGGCTATAATATTTTAGTAATTTATGAATATTAAGGTGATATTTATTTTTAAAATTTTTCACAATTGGGTTTGAAGTCTCCTAGATTTACAAAACTAAATAGTGCCGACAAAAAATTTAAAAATTACCGAAAGTTTTTAATTTCTAAAAAATCGCTACATCGTTTTTAATACCAGTTTGTCTTCAGGCATTATGAAAATTTTCAAAATGTTAAAATTTTATAATCCTACTGTTTAAAATATAAATCCCCTAATCGACAGACAATACAAAATTTAAAACTCGCTGGTATCTTTAAAATTTGGAAAACCATCATAAAAGTGTCGCCTAATTTATATCTATTTTGTAAACATTTTGGACAAACATGTGTTTTCTACATACATATATGAGTTATTTCAAAAGTTTTCGACATATGTTTAAACTTACTTTGTAAAATAAAAACAAATTGCATGAAACTTACAAGAGTTATTTTTGTTCATTTTATTTTTTTGCTCAAAAACTGACAGAAAAAAAGATTGAAAAAATTGCTGCTTAAACTTCTAAAAATATGTTAAAAATTACGTTGCAAAAAAAAAAACTGCCTTGTGGTACCTTTTTTTTTTGCTAATTTTGCCGGTTTATTTAAATGAGTTTTTAACTTATGTATTCAAACCAATACCAAATGGATTCACTGGCAAAATATACATTTAAAAAATAGTAAGTTTCATATCACTGCTTGTTGAAAAGTTGTATGGTGGTTTATCATTAAAACCAAAATTTTACGATTTTTAAACTTGTGCAGTTTTTCTATAGGGTTTTTACTCCGTTCAATGGAATTGAGTTTTAAGAATAGTACACAAAAAAAAAGTTAAAAAAACAAATTAGTAAAACAGTTTTCAATCTGACTTGACTGTTATTATATTAATTTTAGTACAAAATCATTTTTTAATAAAATTTTTTGATATTTCCTTTTTACGAATTACTAAATTTTTTACTAATTTCAATTGCTAATTTAACTCATTTAATTTTTTTTTAACTTTTGAAATTTTTAACTTTTGAAATCCGATTTGCTAAAATTTTCAAAAATTTGATAAAGTGCAAAAAATTTAATTTTCTTATCATTTCTAATCTTTTGAAAACCAACCTGATCATTGCATTTACAATTTGCCTTGGAGATCCTTCCTCCAACGTAGACTTCCGCTAACAAGGGATTTTTGGAAATTTCTACAGGGACGGGCTGAAAGTATAAAAGATTTCCAATTCCCGGCCTGGCCACAAAACTAAACTTGATGTTGGTATATGGAACTTGAAGTTTGATATATGAAATCCTTATCATGAGAAGACATCTGTATTGACGGGATTTCTGGAAGTTCCCACGGGGGTTGATGCAAGGAACTTGAAATTTGTATCGTGAATTTCTAATCATAAGTAGATATCTGTATAGAGCGGATTTTGGAAATTCCATTGGGGACTGGCGTAAAGGGAAAAAGCCTCCCCCTTGGAGGCCCGCCCAAATCCCGTTGGTCAGAAATTTGAAAATTAAAATATATGTTTCTTCGAATATGAAATAGCTCAGTTTTATATATAAGCTTTGGATTTCTGGCCAGGAACGTGATAAAAATAGGGGTTATTGTTGGGAAAACTCTCCTATCGGTGGTCAGGCCAAATCACTAAAATGAGGTACTTAGAATTTGGTATGTGGACTCATTATCATGAGAAGTAGGGCTAAAATGTTGAAAAAGTCTTTACCATGGCGGCCTTGACAAACCGCCGAAGCTAGGAACTTAAAACTTGTTATGTGGATTCCTTACCATGAGTAGACATCTGTATGGAGACATCTATTGACGGAGATATTTTTAGAAATTCCTAAAGGGAGGACCAAACGTGGTATGGTCTGCCCCTTAACAACCTGGCGACACCGCTAAAGCGACGTCCTCGAAAATTGTGTCTTTAATGGCTAAACATTTTAAATTAAAATCATATGTTAATTGGAAAATGTCCCAAATTACTGATAAGGTTTTTTTAGAATTTTCACGAGGAACGTAATAAAGGCGATTTTTGGACATTTCTGCTAGGAGGGGTGAAAAGTATACCCACTGACGGCATGCCTATGACTTTTTAGTAAACCTAGATTTCAAATAATTGTTTACTGTTGTATTGGTTTATTCACTGAAAAGTTGTATTTTGGAACTTTTAAAAAGAACTGCGTAAAATGCGGGTTTATTTAGGGCAATGTATGCTCCTAAAAGCCGCAAAAGTAATTATCTTCAAATTTAAGTTTTCAATGCACACAGCATAAACCGTTGAATCTACGAACTTATTATTTGGTGTATGCATCCACTAAAATTGGATATTAAAAAATGTTTACAGGCAGGCACAAAAATAGGAAGTCTTCCCCTCAACGTCCCGCATACACAATCTATTCAAAACGTCTGAAATTTAATATATTTTTTTGAGGTATGGGTTAACTCATTGAATATATCTTTTATGTTCTTATAAAATCTTGGTATAAATGGTGTTTGTATATTTAAATTTATTTGAAAGTACGAATCTTAAGTGGTAAAATTTTTAGTTTAAAAATTAAAAAAACATGAATAATTTTTATTCATGTATTTTAAAACCTATTATGCTGATTTTAATGGTTGATAGCTTATTTTAATGGTATTGTACTCTACTATTGCCAAATGTTTTTAAATATTTATCGTTTGATATTCAAACGTATTTTTTATTCCCGCGGAAGTTTTTTTTTAATCTTCCGGGATCCAACCGAAGTTGGACGAATAGCTAGAAGTGTATTGTTTTGCATTTATACTCAACCAAAAACTAGTAGTTTTTGAAATCTACTATTATTTACTTATCAAATTCGATATGAAATTTTATACAAATACTACAAATTCTTAAAACTACTAGTATTTGGTTGTAGTATAAATGAGGGGCTTCTTGAAAATTTACAACAAAGCCAAAACTGAAAAAGCACCAATTTTGGGTGATTTGTAAATGAAAAATCGCTTCAATATGAAATGTGAAATTCGATTCCAATACATAGTGAAAAAATGCCCAAAAAAAACCAAAGCATTTTTATGAAAAAGAAACAAGACCCCAATATTTGATATAAAAAATGATCCCAATTAAATTTTATTTTTAGTATTGGGCTTTTTTTCAGAACAAAAAAATTCCAAAACAAAAATATTATAAAATCAATCCAGATGGAATTTGCATCAAAAATTCAAATAAAATAATTGTACAATGGAAATGAAAATTATTCAAGTTCGAGGCCATACTCTATATTTCATTATTAGGAAATTGTCCTAACAAAGAATCTATAGATTATTTTTTTTAGGATATATATATGTATAATATAATTTTTGCTTTCAATAAAATAAATGATTTGTATTTACTAAAAGGTATTTTATTATAAATTTCAAACATTCCATTAAAAATCGCAACAAATCTGACAAAGGGTCTTCCGATTTTTATTAACGTTGTTATGAACATCAATGAGAATGTCTATAGAGTTAAATAGACATTATCGTCATAACGTATTTAAAATTGTCTCAAAAATTTTAATTTAAAAATCGAAACAATTTTTAATTTTAAATTTTCAACAGCAGCTCTTAATTTTTGTTTATAATTTTTTATAATTGCCGCAATACTGAAACTGTTTTATTTGGCATTAAAAATCGCAGCGATTTTTAATTCCAAATATTAGAAAAGCAGCGCTTATTTTGCTAATATTTTCAATAATTGATTCAATTTTGAAACTGTTATTTAAGTGACGACGGCTTTTAATTCCAAATTTTTTTCGTACTAAAGATCTCGCCGATTTTGAATACCAAATTTTCCGCTTCTACTGCTGAAAACTTTGTTTAATCAAGCGCTGTAGGTCAATATTTTGTACCAAAATTCGCAGCGATTTTTGATACAACATTTTAGACTGCGGTGGTTAAATATATATAAATCTAATTCGCATTGTTTAATTCTTAATTTAATTTCTCTTAGAGAATAAACCAAATTGCTTTTTATTTATTCACCAATGTCGAATTTCCATTCTTAATTACATATAATAACCATGTCCCAGTAAAATACAAAAATCCAAATTACTGGTTGCAGAACAAATTATACTGCATTATAACAGGTCCTATTACAACAGGTCCTATTTGCAATAGTTCTTTACCTCCAAACAGGAACAGGTTGCTTTAGAACCTGTTCTAAAACCAGTTAAATAACTTATTCTGTGACAGTGACGCCTTACTACTCACTGGAAAGTGTTCTAGAACCGGTTCCATGCATCGGGTGGTAAAATAAGTTGTTCTAGAACAGGTTCAGAGGTAATATGTTCTAAACAATTTTGCTGGGTTGTTTTTAACCAACCGTATATTTTGAACACTAATATGGAAAACTTTGTTTAAAAATCTATTCACAACTAATTATTAAAAAAAAAATAAATTTATGATTTCAGTGAAATGAATAAAATACACACTTAACATGATCACACCCCAAAAAATTAAACAAAATATTAAAAAGCACTCAACTTTAACTTTCCGGGTTCATTTCAGATTGGGGCTTATTTCATAATGAAAAGACTTAAAAATCTGCAATGAAATAATTAAAAAAAAATGGAAATGAATTATGCCAAATGGCCCCAAATCAAAAAATTAAAATAATCCCCAAAAATTTAGGTTGATTTTTAAATGAAAAATTACCCCAAATTATAGAATGAAAAATTACCCCAATTAAGCTGGAAAAATTGCCCCAAATTTTTGTGTTGGTTTCATCAATAAAAAATTGGAACTTTTTTGTTTTTGGATTGTGGCCATTTTTCATTGCGGTAATTTTTGAAAGAGCCTAAATGAGGTACTAAACAAATATTCAATATTAAAAGTATTTTGACCAATTCTCTGAAAAAGTTTTAACTCTGTTTTTTAGGGAATATTTTGAAGTAGTTATTATTGGAGCAAACAATTACGCTTTTAATATCTGCATTTAAAACATTTTCAAAAGTTTTTCTCAAAATTCACGGGAATTTCCGGGAAAAAAACCATAAAAATACCTCAAGTACAAAATACAATATGATATTGTCATATTAGATTTTTCTTTGTTGCTTTTTAAAAAGTTTGATCAGTTTCATGACAAAAAAATTGTTTCATAGGCATCACGCTAATCTTCAGTTGTCCGAAATAAGAAAACGATGATTGGCTTAACTCAAACCGATACATTACATCCACCCAAAATCTACTCTATGAGAATTTTGGTCTGATCTAGTTTTCCAAAATGCAAACGAAGATTGTGCATTTGATATATAAAAATTGTGGCTTTTCAAAAAATTTGGATTTTATTATTAGGTTTACCAAATCAGCCAGTTTATATACTAAAGCAGGCACAAATTCTCATGGAGTAGATGTTGTTGGCTGTGTGTAATTTCTCAGTTTGAGCTAATCCAATCATCCTTTTCTTATTGCAGACAACTGAAAATTAGGCTGAAGCTTATGAAACAGTTGTATTGTCTATCATGAAAATGATCAAACTTTTAAAAAGGCAACAAATAAAAATGTAGTATGACAATATCATATTAAATTTTGGACTTGAGATTCTAACTAAATATGAAAATATAGAAAGTCAGAAAAAATGATTTTTGTATTTTTAATACGAAAATTAAAAAACTTTAGCCTGAAAGTGTCGAAAATATTTAATATTCCTCATATGCAGTTTTTATGCTTATTCAATTTTTATGGCCAAAATTTAGATTCGTGCTCATATATCACTATTTTGTTTGTCGTTTTAACTTTTCTATATGTTTATGTTAATTATATGTTTTGTAGTTACATTTAGACAAACATTTATAAACATTTTCCAAAATTATTTTAACATTATTCTTAGTCTTGGCCAAATATACAAACAAAATTTATTTTATTTTTAAAGGAGAGAGTTAAAATAAATAAAAATCAATATGCCTACTTTTACAACTTATTCCGGATGTTAGTTTTTTAATGACTACTATTTATGTATAAATTATTTATTAGTTTATAATTTATTTTATTGTACATATATTTTATTATATATGTTTTGCATAAAATAAGCAAAACTTCAAGCAAAAAGACGATTTTTTTTGTTCTTTCAAAAATGACTTTAAAACATACTCCTCACTAAATAAATAATATACTCTATTTTATTCCTTACAAATTCTCCTATGGTATGACTATAATTCAATATGACACATATTTTAACATTTATAATTGGGTGCGAAAAAGAAATATTTGAAAACTATAAATTGTTTATCGTTTAGGGGTCAGAGGTCTTTAAATAGCAATAAATTAAATTGTTTGGTATTGATTTGGGGTGTGTATTAAAAAAAATTATTTATTGAAATTTAAGATGTTTTATGAAGTTAATAATAAAATACCCAGTGAGATTTCCAAATTAAAACTAAATGTGGGGCATTCCATGCGAACTGCACCGCTACAAGAAAAAGTATATCTTATCAATGTTAATGTTACAGTATTAGTAGCCCTATATGATGGGAATGTAAAATGGTATAACTTTTAACAATTTTCCAGAAATTTAAAAAAAAATTTTTTTTTAAATAATTCAGAAATAATTTTGAATTTTTAGTGTCCAAGAAATTTTTTTTTTAATTTTAAATACGGATACATGTTTTTGTATTGAAGCAGAAGGTTTCATCGTGTAACTCGGTTGAGTTTTGGAGAAAATATTAATTTAATATTGTGCTTCTTTAATATCTCAATATTTTTAAAGGGTCCGCCAAATAACTTTTTTTGTTTTTTTAAAATGCTATAAAAAAAACTACTGAATATTTTCTCAAATTTCTTTTTTTATTTGAAAGTACAATCCTTCCGGTTAATAATGGAAAATAATTTCATTCAAATGGCTGCCTCTTCTGGCCATGCAGTAGCCTACACGATCGGTCCAATTTTTAAGCACATTATCGATTGTGTGCAGCTGTATTTCACCAATGGCTTCACGAATATTGTCCTTTAAAGCGTCAATTGTCTCTGGCTTGTTGGTGTAACACTTATCTTTGGCGGCACCCCACAAATAATAGTCCAACGGTGTCAAGTCGCAGCTCCGAGGTGGCCAAACGACATCAGCTCTGCGGCTGATAATGCGATCTTCACAAATTCGCACAAATTCTGCAACATTAACATGATTTTCAAAGTAATGACGCAATATTTCCCAGCGTTGTTCAAGCGTATACACAACCATATTCGTTCAGCGGAAGGATAAAACTAATCATCTGTCAAATCAGACATGAGCTAAGTGTTACCATTCACGAAATAAGCACTAGTTGAAAAAAAAAAACGTTAGATGGCGGACCCTGTATAAGTATTAAAACAACATGGCGTATGAGTAATTTTATTATATGTATTATTGATTCATGCATGGCACCTGGGACCGTTACTTTGCCTGTAGGATATTAAAGTGGGTATTTGATAGGTGCTCCTTGTTGGATGCATATTAATAATTTTATTTTTCAAAAGAATATGCCATACGGATAATATTTTCTTTGATATGTATGCAAATAAAGACACACTTAACAAACACATTTCGTTTATGGAATGAATTTAGCCATTTCATTTAAATTTATACGGAAAATCAGCCTTTGAAATTTACAAAGTATCCTTGTCACAGACAGATTTTCTTTTACACATAATGATATATTACCAAATAATCAATGGTGGTTTGTCAGAGAATTTTAGTTATGTTTCTTACATATATGAGGCTTTCCATGGCAACTGTCCAACTAAAAAAAGTATATCTTACCAATGACAAACTAACAGAATTTATTTCCTTTATAGTAAGAATAAAAGTGGAACCACTTTTTATTTTTTCAAAAAGTGGGAAAAGTAGATTTTTGTTAATTATTGACCAATTTAGACTTATTTTTAATATTTTATTTATTACACTGCTCAAATCGAATCGAAACATAACATCAGAGTACCAACCCATTATCCTAAATATATTGCCCATGCCCATGAATATCCCTATGGGGAATGAGGAGTCAATTGTCCTAAAAGTGACTGGTTAAAGAAGGAATTATCACAGGAATGGTATAATTTAATACTGAAGTGGGTTAAGCAGTGTCAATTGCCCTAAAATTACCAATCCTGTGACTGGTAAAGGGAGGACATACCACTTAACCAGAATGCTTATTAACAAGAAAAAGCCAGTTGGCCAGAATTTTACCCATTGGAAGCTGTTTAGTTTTCGTTTATTTTTTACGATATGGCCCTTTTGCGACAGTCTTGTGGTATGCCCATCTTTGGTGTTTACATAGGGTAGGGTTTAGCAGAGGACCGGTCTCTGGCACGAAGGGACCGATCCTGTGGCACACGCAGAACCGGTCCCATTCCCCATAGGGATGTTCTTTAAAACAAGTAAACATATAAATAAAAACCGGTCTACTCACTTTTCTTTTACATCAAATATATTTTTCATTTATTTTTAACTATTAAAAATTAACTCAAAATCATTAAAAATAACAGATTTTACATAATTTTTACTATCAAAAATAAAACAAAAAAATTTTAAAAAATTTTAAAATCCGTAAAAATAAACCATTTAATTTTATTTTAACTATTAAAAATTAACTCCCAAATTATTAAAAACAACAGTTTTTATTTTCTTTTTACTATCAATAACTTTTTGGTTTAAATAGAGAATTTTTTGGTAAAATGAATGGTACAGAAAAACAGTGTTTCTGTGTAGTTTGATTTTTAATAAACAGTAAAACAAGTTAAAAAAGATATTTCTTTGTAGTTTAAATGTATATTAATTAAAAACCAAATTTTACTGATTACTTTTTAAATAAACTACAATAAGTTACTGTTAAAATATTGTGAGTGTAGTAAGCAGTTTTCACACTTATGGGTTAGATTTTTAGAAAAATTACATAAAAGTTTGGCATGTTTTAGAGCAGTTCTTTATTCAAAAATTTAAAAATAAAATATTTTTTAAAAATGCGCAGCAACAATAAATAATTCCGAGGATTTCCTGAGTTTTTGTTATATTTTGCTCTTTTTGTATAATTTCTCATCCCACTTCGCTTTCGTTTAAGCATTTTTGTGCATTAGCAAAAAAACAAATCTGAACAATAATTTCGTGTTTAAAAGAAAGTGTATTTTATGGGAAAAACGCTAAATGGGTATAAAATTTATATAACAGCAAAGCGAAAAATATGACGCTTGAGTCATCTTTTAGTATTTCAGCCAAAAAAGTTAATATTTCGAAAGTCATTTGAACAAAAACTTTTATGACCGTAAATATGTTAACACATACATTCACAATATTTTTTTCGTTAAGACTACTGAATATTCGCATTAAATTAATTGGAAATCAGTTAATAAAAGCACTACTTACTCTTGGTTTAAAACAATTGTATTTTTAGTTTATTTCCAACTGTTAACAAATTTATTAACAAAATCGGTAAAAAAAATAGATTTGTTTCTTTCATTTCAATACTCATTCATTTAGTGACTATTTTAAATAATACCGGAAGTCCGTTTTTTTTTGTTTATTAAATAACAGACAGAAAAGTTTAAAAATATATTTCTTCGGTTATTTAACTACATATTAAATTTTTTATGAAAAAGTCCTTGATAGTCATAGAAATATTGTGAACCATCATGAAACATTTTTCTTAAGAGTCAAATATAGTAAACAAATAAAGTAATGCGCCAAGCATTATAATAGCCCAAACTTGGAACCCATAAAAAAAATTATTTAAATAAGCAAATTTATCAACGCTCCACTTTAGCGAACAAACAAGGGAACACAAAAAGCGTACATTATGAAACTTTAATTTTTCCCCATTTGTAATGTGCTTTTTTAAATGAATTAGTTTGATTGAAATTGTGAAAAAATTCTTATCCTTTGCTAAAAACCGACTTGAAAAATACTTTAAAACTAGTGCGCTTTACAATTTTTATATTAGTAAAAAATTACACACGTTCTAAGATCACAAAAATTGGATTTTTAATCCAAAAAAATTGTTGTCTCCTCACCTGTTTAACATGCATATCGATTTTATAATGCTTAGCAAAATATATTGAAATTTATCTTAGAGTTCTGTGTGAGTATACAAAATTTTACATAATTATAGAAGGTACTGTCGGAAAAAATGGCGTTTGTTTTTGAACACCTCTGATTCCCAAATTTAAATTTATATATATAGGAGAGGATAATTTGGGGTAATTGCAAAATAAAGTTCATAAAAATTAATTATGGGTTTTTTGAGAAATTCGCTAATTCAGGATAGGTTATCAATGTCGTTATTCTTTTCGTGAATAAAACCAAATTTTTGTGCAGCACTCTTCAAACAAGAGGATTTGATCTTTAAAATTACGCAACAATTTTATTTTGTTGTTGACACGTTGAAAAGTTATGTTAATTTAAACATTGTATATTTCTAACACATTTTATTTATTTTTTTTTTGAGACAAGAAAGACTCAGTAAATTGTTCTTATTTATTAGTGTGTTGTTCGTTAGAAAGGCGATAGTGAAGAAATGAAAGATGGGAAAGATGAAGGGCTTCAAACATGGCAACACTGTAATGAAATGATAAGTCTTAGAACAGTTGTTGCTCGCCACCTGATGGAGAGTTGGCGAACTTAGTGAAGCTTTTTTTGACTTATAGCCCTAATTCATTATTTTACTTCGGTGGGGTTAAGTGCAATGTGAACACCGAAGGAGGGCGCAGCGGTACATATGAGAAATAGAAAACTCATATATGTTATTTTTCTAAATTTATATTGCCGTCACCGCTAATCGAACCCGGGACCATCAGTGTAACATTCCAATGTACTAACCATTACACTACAACACGTACAATCACTATTTACTAGTATAATTTATACAAAGTTTTCTGAAATCAGTAGAGGTAAAGTTAAAATTGTCGCTTTTTGTGATCATTATTTTTAAAATGTCCCTATCGTCTATTTCTATGAGAAATACACTGAGTTGCATAACTATAATTACAAATGTTTTTTGCTATTTTTTACAATATTACGAACACCTTTTTAAAAATTATAACTGTTTTTAAGAGTTTGATAGCTGATCTCTTATTGTGTACAATTTAAGAGATTACTTAATAGATTTAAGATAAAAATTGTGCAATAATATTTTGTTAGTGTAAAAATATTATTACACAACTATAAAAATTATAGTTATGAAAGTTTTCTACAAAAGCAATACAACCTACAAAAGTAACACAATTTACAAAATTCGGCTTCAACTGTTCTTTGTGTGCTTGACATTAATGCGAAATACTTCTTCCTGTAGAGCCGCAGTTAGCTTCAAAAGCCTCATATATATCTATATATATATATGTATAAGTGTGAAAATGCACTCAAAATAGTTTGTAGTTTAAATTAACTGAAAATTAAATTTAACATAACCCGAATAAAAAACATTGATATAAAGGGTCCGCCAAATAAATTTTTTTTTGAACTCCTGAACCAATTGGACTTTGTATGGTGTCTTACCAAGGTCTTTATGCAAAATTCGTCTCAATGATGTCTCCGAAATGTTCAATTGTTGAGAACGACTGTGAATTGATGTTGATGACGCTTCACGCACACTTTCTGCCACAGCAGCAATATTCTCGGGTGTACGCACTGTTTTTGGCTTTTCACGATTTGGTTTATCGATGAAGATGCCAGTTTCTTTCACTTTTTTCACAAGATAACGAACATACGGACCATATTCGTTCAGCGGAAGGATAAAACTAATTATCTGTCAAATCAGACATGAGCTAAGTGTTACCATTCACGAAATAAGCACTAGTTGAAAAAAAAAAACGTTACATGGCGGACCCTTTATGTAGGCATGTCAATTTCTATGGGATGCTGTATTTTGCAATCATATTTAATTTCATCCGAAATATGGGCCCATATAATTGTATCTAATCTGATGCAATTAGATAAATGGCCAGTACAATTTTATTCGAAGTATGGCCCGATAGAATTGTATTTCATTGTATCAGTTTTGTATCTAATTATATCAGTTTATATCTAACTGAGTTCGGTTGGCACATTATTTTTCTGGATGTACTTTGTCTAAAAATTTAAAAAAATGCACTACGAAGGCCGCGGGAAGGAAATATAGGTACACTCAAAAAATGTTTTATTTTCATAAATATCTCAATAATACCTATAACGTGACGAAATTCACGAAATTCAGACTTTAAATGCGGCAATATATAGTTTTATAAACAAAATTAAAATTTTTTTATATATAATTGTATATATATTATATATAAATGTATATGACTATACGATTATATATTGATCGATATGTAATAAGAATGTAGCAACGTATTAAAAAATTTAGAGGAAAAAAATGATATGTAAGCATACATACACATATGTATTTACATATAACAGCATGCAATAGCATATATAATTATGGAAAAAAATGCATGCTTATAAAGAATGGCCCAGTTATAATCTGGACGCACATATGTAGTTATAACTTTGTAAATAACAGACATATTTTTTATAAATTATACACCAAATTAAAGGAAATTTATTCAGCTTTAAGGAAAATCATACAAATAAATTAATTTTCTTTGTTACGAATAAAAGAACGGACATTTTTGTTGATGCTCCCCATTAATTTTTGCACATCCTTCGGCTTTACTTTTTTAGCACTCTGGTTCCATTTTTGTAACATTATAACTTCATTTTTTGCTTCTTTGTTACTCATCTTCAATTTATTTTTTACATTTGCCCAATATCTTTCGATTGGTTGAAATTGTGGGCAGTTAGGAGGATTAATTTGTTTGGGTATTAAATCTACCCCTGTGTCTTTATACCACTTTTTGGTTAATTTCGAATAATGACATGTTGCTAGATCAGGCCAAAATTTGACGGAATTGTTGTGCTTTTTAATCAGTGGTAATACTTTTTTTTGGAGACATTCCTTTATGTATAATTCAGACATCATTTTTGATGATGTCACAAAAGCAGCACTCTTCAACCCACAACTACAAATCGCTTGCCATATCATGCATTTTTTGCCATATTTATCTAACTTGGTATACTTATATTTAGCGCTGACATTTCCACGTTCCTTTGCAATATAAAATTTGTTTCCAGGTAACTGCTTAAAATCGCTTTTTACGTAGGTTTCATCATCCATCATAATGCAACCTTTAAACTTCGTTAAAATATTGGTATACAACAGACGAGCACGTGTTTTGGCAACATATTCTTGTTTTTCTGTCCGGTTTGGGTATTTAATTGCTCGGTAGGCCTTCAATCCATTACGTACACGTATTCGCTGGACATTTCTGCTGCTTGTTTTACATTTTTTGGCTCTATCGCGGTCAGACATTCCAGGATTTCTTTGTACTGATGCTAATACCTTTCTCTTCACAGTTGGGTTCCTAACCTTACTTTTTTCCACGTGTCTTGGGTTCCTATTTATGCTTCATGTAGCATTATACCGATTTAAAACACTACATACTGTAGATTTAGGAATCTTAAGTATTTTAGAAATTTTCGAACCACTGAATGTGGGATTTTCTAAGAAAGTGTGCAAAATTTCTTCACGTCTTTTTTGTTCCATGGCGTCTGTACGAAATACTATTCGAATGACAGACTTGAAAATTATGTCAAATAACGGTATATGTCTTGTCAACAACATATGTAAATGGTTTAAAATTTCATATACTGGGGGCGCTGTAAGAACGTTATGAATGCGTCCAGATTATAACTGGGCCATTCTGTATGTTAAAGTTTTTACTCGGGAAATAATAAATCACTTAAAATCCGGCCTTTTCATTTAAATCAAATGTGTTTTTGTTATTTATTATTAAATATTGTTTAAATTACTAACAAATTAAATGAAGATCAATTTAAATAAATGTTCAAAATTTAGCTACAGATCGTTAAAAATCGATTCAGTTATTTGAAATTATTTCAGTTTTTATGTGATCACTATGCCAAAGTTGGCAAAAAATGTTTTCCCAGTGCTACCCACAAAAAAATTGCCAACAGCTCGAAATTCTAACCACTGGTAGAGCACATATTTTATAAAAATGAGGACGCTAAGATTGAAGAACTTTGGAGTCAGAAGGTTTCGGGTTCAATATCGGTTTTAGGAATAATTTTTTTTGTAATTTTTTAGCCTCATTTTTGCAATGTCCCGCTGGCTACTAACTGTGACTTTAACTGACTCATTTGTTTTTGTTTCCCATACACATTTTCGATTTAACTGTTTGTTAAATTTTAGCCGAATATCCAGTAAGCGCGCTTTAGTATTTTTTTTTTTTTTGTATATAAAAATTGATTTTTTTGTTTCTGGGAAAGCTCTTTTAAGACAAACTTTTTTTGTTTTTCCAACGTTGGCAAATTGTTTCCAGCAAACCTTATTCCATATTTGAAGCACCAGTGGTTATAATGCAGTCTTGGTAGCTCAGTGGGTAGAGCTGTCGGCTGCCAATCTGGAGGCCAGGGTGCGAATCCAAGCACGACCAAAAAAAAATTATAAATTAACTTTTTTGTAATTTTATTTTGGAAAATCTATATTAAGACCACCTATTTCATATTTATACTAACTTTTTGCCAATGTTAGAAATTTTGTTTACCCAGTGCTTTTCCGACACTTTTTGAACAGGAGGACCTTTTGTCTAATGACGTTATCATTTTGATATTGGGAAATCACTTGTTGCCAGTACTTGTATCACCTGATAAAGTGGTTTGGTCCAGCGATGGTCCGTTTGTCTTTTTCTGGCTGGGTTTTTTTTTCATTAAACTACAAACAGTAAACTACATAATATTTTGAGTGTGTTTGTGATAGTCGGCATACATAATAAAAGATTTCCAATATAGTGCATTTGCATGTGTGCGAAATTATTTTTGTCTGTGTGTGTGTGTCTTAAAGTTGGCATGTGTATGAGTGTGAAGTGACATGTTTAGTGGTTTGCTTTAGCTGATGATACTGACATATAGTTTCCGTATATTGTAAATTAATCTTTTGTCATCAACATTAACTACCGACACAAAACTGGACGTTAGTTCCGCATATAGTACAAATGCAAAATTATACTTTATGCCAGTACAAATGTCAGTAAAACACATCCAAACACACACATCATTGTCACCATCATGATCATCATTTTGATATTGATTGATTAATTGACAAAAGAATGCCGTTATATTTGAATGCAATTTCAATGTGTTTATAACATTCAAGATAGTAAAAGCAGGCAGGCCTACAAACTTTTATCGTTATGATTGTTTAACTCATTATTGGCACATTGTTCCTTTTTCGACCCAGTACTTTTGAGCAGCTATATTCTTTTATTGCACAGAGAGAATTATCTGCGTGCTATCAATGAATTTTTGCATTAGATCTATAAAATATCACTGAAACTCGTTCATTGAAACTTTTCATTATTTTAATGCAGTTTTCATTTAAATTAAATGAAGAATTTCATATTATTTATTAAAAATTGCATATGACTAATGAAAAAGTATCATTATACATAGTTTAATTTAAACTTGTTCATGAAGTTTAAGAAATTTTCCATTCACATTGTGAAGAAAACTTTATTAGTTTAGTGACCAAATGTAATAAAAATTCGTCGAAAAACTTCATTAGTTTAGTAGAAAAATTTCATTAAAACTCGTCCAAGGAATTCTCTCTGCGTGGAAAAAGAAAAGACATGGTTGAGGGAACCATATTCGAAGAGCATCATACATTTTTTTATGATTGCGACAACCATATTACTATGGTTGTGACAACCATACTCTTATCTGCTTCTGTATCATAATATGATAATTAGATTGCCATATAATGGTTCCAAATATATCCTAATATTATCATATTATGGTTCTGGAAATTTATATGAATTATCATAATATGGGTCCTACAGTATTCTACCAGCATTCTGTTGAAGCTGGATTAAAAATATAAGCGTGTTTTTTAATAGTATATTTATTAAATAGTTAACATATTTAAATAAACTTAGGTTTAAAATAATTTTAGTAATCAAATTGTCTTTTCGCAGAAGAATAAGCTTTGTGCAATATTGTGTCAGCTATACAAGCTATATATGTGGTTACAGAATAAAACACGCATAAAAATATTGTTAAGAATATAATTTCACAATACATTAATAATGATCAAACCATGTTTGCAGCAATCATAATAATTGCATTATAACAATATTATAGTCCTAGTTATCATATTATGATCATGGACACTAATTTCGTCAACATTTATTAACATGTTATGATTATTGCAAACATATTATGATTATTTCCGTACTACATACATAAAAACACGTGCATTTTGTTTAAATTTTTCTTTCAGATTTTTTTCTTTCACAATATTTTTTGCGTAATTATCATTTTTTTATAATACACAAAAATTCCATGTAAGGGGTGCGCGACAATTAAACTTTTGCATAGACTTGCAGGGCAGACACTACGTTGTTTCTCTACTTTTAATGTCTTTTTGTTTAATATTATTTAATTTGTTGGGGCTGACTGTTTCTCACAACTTTTTTTCACAAAATCTAAAACAAGAATGAAACTAAAAGAGCGAAGACGTTCATAAAAAAACTGAGCAACCATATTATTGGTGAAATATGATTGATACAATAATTTCTTAATTGAAACAACCATTTATTGCTGTAGGAAACATAGTTTTGTGGCCGCAATCATATTGCAACCATATTTTTTCTCTTCGTGTGGAAATTATATAATTTTTGAAAATCTGAGCTATCGGACGATGAACTTTTCAAATGCACAAAGTCTGAAATATTCAAAAATGTATTCCTTTTTCACTTTAAACATTAATAATGTCTAGTTTTTATTAAAATACTACTACTCTTATGAAAAATATAATTTAAGGATTGCCATACGGTCATTTTTAAAAATAGGCAAATATCACGATATTTTTCCAAAAAAATTTAATAGCGGATAACTTAATAAAATTAAATTTTTATATATTTTTGAGTAAAGATTTGTTCACAAAATTTAAATTTTTAAAATATATTGAATCCTGTCAAAGTTTCAACTTTGGTTTTTAATATTTCCACTAGAGGGCTTTTTCTTAATAAAGCTTTTTTAAAAAAGGTCCACACTGAGAGAATTTAATGCATGATATTATGATATTAATTTTAGCATCGAAGCAGTGAAGTTGTACTAGAAGTCGTAAATTGGAACTTTTCATTAAACTAATGCAAGTTTTCATAAAATAAATTAAAAAAAAAATATTTTATATATTAAAAGTGTCATTAAATGAAGAAGTTTCATTAAAAAACCGGTTTAATAAAAGCTATGAACCTTTTCATTATTAAACAAAAATCTAAAAATAGAATATTTGTGTTGTTATTGTTGTCACTTCTGAGTATAATAAACAATAACAGAAATAGCTAATAGGAAAGAAATCTGCAATTTAGCTGCATTATATTCTAGGCCATACTTGGGTGTGATCGCTAAACGGTCATGACTTGGTATTGTGGCGTTTGTAATGTAGGTTGTTGAAAAATTTATCATATAGAGACAATCTGACAATTATAAGACACAAATAATAATTCAATTTAAATGGAAAATCACTGATGAGCTTGTCCATAAAAAGGCATAAACTAGTCTAGTCTGATTTAAAAATTAATAGTGTTTATAATTTTTAGAGAAAAACGTTTATTCTTCTTCTTAACCTCAACATTTCTAAAAAAAAGAAATTTTTAATTTATTTTGTTAAGAAACGTTTCATTAGTTTACGGAAAATTTTCATTATTTTCGTCCACTAAAATTCTCTCTCTGTACAGCGGATATACATATAACGTGCTATTAATGAGTTAATATTGTATTGTATGGATGACATTTGCATATGAACTAAAATCTAAACATTGTTTATTTTATCTTTTTCATTTGTACTTATTGTACTTGTTGTATTGTTTTGTAATTTAACTACTAATGGCAATTTTAGATTTTTAAGTAAATTTGTATGTCTGCATTATTAACATAAAGCTGGTTATAAGTTGACAACTCGTAGTTTGAATTAATTTTAATATACAAAGTGCGTGAGGTGTCCTACACTTAATTTAATAGAAATGCTAGTTACATACTGTCAAAGTATGTTTATCGTTATATTAATGTATTTGGTATGTTAACACTACCAAAATCATGTAGTTTATTGTGTTAATGTTACTAAATATTTAACAATAGACAACATAAAACATGTATAAATGCAAATATATATGAATCAGATATTGAAATGAGTTCAGTCGTTTCTTAACAATTAAATGTTTCTACACTCATAAAAAAAATTCAAACATATTCCTGCGATAGACAGTGGGAAAATATGGCAACAAGTCTATAACTTCAATGCAAAAACTGTCCTGTCAAGAAATGATTTTAATCCAGCATTTTCATCGATGAGCAATAGCAATAGTTTGCTGTAATACTAGATCAATTGTAAAGTATTTAATTGCATTTTCAATATATTTTAGATGTCTTGACTAACTTGGCCAACACCTGTATTTATTTTAACCTAAATTAGGTGATAGACAGATCAGACACTATCCTTTAATCGTGTAACAAGTTCCAGCTATTTAAATTAATAAACAAAGAATCCACCAAAAATTGCTTCTCTTTAAATTTGGCATTTTCATCGATGAATTTAACATTGGCTTGCCATAGAAAGGAATCATTCTTTTAATGCTGCAAAACAACTTCCTAGAACAAATTCCAAAGAATCATATTTGTAAAGATTCCCTCCAATGTTAAATTCATTGATAAAAATGCCAAATTTGAAGAGAAACAATTTTTGGTGGATTCTTCTTTGTTTATTCATTTTAAAAGCTGAAGTTTGGTACACGATTAAAGGATATAGTGTCTGATCTGTCACCTAATTTTGGTTAAAATAAATACAGGTGATGAACAAGTTAGTAAATAAATCTAAAATATATTGAAAATTAACTTAAATATTTTACTATTGGGCAAACTATTGCTAAATATTGTCTAATGGCTTATATCGAAAATTATCAAATTCGGTTTATGCATTCAAAAGT
Organism: Delia radicum; assembly: GCA_021234595.1. NCBI lineage: Eukaryota > Metazoa > Arthropoda > Insecta > Diptera > Anthomyiidae > Delia > Delia radicum. The sequence continues at coordinate 61,114,844 of CM037854.1, read as the reverse complement.
TGTGTGTACAATTTACAAATTATGAGTTAAAATATGAACTTTTTTTTAAAGATTTTATACATTTTCGAAAAAGAAACTAAAATGTTTGTAAGGTTGGCAGATTTTTTTCTAGAGTTGCCATATTTGTTTGCGTCAACCCTAAACAAAATGAATTAGCATTTTTGAGCTAATCACATAGCTTTCACCATAAAAATAATTATTAATGCAATCATTTTAATACGATCGTCATAAAAAATCCAGCAACTATATTGGTAAAGACCACTGCAAAGGTTGTTAAAAACAAATGAAATTTCACTTAAAGAAAAGACGACTTACATTTCAGTAAATTCAACTTAAATTGTCATTTGGTTTTTAGTGTTAAAAAATGAACCACAATTGTAGTAACAATGAACTACATGTTAGTAAAAAATAAACAAACATTTATTTTTTTTTTATTTTTTAAATAACTAAAAACTACTGTAAAAATTTAATGTAAAATCATAAAACAGTCATTCGACGTGGTTTGTTTTTGTAAATGAACTACAAGGTTATTAAAACATTTAATTTGTTCTACAAATGACATATGACTGACATTTACATTAAAAATAAAGAATCTGTATTATAACCCAAACAACTACATATTTTTAAAGCAGAAGTTCCCTGAGTGAAGACTTTTAGAAACTTTATAAAACCAAATAAATGTTCACAATTGTACACATATTGTCTTACAAGGAGAGTCCGTTCATGGGTTCCTGCCGATTGCAATGAAATTTGGATATGCTATAAAGAATCAAAATTTAAGGACCTATGTTTTTTTTTTTTAGTTGACCGATCTCACATTTAAGGGTTAAAAAGTGGTGTCAAATATTATCCGTTGTTCTTTTTTGCGTCTTTTTCATATTCCTTCCAAATACACTATATATGAATTTGGTATCTAATGAAAACTAGACAAGGGACTATTTGATTTAGACTTTTTATAATTTTTGATACAAAATGCTTTCAAAATACGTATTTAAATTTGACTACGTTTTATTATTTTCATATTTTTTAATTATTAAATTGAAAAAGAAAAAACTATTTTTTAATTTAAAAATGTTTGTAGTGCTTTTTCGCATATATTTTCATAATTCCATATTTTTTTAAAATATAAGGTAAGATGTATTTGACCGCTAAACCATGCTGCTCCATAGGGAAATGACATTTAAATTTAAAAAAATTGTTAATTTGTATATATATTTTATATTTTACTTATTTATAACACTATGCAACAAAAGGGTGGTAATGTTATTGGGCGTCATGATTCCCATATCATATAAATATATTACGATAGTATAGTAAGACCCCCAAATTGTGTGGTAATGTGTGGGTATAGTAAACTTAAAAAGTTTTAATTTTTTTGATTCTGTATTCGGATGTCCACAATAAAAGCTTATGCTGATTTTTTTTTTTTTTTTTTTTGCGGAACGATTTAACCCTATATCTGCCTTTTTATGTGTATTTTAATTCCTTGTTCAAAATATAACATAAAAGGCCACTAAAATAGAAGTTTTGAGGTAAAAAATGTTCCGCAAATATGTTCCGCTGCAAATTTCACTAGGGGTTACTGAAGACAAAAAGTTTATTGAGAGATGACAAATCGTGAAAATGTTGAATAAAATTGTTTCCCTTTTAGCTCAATGTAAAATGCTGAATGCTGTGTAAAATTTAGTGACAAAACTTCATGTGTCATGGAGAATCACGCGTGACTTATCGTTTTCATGAGTGATAAATACATTTCTGTTTATAGATTGACTAAATTTTTAAGATTGTGTTATTCACATACATATTTATAATTAATATAAATATTTATAAGTTCGTTGAAGGAAGCCGTAATCATGGCCTATCATGCAAATAATTTAAACGGATCCTACAATAACCTTGCTAAATTTCGGGTCAATACCTCATTATTTAGGGTTTTGGCCAGAAAATCTCAAAAAATTTCACATAGTGCAGTCGTCCCATTATCCTTTTCTACTTGCTTAGCTTACGGGATATACACTCAGGGAACTTCTGCTGTAAATATTTTTAATTATTTAAGTTGTAATACAGTATCTTTATGTTAAAGTGAAAAAAAAAACAATCATTTGTAGAAGAAATTTTGTTTTTGACTACATTTGTAGTTCATTTAAAAAAACAAACCACATCAAATTACTGTATTATGATTTTACATTTATTTTTTACGGTAGCTAAGAAAAAAAATTATACAAATAACTGTTTGTTTATTTTTTACTGCATATGTAGTTAATTTTTACTGTAATTGTGTTTAGTTTTTTGAGCAGTATAAAATAACAATATAAGATAAATTTATTGAAATGTAAGTTGTCAATTCTTCAAGTGAAATTTCATTTCTTTTCAACTACATTTGCAGTGGTCTTTAGCTATATAGTATTCTAAGTTCATTTTATAATTCCAAAACTTTTAGGGATGACATTATGTGGATATGTATTTAGATACCGGTTTTGATCTATCTTCTTAAGTTTTCAAGATGCGATACATTTTTAAAATCCGGACGAGGACAAAACTGCTACCAATAATGTTTTTGACTAATTTGTTATTTATTTTGCCTCCCCGAATTTTTCCAATATTGAAATGAATTTGAATTCATACATTTAAAGTCTGTTTATTTCTTAAAGGAACTAAAATTCAAAACATTGCTTACTAATGTATTAAAATCAAATGACATTGTTCATAATTTTTTCAATATCTTGGGGCAAATGAGGTCTAAGGTGTAGTGAATGTACGGTATATATAGTAATACTATTACAAATTGCCTTATAAATAAATATGTATTTCCGTAAAATTTCTCCTACAACCTAAACTTTTATTTACCCAATTGTTAAACTTAGAAACTCATGTAATTATTCATTAAATTTATATATGTCAAAAATTCATATTCATAATGGCCCATGTAATATGAATGAAGGGGAAGTAGTGTAGAAAATAAGAGGTATCACAAGAACTTAATGCCTTTTAGAATAATGTAAGTTTTTGTTTTGTTTATACATGTAAATGTATGAAGAAAATTAATATTAAGGGGACATTTATTTAAGCCGATTGAGTTTTTTAGTTTCCTTCATAATTTTCGTCATAACTTTTGAGATGATCGACCGATCGGGATAATTATTGATGCAAGACTACTGATGATACAAGTTAATATTTTGATTTAAATTGCAAAAGTTTGAGTACTTATTGGGGTTGTAGTTGGTAGGAACGCACTTTACAACGATTAAAAAAAATACCTTTTAACGACTATTTTGAGTTAAATAACTAAAATGACTAAAATAATTAAATTTTATTTAATATTATTAGAATCCAAGTAGTTTTTGATTGTTACAAGAACCTGAAATCTCACATCTTTAAACTTTGTAATTTACATGCCTCGCCGGAAAAGGATTCAACCCCAAAATGCGAACTCCAAAAATGTTTTTTCTGATTATGTATTTGGGTTGTTTTGGAACGATTTTGTGATAAAAATCAACAATTTTTGTAGAACAGTTTTTTGCGAAAATCAGTTTTTCTCGAAAACTATACGGGATATGAAAAACATCGTATGACCAAAATTATTGCTGAAGAAAAATGCAACTGATATGTCATACTTTAAAATTTGCATTGTTATATTATAGCTGTCAAAAGACATGAGTTGTCAATATCGAAATGGTGGTATTTGTGCCTTGACGGTCGCGCTCCTTTTAAAGTAGGCGGGCCTTCAACGTCGCAGAGTGCAAAAAGGGTGTGCCAGTTATGGATTAAATGTTAAAAAGCTTGTTTAAATACACCTTTAAAACGATTTGTAATATTATACCATTTCAAAAGACGGGAGTAGGCTAAAAAAGAATTTTTTCAGAACTATGAACATTTTTTTTACAAAAATTAGGTTTAATAAATTTTTTATCAATCAAAGGCAATACATTTTTTTCAACCAAATAAAACACAAGCTTTTGATCTTTCCATTAACTTATCACATGTTGGCGTTTTCCAATACTAAACCAATACTTTTGTACAAAATAAAGTCATAAAACATAATATTTCATACGAAAAAAAACTCAAGACTGAATAAAACCATATTACAGTCAATGCCCGATACATCGACTACTCCGTATAACAAAAACGCGATATAACAAACGAGTAAATTACTCGCAGTGACTACCTTATAAATTGTGATTTTTTAGTAGCTTTGTTTTTGCAACACTGTTTTTGGCAGCTCAGCTGCTGTCGTGTAATATGTTACTGTTAAACATGTTCAGTTTGGTCTATAATTTAACCATGAATCGACTTACAAACGAACTACGCTTGCAGATTACTCAATTTTATTATCAAAATTCATGCTCGGTTCTTACAATTTATGGTCAGTTTGGGCGACCTTCTAAGGCGGCTCTTCAAAATCTTGTGACTAAATTTCGCATTAAATTTACATTATTTGACATTAAACCACCAGCACGCATACGTAGAGTGTGTACAGAGGAAAATATCGCAGCTGTATCCGCCAGTGTTGTTGATGACCATGAATTATCGATTCGGCGCCGTTCGAAGCAATTGGGAATCTGTTACTCCACTACCTGTAAAATTACAGAAGGACTTGAGTGCAAAAACTTTTAAAATACAGCTGGTACAAGAATTGAAGCCACACGATCTACAACAACGTCTAAATTTGGTGAATGCTGTGAAAGTTAGATGAAGATTCGCTCTTTTATCAGAAAGTTGTGTTCAGCGACAAAGCTCATTTCTGGTTGAATGGATACGTGAACAAGCAAAATAGCCGTATTTGGTGTGAAGAGCAGCCAGAAGTATTGCAAGAACTGCCAATGCATCCCGAAAAAGCACGGTTTGGTGTGGATTATGGGCCAGTAGTATCAATGGACTGTACTTTTTCAAAGACGACGAAGGCAGAAACGACACTGTGAATGGCGAACGCTGCCGTGAAATGATTACAAATTTTTGTTTACAAAAAATGTAAGAGCTGGACTTGGATGACATGTGGTTTCGACAAGACGGTGCCACATGCCTCACAGCATGTGTTGGAAATCCTTTTATTTTATGCGTGGACCCACTATTGTAGTTATATTTTTAATTTTAAATAAGATCAGTATTTTGGGTAATTTTAAATCTGCAGTCGATTTCGTTCAAAAGGTTGTTGCTATATAACGAATATTTCGATAGAACGAATGGGCCTGACAATATATCAGTTAGTTTGAAAAATTGTTTAAGCTTAATGCTATAAACACATAGACCACAGCAGGCTACAGAGCTACACGGCTACAAATGCCGGTCACTGCAATCGTCGCCGTGTGGTCAGCTATTTATTACTTTGGAAACGACAGCAACATAGTAAACAGCTGTGTTTTATACAATTGAATTTTTATTTCAGTAGTGCCAATTACATCTTTGTTTTGCTTTATTAAAATAGAACAACATGCATGGTTGTAGACATGTACATAAAGTTAACTTAAAAATGCTATTACTTTTTTATAATACATTATTATAACTTAAAAATAAATGTATCTAACCCCTCCTGAATATTAATGCAATTATAGCATTTGATGTTGCGACGTTTTTTGAGTTTAACAATAGAAAATATTTTAAAGCACTAATTTGCTACATATTTTGTTTTATTGTCAACACTATTTTTATTTTGTAGCCAACAAAAATAGAAATTATCATAAGTTGACTACAGCGGCAAAAGTAGTCGGGTAGCCGTGTAGCAGTGTTGGTGCCAAAATAATCGTTTTCATATAAACGTGTGCATTTTATTTTTGACAGGCTGTAGTCGTGTAGCTGCAGTCGTCTATGTGTTTATATGATTACAGTGCACGAAAGACCCAAGATATACAAACTGATAATCCTTTATTATCTAAGGTTGTAGTATTTATAAATTTTCTAAATATTTTATGTACTGTATTGAAACACGATCCAAATGCTCCAAAAAAACGTTCAATATAATGAGTGGTATATTTTTTTTTTGCTTGGATTTATTTTTCGTAGAACGAAATTATCTAAGCATACAAATCAACATGTTACTAAAATTATAACAATTTATCAAAAAAAAAGCTAAAAAACATTTTGTGGTACATCCTTTTTTTAAATTGAGGTTAATTTACGAGAAACAATCTGTGATCAAAGCTTTTCCCTTCTCTATCAAATACATTGTACTTTTTGAGAATTCCGCGTAGTAAAACTGGCTATGACTTTTATAAATCTATTAAAAATGGATGTCCACAATATTCTCCAACTTTGTTTGATACTGAAATGCTGGTATTTACATTTTAAAACCAAAACTTTTTATTTAAAAATAAAAATTGTGAAAATTCCATTGAGACTCTCTGAGTTATGCAGTTTAAATATTATTATAAATGAACAAATTATATCCCAAAATTTATTATTTGTATGGCTTTTCATACAATCATATTTTCAATTCTTCTAAATCTGTCGTCTTTTTAATATCTCTAAGGATATGATTTGTTAACAAATCCGCTGTTCTTTACCCATTAAATTTCATTTGAATAACAGATTGCATGCTAAAATATTTATTATATCCGTAGGACTCAAAAAGAACGCAGAGTGCATTTTTGCATTTATATTAAACTTTGTACTAATGATTTTTAAAAATGTATACAAAGATGTTGTTATGAAGGAGTATTATGTATCGAACAAACTCTATTATGGTTCCTTTTTTGTTTGTTTGACGCATAAAACAAAGTTCTATGATATATATGCTTTGATTTTTTCATTCTACAGAGAAGGTTTTTTGAAAAATCCACGGGTAACAATTTTATCACGCATCATACAAAACTTATTTAAATGGCCGTTTGATCTATTATTGAATATTAAAAAGTTTCTGTAATAACGAGAAAGGGAAAAAATATCTTTTATATTGAATGTTTTGGTTTATTCGAGCAATGAATTATGAAAAAAAATATTTTAAAAATAATTTAAATTTTATATTGGTTACAACAGAATACACTTTTAGCCTTTTACCATCTCTGGATAATATATAATATTATATATTGTTTAAAGGATATTTGGACAACGACACCAGTTTTATCTGGAGACGATAAATTCTTTTTAAGATAATCGCTAAAAATCACCTTTTAACTAAGAGTGAACTTTTAAGTGTATGCACAATTTTGCAAACATTTGATTTTATTTAATTTCAATATTTTTGAAATTGACAACACATGTTTTTTGACAGCTATAATATTGCAATGAGGGAATTCATTAATACTACGCACAAATTTCTATCAGTGTAAAGTTTTTGTACTGAAATTAACTTCAACGTTTTTTTTTTTAATGTAATAAACTGTTCTTACATGTTAATTAAAATGCTTACACTAGAAAATAAAATAGCATACATAAAGTGCAATATCAAAAAGCGAACATTAAAATAATACCTCAAAAACACTAACATTTGGAGCATTTGATATTAAAGTAGGAAATTCAAAATATAAGACAAAATAAAAGGAGTCGAAAAAGAAAATTTAATAAATAGCTCAAAGAAAGCAAACAAATTTTACTTAAAATATATGTACCCAGTGTACACTCAGGGAACTTCTGCTTTAAAAATATGTAGTTGTTTGGGTTGTAATACAGAGTCTTTATTTTTAATGTAAATCTGAGTCATTTAAATTTAATTTTTTACTAACCTTGTAGTGCATTAAAAAAAACAAACCACTTCAAATGACTCTTTTATGAGTTTACGTTCATTTTTTGCAGTAGTTTTTTGTTATTTAAAAAAATAAATTTTGTTTATTTTTAACTAACATATATGGTTCATTTTTACTGCAATTGTTTGTCAGTTTTTTAACATTAAAAAACAAATGAAAATGTTAGTTTAATTTACGGAAATGTGACCCGTCCTTTCTTTAAGTGATATTACATTTGTTTTTAAACTACTTTTGCAGTGGTCTTTACCTACATAGTTTTCTAAGTGCACTGATAAAATTTTTATTCGTACTATTAATGAATGTCTTTCATTAAGTTGGATTCATTGATTTAATGTAACATTTTCATTAAATTAATTAAAAATTCATTAAGAAAATGAAATTTTTTAACGTATCAATTTAATTTGTCCTCAGGAATAATTTTGGATACAAGTTGTTTTTTCGTATCTCGCATAGTTTTCGAGAAAATTTAAATATTAAAATTTTTGTAAATCCAAAAGACATTTTTTCAAAAAGTGTTAGATCCAATTCTTGGATTTTTGCTGCAAGATTGTACTGAGCCAACCCAAATACACAACCAAGAAGAACATTTTTGGTGTTCGCACTTTTTGATTCAATTCTCTTCAAGCAAGGATTCGAGCGCTCAAAATATATATATCACCCTAATAAACAAACACAACTTTTAGTTTGTTTGTTCATGCACATTTTAATAATAATGACTTTTTCCTAAAGTATTTTGCACCACTTACATTTACATAAAGGGTGTTTTTTTTAGACCGATAGAACTTAAAATTGTAAAAATTAAAACAAAAATTAAATTTTAGTCCAAAAAGAATTTTTATTCGAAAGATCAATACATTTGAAAAGGATTTCGGGCATATGGCCACCACGGCTGTTCTTGACGAAGTGCATTTTGGACGTCCAATTTTGGGCCACTTTTTCGAGCATTGCTGACCGTATGTCACGAATAACACGAACAATATCGCCCTCGAAGGCTTCAATTGTTGCTGGTTTATTTGCATAAACCAGTGACTTCACGTAGCCCCACATGAAATAATCGAGAGGTGTCATATTGCATGACATTGAAGGCCAATTGACAAGTCCACTGATTTTCAAAGTTGTTGAAGCGTGTATCTTATTTATGATGTTTTACCAGAGAATGCTGATCATAAATGTCATAAATTAAACGCAGTATGTCAGTTCATTTGATAGCTAACCATTTCGTAAGTTCTATCGATCTTGAAAAAACACCCTTTATAAATTTGAATTTCATTTTATTTGGTTTGCTTATATGTATTTATATATGCAATTTGTATGTAATTATTAAACACATTATTTTGTCTGCTTCCATTTGGTGAAATGCGTATTTTGAATATTACAACTATTTAGTGACATTGTTGTGTGTCCAAATTTATTATATAAATTACCACTACTAAAAACTAGGGCAAGGAATTTCATGCAACTAAAAATGAAAATAGGCGCTTGAAAAATGTAGAAAAGAATTCTAAATATAAGCTTAAAGTATGCATTTAATTCAAACTATGCACAAAAAACCAAATAATATGCACCACAAATCTAAAAATATACACTAAAAATCAACAAAAAAAAAAAGCACATGCACATGCGCTGATGCAAAAAAAAAATATATAAAAACATAATAATAAAAATTTCGAGCTTACGTTTTCCCTTACAAGGATGCAGGTTGTAATGCAGAAAGCTTAATAGCGTGGATTACAAACAATCTGTACCTGTTTTGTCCGAGTGATTTCCGATTGTGTCATTTAACTTTTTCTGAAGAACTAGCACGTGGTGTGGTAAAAAAAATAAAATTATTATATTTTTTTTTTTTTTATAATTTAACCAATACTCAGGGGATGCCCCCTACTCATGCAGTGCATTGTATTGATCAGGAAAATAGGGTATGGGAAGGAGGAAAGAGGGAGTAGTGTTTGTGGATATTTGATTTAAATTTTTCTAAATTGTAAGTAACAGGGAAGACTTCTGCGGGAAGTTTGTTCCACACACAATTCGTTCGACTAAAAAACGAATTTTCTCTGTAATGCGTTGTGCGAAATACAGGACAATCAACTACAAACGGATGTGCTCTACTAGATAAGGGAGTATTACGAATAAAAACTCGGGCTCGTGGAATCAGTTCACTTATCTCAGATGAGCATCTACCATGGTAATATCGATAGAAAAGTGTCACACTACAAACAAATAGTTTTTCTCATACCAAGAATCTTGGCAGATACAGATACAAAAATGTAATGTTACAAAATTTATCTTGTTATTCAACCCGAGTTGATTTTTGTGCACTTTTATTGTTGAAATTAAGGAAATAATCGAAAAATTAAAAGAATTTTCATGTTTTAATGGAAAAAACATGAATTTTCTCATCAAGCGTGCTGAAGTTAGCGAAAGTAATGCTCCCAAGTGGGACTTTGCCATATAAAAACCATGGCATGTGTAAACAGGTTTGTAAGGTATTCTATTCGTCTTCATCCCTTACAAACCTGCTTGCAGGTAAGCAGCGTTTTTTTACTGGGGTTAAGGGTTACAAAGGGTTCTCTTTTGCTTCTTTTTAATTAAACCTTACCCGAGTAAAAATAATATTATATAATCTTGTATAATGTGATCCAATTTTGTACAATGTAATATAGTGAAGTACAATTTGACTTGCAACTGTAATTTTTTTAAAACGGCGTATTTAATTGTATCTTACAATATGTCATACCTTAAGTTATTTGACGGTCAATGTATATGGCCTGTTTTTGTATGACGTGTTACTCAAAACATTCGTCTAAACGAGTGATAAAAATGACTTTGGGGTTCTGTATCACGAATGTCACTTTGTAGTGAGTGAAAACGTAACAGTTGTCATTTTCGTTCTCTTTTTTCGGTAAGTTTTTGTGGTAATACAATGGAAAGTATTCGGGAAAAAATCGAATCCATTCGACTTACATTCTGAAACTTACCATGAATATTAAGAATATATTGAGCTTTAAGAAAATATTTTTTTTAGATTTTTCGACTTGTTCGAAGATGGTGGTAAACAGAAATTATGTAAAAAAAACCAAATTTTAAAAATACAACAAATAAATAAGGAAAAAAAAAAATAATTAAGAAAAAGAAGATGCAAATACCTTTAAAATAAGGTATTAAACTTTAGAATCTATTCACTAGTTTTAGAATAACATTAGTTTAAAGTTGTCGGACGATTTTCAAATGCATATAACTTTTTGAAAAAAAAAATGTTTAATTTTTTTCTGGAAACCCGGGTAAAATATTTTTTAATGAAGAATTCGTAGTAAAGTTTTAAAAGAAATGGGAGATATCAAAGTCAATTTTTAACAAAATCGCACGGTCTGAAATGGAATGACTCATACTCATAACATACCGCTTTTTCGGGAATTCCAAAACATTGTTGGCATATCGCAAATTTCTGCGATACAAACGATAATCTTCATTATCACTGGCACTGGAATCGCTATTAAATCCCATAGCAATTGACCCGAATATTTTTATTTTCGAATTTGTTTTGTTTTTTTACTACACAAATTTAATTTTTATAACACTTTAATTATTTAAAAATGAATACAATATTTTTCCAAACAAATAACAGCTGTTTTTGTTTATATTTGATTTACACTGTTGGGTTGCCATCTACCAACAAAAAATGTGTTATTTGTATATGAAAAAAGCTAACAAAAATCGAAAAAACAATATCATGGCAATCTCTAATGTTTGACATAACGTAAAGCTTTACGTACTCAAACGTAAGTCAGACGAACGAATTATAAACTCCTCATTCGTTCGGGTGCCACACGTTCGTCTGAAATTATACACGTATTGTAAAAACAGGCCGATAATTGAATTGGCGGAAATAAATTAATATATCGTGCGCCCCGGTAGCCTATTTTTTTTTTTTTATTTTTTTAAGAGAAGCAACACGCAGGAAATTCTTCCTATTAACTAATGTGTTGCTTTTTTTGGAAAGGGGATAGTGGAGAGATGAAAGGTGGTGAAAGATGAAGGGCTTCAAACATGGCAACACTGTAATTGCGCGAGTAGATAAGTCTTAGAACAGTTGTTGCTCGCAACCTGATGTAGAGTCGGCGAATTTATTGAAGCTTTTTGTTTCATAGCCCTGATTCATAATTTTACTTCGGCGGGGTTAAGTGCTATGGGAACACCGAAGGTGGGCGCAGTGATACATATAAGTGATGGAAAACTCATACATATTATTTTTCTTAATTGATGTTGTCGTCACCGGGAATCGAACCCGGGACCATATGTGTAACAGTCCAACGCGCTAACCATTACACCACAACGCCCACAAGTATATAATAGTATATATAATTTGTAATTATATGATTATTAATTAATAAAATAAAACAATTAATATATGCGATTATTGCCCAATGTAAAAAAATAGAAAACTTAAAAATACCTATTAAAATTTTCTTATATCAAACTCCAAAAATTTTAGTTTCACAAAAAAATGTTTGATTGTTATGCATATAAAATTTAACTGTACGTTACATTTTAATTAGAATCTTATTTTTTAAACCATAATATCTAGACCCGGTATTCAATTTAACAAATTTATTTTCACCGGATTAAATCGCATCGAATTATATCAAACTCAATGTAATATAATCCATTTATATACAGTACGATCTACCATTTTTCGAATCAAATTGTATTTCAATTAGTATTATTTATGTAAGGCTTTATGAAATCTAATACAGTTCCTTAGTTGCATCATATTCCTTTTTTTAAACAACCAATTTAAATTTTTACAAAATATGCAAAAATGTGCAATTAACTTGAAAATATGCAAAATATGTAACAAAAAATTACAAAATATGCAATATCAAATCGCTGACATTTTGTTGCAAATTCTTAGATTCGGAAAAGTATTTGGTGAAAATCGATGTTGGGCTACTAACTAAAAACATGCACTCGCAATAATATCCTTGCCCTTCTAATAACTATTATTGGTCATATTCAGTCTTCCGTCTGATTAGTTGCTGTATTTAGTGTTGTTTGTTCCCATTTAAGGCGACAATTTTAATGACTTGTGGTAGTTTAATGGGTGTTAAGTTGCAACTTGTATGTATGGAATATGAATTTCCATAAACAATTGCTATTGTTTTGTTTCTAAATGTCTTTTAAATGTTTAGTCGTTAGTAAATAAACAATAAATGTTTGCTTTATGTTAATTAAATTAATTAATACTTTTTTATCTTAATTTTGTACATTATTATTAATTTTATGATATTTGAACACGAACTAATATGTATTTCTGAATGTGTAAATTAATTAGGGCATGAAGGGATGATAAATCAAGGATTTTTTTTCGTAAAATATAAAACTTATTTCCTGCAAGAAAAACAAAAATTATCAATAGTTGAAATTAACGTGTGTCAAAATTGTTTAATCAATAGTTTAAAAAAAAAGAAGGCCACTAAAAATTTATTTTTTTCTCATGTTAGGTGTATATAAGAACAGCACAAAAATTTACCTTAACTATTCTAAAAAGAGTCTAAAATGTTTTTCTATTGACTCAGAAAATGTCAGCATGTTACTGGTCTTCATTTTGTTGAAATACAATATTCACGAAAATAATCAATTAAAGTTGAAAAATTTCTTCTACTGCCACTGTACGTATACGTATTGTAATATACATCATTGTTAATAATGCGCATAGGGCCAATTAGTGTTTCCAATTCTGTTAATCGATTCCTTAATCGAATGTCGAAACAAATAATTTAAAACTCAATTATTTATTGTACCCGAATAATAGGTTAAAAGTGATTGATTAACTTTGGCTAAAAAAATGACAAGAACAGCTTAAAAAAAAGAAACGTTATATAAAATGTTAAATTCTTTTAAAATCGAGTGAAAGTGATTCTTAACCCTCTAGATAACATATTTTAGATACACGGCTACAAATGTTCATATATGAAGCCATATATTGGCGAATATATAATTACATATATGTTCGTATCCATAAATTGAGGGTATGTATACATATATGCTCATTAGAGTTTCCCTTAAGTATAAATGTTGGAAATGTTGATATGGTACCCTCTAATTTTATAATATTTGACTTGAATAGAGCTCATGTGTAGTTTAAGGCCTCTACGACAACGCTTTCCCTAAGCGACTAGGCCTTAAAGAGCGAAACATGAGTTTATATGTGGAAAAAATTACTTTCTTTCAGTTTTTGCTAATTTTTTTAAAAGTGTAATAGGTTTTATTCTGAATGATAAATTATTCGATATAATGCTAATATTGTGTATTTAAAAAGGTATAAAACTCGGTTAATAACTAGCCCAGTAATAAATACTACGCCAGACCACTATTGTGCCAATTATTATTTGACCGAAAAATTCGAGCACACATCTTAAAAATTTTTGAAATTGATTACTACAGTCGAATTTTTTATTCAAAAGACTCAAAATTGTGAAATATTTAAGAAGTTTTTTATTTGTTTTGGATGTCGTTAATCTGTCTTAAGGTGATGTCAAAAACGAAGAAAAGTTTTGGGGTGCTTTTCAAATCTCTAATTTTAAATTTTAAAATGTTTTCTTCAACAAAAACGAAAAAATTGATATTTGCACTCCAGGGAATTGTTAAAACATAAGACAGTAAGACAATTTTAAAATATCCCTTGGTACACTTGGGTAGGGAACGATTTGATTTTTACGAATTTCGAGGAAATTGTGATTTTGGTAATATTTGTTGTCATAAAATATTTAAAATCGAAAACTAGCTACTTTAGTAACTTTTGTTGTTTTATTTCATAACAGTAACTCAAGGTTGAAAAATAAAACATCATTAACCCATGTGGTCATGTGACCCCAAATGACCACAAACGTATATATTTTAATTTACAAAAAAGGTCAAAGCTTTGGTTTCTACTATTGAATTTTAAGAAACGTGATCTAAAATATTATAACACAATATCTGAAGATTCTCTGCCAACAGTTTTGACCAAATTAAACAACGTTAACCCGTGCCATGCCGTATTTAGATCAAATGAGGTATTTCGGGAATTTACACATATTTAAACAAAAAATATTTAAGTTCTTTTTTTTACAAACCTGGCTACAGCCATTTTTTAAATTCCTAAAAAAATATTCTGAGCTAAGCTAACCCTCAGATGCTTTTGGTGCTAAAGTGACCCTCTATTAAAAAATTAGAAATTTAAATTAGAGAGTACCGTATTAACATTTCCAACATTTAAACTTATGGAACACTTTAAGGGACACTCTAATGCTCATATATGGATATAAAAAATATTTTTTGTGGTTAATAGTTTATTAAAAAGCATTTTTTGTAATTTAAAAAAAAAAACTCTTTAGCCGTATTCAAAATCAGCTTGGTAAAAGGTAAAATACATGTTAATTGTTACAGTTTTGAATAGAAGCACTCTTATACTACAGATCACTCTTATACTACTGAGTCTAGTAATTACCATATTTTTTTTTTTTTTTTTTAATATTTACATGTTACTGATAAATTAAAGAATATTTATCAAAAATAAAGAATAAAAATTGCATCTAAGATTTTAAGATTTTATTGAGCGTGTCTTTCTCTTTTTTAACAATCTTAAATTTATCAGAAACATGCAAACTAAATTATAATACATTTAGTTCAATAAAAAAAAATGCGAGTCCCAGCAAAAATTTACATTGTCTGGTATTGTAGTTACTGTGAATGCCTCTAATCAAAAGAGGAACATTTAACATGTATTTTGACATTAACATGCCACAAAAGGCAGATTTTTACCAGGTATATTGTGAATACCGCTCATAAGTTTTGTTAAAAAATCCCAAAAAATACTGTTCAATATACGATCAACTACAAAAAATATTTTTATATATGCATATCCATATGTATTAGGGAGGGTCAAACTTTTTTGATCCAAGGGCTCATCGTGATTCTTATTCAATGGATCATTCCAAGATACTTTGCCAACGAAACCATAGCTCAAAAATTAATTTCGAGCCCCCGGATTTTTCAAAATAGGTATTTTTCCAAATATTCAAGCAGAGAGTTAAAAAAATGCTATTTCCTTTAGCCCAATGTGTATGTGGATGATTTTGGGTTGAAGAATCCATTTTTGACATTCATTTTCATTTTTCAGTGCCGTCAGAGAGCGCTTTCGTAATTCTTTTTTTTTATTTATCACCTTTTTTTAGGGAGAATTTATAAAATTGTTGTGAAAATTGACAAACATTTGACTTTGTATACAAAATACATTTTTAAATTATAAATTATTTAATCTTATTCCACATATTTTGTTCCTTTTTCCAGATTTTCTAAAAATAAAATCGCTAGATTTCCAGCTTATTGCATAAATCCTCATTCTAGCTGCCAGTTAAGGGGTTAAAATTTAAGTAGAAAGAGGGCCGTTTTAGCCGTATTTTTTATAGCAAAATGGCCAAATCTCGGAATTGAGATATTTCAAAAAGTAATAGGAGTCTTTCCAAGGTTAGGGGTCTTTGCAAGTTATGGTAATATGAGTATTTCCAAGGTTGGGGTCACTATCCGAAAGACGCTCATGTTACCAATTAATTGTTGTCTGATGGCGAAATCGTCAAAACCGTTTGATTTACCGGCAATGTTTGTCTTTACATATAATTTTTTTTATTTCGAATAGATTCCTATTGAATATTTAATAAGGTTTAAGAAACACACAATTTATTAATTTTACGGTTTATTTTTATTCATTGATTTTGAGGAATTTATCATTATTTTATTTTACACGTTAACTGATGAAAATAAGTAAAACCCCTTGACTTACAATCTAAAAGATACTCATATTCACTAAAGAGTATTCTACTGCGAAACCGATTTGTTCCTCACGGGGTGCAAACCAATGTTTCACTAAAACTAATATTTTATAAGTTTGCACAAGTACAAATATTTCCCATACAAATTCAGATAGACTGACAATTGCTTTTATTGTTCAAAAATTAAATTGTGAACACAAAACTAGTAAAGAAATATTTTAGTTTTAGTTAAAGATGAAAATTTAACAGCCTTTTAAAGTATTTGTTTGTGCGAGCAAACGGTTAGTTTTTATTGTTTTGACAGCTTTTTTACTAATATTGCCATTACTACTAGGGCGGATCAATAAGTTCGTGACTTTTTGAATGAAACCCCGTTTTTTTTGCAAACAAAAAAAAATTTTTTCAACATAATCTCCTTTTAGCTCAATACACTTAGTCCAACGTTTTTCCAATTTTTGTATCCCTTCCAAAAAATATGCTTTTCGAGGTCCATAAAATAGGCATTTCTTGGCCATATGGGGTAGTTTTTTTTTTTTTTAATCCTCATTAAATCGGTCCAATAAGTTGGCGTAATATTACCCGTTTACTGTTTTTACCTTTTGAATTTAATCCATGTTGATTTTCCAGCGTGCATCACAAAAAACTGTTGCCATCACCGTATTGGCCACGATTACGTTTATGGTCACTTAAGAGCAAACGCGGCACATATCTTGCAGACAGCTTTCCTAAACCCAACTGATCATTTAAAATCGAAACCATACTGCCATATGAAATGCCTATGGCATCAACAATCTCACGCACTTTTACTCTTCGATCGGCCAACACCATGTCGTGGATTTTTTTCGACATTTTCTGGTGTATTTACCTCAATTGGCCATTCAGAATGTTCATCGTCACTTGTACTTGTGCGACAACAACGAAAGTCAGTAAACCACTTTTTTACCATTGAAATCGATTTCGTAGAGTCCCCATAGTATTTATCAAGCTTTTTCTTGGTTTGATTGACAGTTTTTTTTTCGCAATAAATAATGTTCAATGAGCACTTCACTTTTTAATATTTTTAAAAAAATCCACGAGGTTGTATGTTTTGAGCAGCTGTTAAACGCAAAGTAAATGACAGAACTTGCTCAAAATCTGACAGTAGACTACTTACAGGTGGTACTTGTTGGGAGCAGTGTTGCATTTCATAGAACTACGAGCGAAGTTCGAAAAGTCACGGATTTATTGATCCGCGCTCGTATTTTAAAAGTTAATAAGTTTATAATAATAATTTTAAGTTAATAATAATAATATGTTTATATTTACAATTTTGAATAATTTTTATGACAAATATAGTCACCGCCTTTTTAATTACATTTGTAGTAGTTCTAAGTGCAATTTTTAGACGTTTCTAACTTCTCAATTCCATGAGTGTAGGGTTAAAAAGTAGAGTTAAAACTTCAATTGTTTTTGTAAGAAAACTTGTCTTTAATTTACGAAAACTAGTCTTTAATTTACGAAATTCGGTCGAATAAAGTCGTATAAAAACCGAACGGTTTCGAATATCGGAAAAATCTAAGACACACCTCGATTAAATTAAATGGTCATTAATATGCATTATTTTTAGCTTAAAACAACTAAAATTCTTTAATTTAACGCCAGATTTTATGATACCCAGAACTTATTACTTTTTTTTAATTACAAAAATACTTGACAATCTTTGGGCATAATTTATAAACCAGTGAATGTGTCTTCAACAAATCTTTCATTTGATACCAAATTTGTCTATAGTTTATTTTAATAGAACGAAATAATCTTAAAAAAAAAAATCTTAAATGGGGTTAATTTTTAGACTCACTTTGTAACGGGTAAACATGTGATTGGACAGCTAAAAAAATCATGGGTCCCTTAACTTTGTATTCCCTACAACATATCCGAAGTTCGTGAAGATCTGCCTGTCCGTGCGGTGATACCTCACTTGTTAGTCATATAATTATATCTGGAATAAGTTAGAACAAAAACTACTAGATTACAGATGATAACCAGTCAAAATGACTGTCCGGTCATTATAGTGTTAACTATAACTCCTTCGCATGTATTGTACTTTTATATATAGATTTCTCATTATACATGTTGTTAAATGCAATTAAAAGCAAACAGTTCTATTTTACTAACAGCAATTTTTATTTATTTTTAATTGAATAAGTAGCTTTTTAATCAATCATATTTTAAAACCAACAAAATAAAAATCAGTTTTGAGTCATAATTTGATTTGTGGTAAAAAGCTTTTATCTTAATTTATTATTTGAAAAGTTTTGATTTCATATATTGTGGAAAATAATATATTTTCAGTAACTTTTAAAACTTTATGTCAATTTACTAGAAAATTTATTTGTTACTGCAAAGAGACATGCCAAACTAATATTTTATATTTTATTTTAACATACACACACATACACACACAAAAAGTAAACAATATTTCAAGGATATTTTCTATAGTCTAACAAAACATAAAATAAAAAACCAACTAACGAAACTCAATACAAACACATTTTGTGGGTAAAAAGTATGAAATCCGTACTTACTGTGAATTACTTGTAATACACATACTTGGGACTAGTTAATTGAATGGACCAATTAATGACGATTTAATTGGAATTGTTTGATGTCAATAATTGGCACTGATCAACGCCAATGGCTGTGGCAAACAATTATAATTGATTATTATAATTGTTTGTTACAATTATCTACAAAATAATTATTTTTATGTAACTTTTATGTAACTTTTTTTAACTTTTTATGTAATTTTATGTAACTATATTCGGTATTTTATCAAGTAAATATTATGCAAACTTGATAAATTATGACTTATCCGTTACTAAAAAGACTAAATTGTGTATACGTGATAAAACTTGCATAAAATAGCGAATACTTTTAAAGTTAAGACTTCAATTTTAAATTTGTATCCATTTTTCTAAAACAAAACACCTTTTATAAACAATTATTTTTTCGTCAATTACAATTGGTTGTTTAAGGCATAAGTGCGATGTCATTACCATTGGTCTAATCAATGCCAATTATAAAAAAATTCATTGGCATTGCAATGGTAATGATTTTTTTTGGCATTATCATTGACCAATTAAATTTCATTGCCAATTAAAAATTCCCAATTATGCTAATGTATAGACGAAAAAAAAGGTAAGGGCCAACATAAAAAGTATAAACTACTATATCATTCATTCTTTGAAAGAACTCGCACTCGTGTACTCCGATTTTGTTTATATTAAAAATACATATTCTCTATGCAGCCTATAAACATTTTCAAAAAAACTAAGACTTTTTCACGGTTTTAGCTTTTTAGAAAATTAAAAAAATCCCAAAAGTAGTAGTAGTAGTAGTATTTTTTCTTTATTTTCAATATTTAGCAATATATATAATACAAAGTTTAAAAAATATTATTTTAACATTAGACCATGACATAGTGTCGTCGGTCGACTATATTAAATTATATAATGTTGTGCAAAAATATTATATTTTATTATAAATTTTTAATAAATAAATTCTTGTATAAGCATTGTTCTATAATTTATACAATATTTTATAAAATTGGCTAATGCCCTCCATCCTATTATTTTACCATCAAGTGTATTTAAAACTTCATCTTCTTCAAGTAAAACTTTTCCGAAATAAAACATTCTAAATTCCCTAAATGCTGTACAGCAGCCCAAAAAATGTAATAAGTTTTCGTCTTCACCCATGTTGCATATTGAACATTAAATCGACACATTATTTTGATTACTTTGATATCTGGTGGCATTCAGCTTGATTAAATCACACCTAAGCTTAAAGATCCACATTATTTCTTCTCTATTTCTGACCTCAGTCAAGTAATTTTGACCGACTGTTGGGTCCAAATTTTTATAAATTCTATTGGTTTGCAATTTCCTTATTAAAGTCGTACGTAATATTTATTTTTCAAAGCTTGTAAAAGATTGTTTCTATTCTCATTCCATTGGGCTTTAGTGGCAAGATTTTCTGTCCAATTAATATTATACTCTGCTCCTAGTGTGTTGAGTGTATTTATCCATAAAAGATTATGATGTAGCAGTTTCCTAGTTAGCTTATGTAGCAGGCGTTCTTCATTGTAATTAAATAGTTTTCTGATGACATATCTTAGATGTAAATCAAGAGTAAAAATATGTCCATGTTCAATTCCAAATTCTAACATTATTGCGTATGTTGGTGTAAAGCTCGGAAGTCGAAGTAATTTTTTAATAAAATATACTTGTAGCTTATCTACTTCTTCAAAAAGCGAGAAACCCCATACTTGCGCTCCGTATGTTTGGATTGATCTACATACTGCCAAAAACAATTTCCATTTAGATTTAAGAGACCCAAAAGTATGTATCTTTGAATACCCGATGAAGTTAAGATATAGGTATATATAAGTATATATATTCATTTATACAATTTCATTTCACATTATATCTTAGTTGGTCTGCAAAATGGCATACACAACCTTATCTCATGTGATCCCATGGGATCTCATCTGCTATAATTTGATCGCAATATGGATCTATCTAAGTTGATCAAGTTATATATAATTTGATACAATTTGATATAGCTACATAAAACCTTTGAAAATTGTTTGGAAATCCGCACTAATATTTTGTTTCACATTTCAAATAAATAAAAATTTAAATATAAATCAAAGGATTTTAAAATAAGATGTGATTTTAATTTTATTATATGTGATGTCATATACAATTATATGTAAAAGTAACCGATTTTTGTTTCTTGTTTTACGATTTTCTGACTTAAAATTTTTTACTCATAAATATTATTGAGTCTATTAACTTTGAACTTTGTTTTGTTAAATTCTACTTAAAGAAGTTTTATTCTTTCTCTCTGAAAATCAATTTCCGATACCTCTTACAAGGATTTAGCAAGATTTTTTCAACGGTGGCTCCCTTTTTGAGTATTTAAATACCCATCAGTGCTTAATGAGTTAATGTATTAACTTTGAACTTTGTTTTAATGCCCGTAATTTCAAGCAATAGATACCTACTGGTGCTTAGATACCTACCCGATTTTGTTCGTGTACACGGTAGGTATCTAAGCACCAGTAGGTATATATTGCTTGAAATTACGGCCATAAGTGGAACTTTTCTAAGCTTTTACTTTTGCTTTCTTTACAATATTTTGTTCCTTTAAATACATTGAATTTATTTTTTTGTCTTTTCTGATAATTATATATAAAAGCAATAACTTTTTTTTCGTTGATTTCTACCATATATGTTTATATATAATTATATATAAGAGTGATAGAATATGATTTTAATGTATCATACATATTGTACATTTAAGTATATATAAGCTCATATTAAGCTATATCAAGTATACATATATGGGGATAAAAATATCAACTTATGTGTAACATAAAGGGTCCGCCATCTAACGTTTTTTTTTCAACTAGTGCTTATTTCGTGAATGGTAACACTTAGCTCATGTCTGATTTGACAGATAATTAGTTTTATCCTTCCGCTGAACGAATATGGTCCGTATGTTCGTTATCTTGTGAAAAAAGTGAAAGAAACTGGCATCCTCATCGATAAGCCAAAGCGTGAAAAGCCAAAAACAGTGCGTACACCCGAGAATATTGCTGCTGTGGCAGAAAGTGTGCGTGAAGCGCCATCAACATCAATTCACCGCCGTTCTCAACAATTGAACATTTCGGAGACATCATTGAGACGAATTTTGCATACAGACCTTGGTGTGACGCCATACAAAGTCCAATTGGTTCAGGAGTTCAAAAAAAAAAAAGTTATTTGGCGGACCCTTTAATATATAATGATATATATTAGGGAGGGTCGATTTAAAAATCGCTCAACGTACAAGGAAAATCGTATTCTAGGGATCAAAATAAAAAACTTTGCCGAAGAAACCATACCTCTAAAACGAATTCTGATGTCCCGACTTTTGAACCGTAGGGTCAAATTTTGAAAAATCCCACTTTTGACCCATTTAGAGTGCCCCAATCGAATCCAACCCAATCGAATATAATTTATACATTCATCTGCTAGAGCGTCTTCCGGAGAAGAAATAGAGACCCTAATCTTGGAAAAACTCCTCCTACTTTCTGAAATATCTCTATTCCGAGATATGTACATTTTTCTATAAAAACACGGCTAAAAAGGCCCTCTTTCAACTTAAATTTTAGCCCCTTAACGGTCACCTAGAATGATGATTTACGCATAAATCTGCTAGCGCGTCCCCTGGAGAAGAAGTAGCTCCCATAATCTTGGAGAGATTCCTCCTACCTGCTGAAATATTAAAGTGGGCTTTTTCAAAATTGGAACCTACGGGTCAAAAGTCGGGACATCAGAAATCGTTTTAGAGGTATGGTTCCTTCGGCAAAGTTTCTTATTTTGATCCCTAGAATACGATTTTTCTTGTACGTTGAGCGATTTTTTTGCCTCCCAACAAATCGACCGACCCTAATATATATAGAGCTATATTAAAAATTTTCGTGAAAATAAGTATGAGATGTATATATATATCGTTACATGTGGCCACATATATTATTATATATAGTCATATCAAGCTATAACTATATATAAAATTTTTTGTCGGGGAGCCATATATTCGCTCCGTTAAAAATAATTATTACAAATTAGAAAATTAAATATTTTGTACGAAAATAACAGAAAAGGCTATTTCAAAAACGTGAAAATTAAATTACATTCTCGTCACTGCAATGCTAAATTTAATTTTATATGAAAAATGTGAAATTTTCGATTGATGCATTTTTGAAAAATTAAAAAAAAGCGATTTTGATGCATAGGTTAGGTCGAAAAAGATTCGAAGAAGGGAAGTGCTTCCTTAATCCGACTCAAGTCCTTGAGGACTTACACTTAAATCGGTCCATGTCTATTTCCTACCCCAGGAACTCCGTCGCACTGACGAAATTCCTCAAACTCTTCCATCCTATGCCCCTAAGAACCCCCAATGTGGATATTGGGTCACTGGATAGTATTTCGACACGGATCCCGGCAAATGCCGGGCATTCACAGAGATAGTGTTGATGTATGTAAGTTTTTGTATGAAGTAAGTGTTAAAGAAAGCGGCTAAAAATTACATAGTTCTGGTATTTTTTAAATTTTTTTGCAAATTAAAAGCTTGAAAAATCGAGAGTTCTTGAAAATTTGAAAAACTAAATATGGCGGTGTCCCAGTGTAGAAAAGCCATTGCCATATAAGGTGTTATATAAGCTTAAGTACAAGTACAATAAATTGTCTTTCCAAACGTCATTGCTTTTATATGGGGATGTCGCGCAAAATAATGAGATATCATTACTAAATACCTTACGAAAAATCTAAAATATGCTCAAAAATAATGAGTCTAAAAATTAATTTTCAAAGAAACGAAATTTATTAAAAAATTGTTAAGTATTCTTTGATCTTTTATTTAATGATTTTCTTTTAAACGAGCTTAGGATATTTTATTTATAAATTATAATTATTTATTTCCAATATTTCGTCTCCACATTGGCTGACTTCTTCAGGAAAACTATAATTATTATTTATAAATAAATGATCTTAAGCTCGTTTAAAGGAAAATCTTTTATTAAAAAAACATTTTTTTTTTTATTGAAAACATTTTTTTTTTTAATAAAATGAGACCACACGAGATTTGAACATATGAATCTAGGTTGTCAGTCAGCCGCCCCTACCATCTGTACCATCTCGACGTGTTATATTTGAGATGGTAGTTGATAGTATATAAGTTATATAAGTATATATAAGTAGTTACATAAGTACGTAATAGAGGTGAAAAAATAATTACTTACGGGTATTATTTTTTGTATTGAAATAATGGGAAAATTAACTACTTATTAGAAATTAACTGTCATTATATGGATTAAAGGATGGCAGAAAGTGAGCTAGTATCCTTACTGGTAGTAAGAAATATAACGATATGTCACTACCGTTTATACACTGGGGTGTTATGTGTTAATAGACTGTATGTGTACAAAAAATTAATGAAATTTGAAGACCATTAATGAAATTTGTCAACTTCTACTTGAAATATCAATGAACTCATGATATTCTATGAAAACAAAAATGTCTTATTTTCAATAAATCTAAACATGATTTTTAAACTAAAAACAGAATAAACAACATGTTAAGAAAAAGTCATCAACAAAGGATACTAGAGCATCCTTTTTATTTTTTGTTGCTTATGTTGCCTCTTTAAAGTAACCTCAGCTTTTTCTGCGCATGTTGTTTGCTAACCTTAAGAGCTCTTAAATTTTTTGTCGATGTTGTTATTGCAGCAGGAATATATTAAAAATTGTACATGAGAGTATCTACTTTTTTTTCCTTTTCTACATGTAAAAAGTAGAGCATTGTGTCAAAGGTCGCATTGTTATAAACTACGTTGTAAGTGCAAGTTCATAATGCATATGAATGTGTGTTTATACATGAGTGTGTGTGTGTGTGGGTTTAAAAATTTGTGTTAGTGTAGGTTTAAGGAATAATAGACTTTGATTTTTGTTTGGTACCAAAATTCAGTTTTTTGGAAACGATATAATTGCTCTACTAGGCGTTCGTAGCAGAATTCAAAATTAAAGTTTTACCATTTTTGGACTAGATCTGAAAGGCATTTAATAGGAGTTTGATATAATTTTTATTAAAATAAAAATTATGTTTTTTCGACCTTTAATTGTGCAATTAAAATGAAAATTATTCAAGTTCGAGGCCATACTTTATATTTCTTTATAATGATATTGTCCTAACAAATAAATAGAGTTTTTGTTTTCAAATTCATTAATTGACCACTTTCAGGAATGTCTTGATAGATCTATTTCGGGAATTTTCTAGGTTCAAATCATCAGAACACATTTTGAAAGAACCCAGGTAGAAAAATACAATCTTTAAAACGTTTTAAAAGCATTTTTCATGATGGTACAAGCGTTTTCAGAACATACCAAATTACAAATTTAAAGCGTTTTGAGAATGTGCAAAATGATAACCCAAATTTACGGTCTGAGGATGGTATTTTATAACGTTCTCAAAACATTGCAAAACAAAATTTTTGAAATGCTTTTTCAATCGTTAAATAAGTATTTGCAGAACATTTTGGCTTACAGTTATTAAGCGTTATGAAAACGACCCAAATGATAACCGCTTTGAGGGTTGTAATTTTGAACATTGTCAAAACGCTCGAAAGACAAATTTTAAAGATCTTTATGAATTGTTCATAAATACCAATTTACAGTTTTAACGTTCTCTAAGCGTTAAAAAAGCTACAATTAAAGTACTTTGTCATTGTTTTCAACACAAATATCAGAATAATAATTTTAAACAATTTTATATATTTACATTTTGAAAAATAATATTTTTATTGAATTTAATTAAAATATATTTTAAAGTAACAAAATATAAATTAATAAGCTTGAAACATAAAAGTATATAAACATAAAACATAATTTTGACGAAACGATATTGTGACAACCACAAAAGAAAAAATAGATTTAAATTTGATATATAAAAACATATCAATAAAATCAATGAAATTAAAAATCGAATATTCAAATATGAAAATAAAAAGCCCCTCTATTGGAAAATAGACATATTTCATTATATAAAAAAATTGCATAAGAAACCGAGTTCGCATATAGATAGACCCCCTTATGACAGTGTTGTTTTTTAATCAGTAAAATATTTTGTAAAAACAATGTATTTCTAAAGTACTATTGGCAAATGTTAGAAAAACGCTTTTAACGCAATGGTTTTACATTGGTTTCATTTTATAAACCGTTGTAAATTTTGTACGATAAGAACTTCTAAAGTACTTTTTACAAACGTTGGAAAAACGCTTTGAACCAATGTTTTTACAGTGTTTTTATTTCACAAATATTTGTAAGTTTTGTATAAAAAGTATTCCTAAAATACTTTGTCCGAACGTTCGAATAGCAATCCAAAATAATGTTTTTTAAATGCTTTTTTTTCGTGTTATTTGCAATTATCGCTTTGGAAACGCTTTTATTTTAGTACCATCAAAAACAAACGTTTTGAAAACTCTTCTTTTTTTGTACCATCCCAAATTTCTACCTGGGAAGTGGCAATCCCATTCAAAACATCAAACATTCATATAAACTTGTTTTCTCACTAAACGAGAACTAATAAATGAGCTCTAAGTTAATGATTATCACCATTGACCAAAAACAAATTGAAAATTTGTTCGTTATGTGCAAGCTCTATCCTTGGTAGATATAAAATACACGCTTTTTGTTTTTATTCTCATTATTATTTTTACACTTGTTTTGTTTTATTTAAAAACAAGATGTAAAGGGGATGTAAAGTATGACCGTACTTTGTCTTTTTTTACAAGTTTAATATAATTTTTATTTTTAATAAAAATTATTACAATATCATAATAAAGAAATATAGAGTTTGGCGTCGAACTTGAATAATTTTCATTTTCATTGCACAATTAAAGGTCGAAAATACATAATTTTTATCTTAATAAAAATCATATCAAACTCCTATTAAATACTCGTACCTTACAGATCTAGTCCAAGAATTTTTTGCACATATGGAATTCCGTATATTTACAAATATGTCCATTAGGGTGATAACTTTTTGCATTTTTTGCAAATATCAAATCTCCCCAGATCAAATCTCGTGTAGGGCATGGACAAATATTAAGAACTGCGTTTTTAGTTTTTCGCTATCGTTAAAAAAGGGTACGCACCAAACGCGTTTAAAATTTCGAATCAAACTAAGTTAAAAAAAAAACTTTTTTTGATGCCTCAACGTCTGACCATCACATCTATATAATTAAGGCATGCTGATTTCAATAGTAAAGTCCATTTTCGAGTCAATGGAATAGTTTTCTTCCAAGTTTGCTTACTTACATATGTATAAACCATATTTTAAAAAAATTGTTATTAAAAAAAATTTAAAAAATATATATTAAAGGCATTTTAGAAATCGCTGTCGGTTGCGTACGGTTTTTTACCAAATTGAACTGAAATAGTTTTTTTTTATCATTAATACAATATTTGCCATTAGAAAAGAATTGTGTCCAAAAAAGTTATCACCCTAATGTCCATATATGAGCATCTTTTTCAAATATGGTATAACATATACCTACATATATGACCAGTAGGGCGGGTCGATTTAAAAATCGCTCAACGTTCAAGGAAAATCGTATTCTAGGGATCAAAATAAGAAACTTTGCCGAAGGAACCATACCTCTAAAACGAATTCTGATGTCCCGACTTTTGAGCCAAAGGGTCAAATTTTGAAAAAGCCTACTTTGATATTTCAGAAAGTAGGAGAAATCTCTCCAAGATTATTGGAGCTACTTCTTCTCCGGCAGACGTGCTAGCAGATTAATGCATAAATCATCATTCTAGGTGACCGTTAAGGGGTTGAACTTTAAGTTGAAAGAGGTCCCTTTTAGCCGTGTTTTTATAGCAAAATGTACAAATCTCGTGAAAGAGATATTTCAGAAAGTAGGAGGAGTCTTTCCAAGATTAGTGTCTCTATTTCTTCTCCGGAAGACGCTCTAGCAGATGAATGTATAAATTATGTTCGATTGGGTTAGATTCGATTGGGGCACTCTAAATGGGTCAAAGTGGAATTTTTCAAAATTTGACCTTACGTGTCAAAAGTCGGGGCATCAGAGTTCGTGTTAGAGGTAGGGTTCCTTCGGCAAAGTTTCTTTGATACCTAGAATACGATTTTTCTTGAACGTTGAGCGATTTTTTTTGCCTCCATACAAATCGACCCGGCCTACTGACCAGGTATGAGACCTTTTTGAATATATGTAATCGCATATATTTTCATATATACTCATATATGAAACATATATTTCCTTGTTTGTCCATATACGCAATCAAATATTTCCATTTATAAACATATATGTAAATATATGAAATTTTGTAGCCGGAAGCGCAAACATTCTGTTTACTGTAGCAACCCAACGAGCTATTTGCAGATAAAACGACATTTTAAACAACTTTAAAATAATCATACGATCACATTAAATTAAAACATTGTGAACAATATTAATATTATGGGTTTTATAAACCGGTACTTACAGATAAAAATACGAACTACTTAAAAATTTTAAGTTTTTTGTCTTACAATTAAGAAAATTTAAATATTCTATTTTAATAGTAAGATTTTATTTTGATCTTGTACCATATACATTTTAAATGAAACTATAAATTTTAGAATTTTTCATTCTAGTTCATAGTTCATTTGTTATTTTTGTTCACATATTTGTTGGACACTTGCTTTCCAATTAATCATATCGTTATATTGCTGAATTGTTTGTTTAACAAATCTGCACAATATAAGCGAAAATCCTAAATAAACTGTTTAAGTTGAACTAGTTTGGGATTTTCTCTTATACTATTCAGATTATTTAAACTAAGCATTGACCAAATACAACAATATAAATAATTTAGATAGCTTAAATCGTAGAGCGGTTGACTGACAACCGGGACACATTTTACTAAAAAAATTTTTTTAATAAAAAAATATTTTTTTTATTAAATTTCGTTTTTATTTATTTTATTTTTAGACTTATTGTTTTTATATATGCTGGTACGAATATTTTTTTTTAATTTGTTTAAGGTGTTTAGTAATGATGTGTCATTATTTAGCGCGACACCCCCCATATAAAAGTTAGTACCAAATATATACTTATATAACCAATTATATGGTAATGCTTTTCTAGTTACACTGGGTTTTGAATATCAAATAAATTGTTAAGAAACAATTTTACGCACATAATTTTTAACATTTTTTCTTTACTTTTAAATTAAATAATGACGTTTTGATTAAAAAAAAACCATTCATATATTGTCATATATGGCCACATATATGAGCTCATATATGAATGCATATATGTTCGGATCCGAAATTTGAGGGTATATGGGCATATACGAATATTCATATATGGTCATAATGTATAACTTTTACTACATGCTTCTATAAAATAAGAACATTTTTTAAGTTTTTATCAAAAATATTGGCTTTATTAAAGA
This sequence comes from Delia radicum, assembly GCA_021234595.1. Classification (NCBI taxonomy): domain Eukaryota; kingdom Metazoa; phylum Arthropoda; class Insecta; order Diptera; family Anthomyiidae; genus Delia; species Delia radicum. The sequence continues at coordinate 61,085,316 of CM037854.1, read as the reverse complement.
AAATGTTTCTATTATACTTCTAAGAACATGTTAATGATGAATTCATACATTTTAAATTCAAAATGCATTAATAAATAAAGGGTCCACCAAATAATTTTTTTTTTTTTGAAAATGCTATAAAGAAAAAACTACTGAATATTTTCTCAAATTTCTTTTTTTATTTGAAAGTATAATCCTTCCGGTTAATAATGGAAAATAATTTCATTCAAATGGCTGCCTCGGCTGGCCATGCAGTAGCCTACACGATCGGTCCAATTTTTAAGCACATTATCGATTGTGTGCAGCTGTATTTCACCAATAGCTTCACGAATATTGTCCTTTAAAGCGTCAATTGTCTCTGGCTTGTTGGCGCAACACTTATCTTTGACGGCACCCCACAAATAATAGTCCAACGGTGTCAAATCGCAGCTCCGAGGTGGCCAAACGACATCAGCTCTGCGGCTGATAATGCGATCTTCAAAAACAGGGCGCAAAACATCGAGTGTAGCTTCGGCTGTGTGGCACGTAGCGCCGTCCTGTTGAAACCAAATGTTTCCAATATCCTCCTCTTCAATTTTTGTGAACAAAAATTCGTGCAACATGGCCCGATAACGATCGCCATTGACTGTAACGGCCACTCCTTGCTCATTTTCGAAGAAAAAAGGGCCCAATTATGCCTGTGGACCAAAATCCGCACCAAACAGTGACTCGTTTTGGTTGTATCGGCTTTTCAATATATGCGTGCGGGTTTTCGGTGCCCCAAATACGACAATTTTGATTGTTTATATACCCGCTTCTCTTCTGCTTCTGTGCTTCTCTTCTTCCAAAATCCGTACGCAATTTTCGCACACATTCTGCAACATTACCATGATTTTCAAAGTAATGTCGCAATATTTCCCAGCGTTGTTCAAGCGTATACACAACCATATTCGTTCAGCGGAAGGATAAAACTAATTATCTGTCAAATCAGACATGAGCTAAGTGTTACCATTCACGAAATAAGCACTAGTTGAAAAAAAACGTTAGATGGCGTACCCTTTATAAATAGTTCAAAGCGAAATTTTTTAAGAAAATACAATTTGGGAAAGAATGTAATGAAAATGAATGGAAAACCAACTTGTTCCAGAAAAAAATAAAATTCGATGATTTAGAAAATTATGATGACGATAACAATAGTAATCTAGCCAACCGACAAAATAAGTCCTAAATTGATTCTGTTTCATACAAAGTTTCCACTAAAGACATTGGAAAGATGGGAACTAAACAATAGCGCAACCAAATAATGCAATAGAAAAGCTTGTTGATTCCGATGATGACAATTCATGGTCGATGGTGACGAAGAGATTAATAGTGATGGCAATTCGAATACTAATGGAGATGAATGTTTAGATGAATATGAATATTCAGATTGTGATAGTAATAAATATGATGGAGAGACAGAGTCAGAATCTGAGAGAGTCTAGTACTACTAATGTTACCAACTGTTTTTGAGAAGAAAGCAGGACTCGCAGGCGAAAAATTGGAATTTTGGTGCAAAAAGCGGGATTTTTAAAATTTATTGTCTTAAAATTTAATAAATTCCCAATTTTTAGTTTGAATCGCTCAAATATTGCTCTAAAAATTAATATTTTCTTTTAATTATAAAAAAATTACTTTTGGCTCAACAAATGAATACATTTTAGACTTCGATTCGAACTACGCTTCTGAAACTTTATTTCTATCAAAAAGCTCCAAAATGTATAATATGTTGAACGTTTTTAAATCATGTTATTTTTTACAAAAATTCTATTGAGAAAAAATATATTGAAAAGTGGGATAGTCCCGCAAAAAGCGGAATGGTTAGTCAGGTTATGTACTACCGATCAGAATTAAGCACATCAAATGTGACGGATATTTCTTTAGATTCAAGTGAGATATCTCGTATGAACCAAAACAGTAATAAAATAGATGTTGGTGAAGCAGTACTAAAAGTTTTAGATATACTGAAACATAAATTACAAAATACTGTGTAAAGAGATCAATTAAACATTATAGATTCGATATTATAATTAAAATAAGAACCTTAAAAAACGTTTATCTTATTAACTCATTCTCTACTATCATCTTTATAAATTATGGAAACTTTAAAATATATTTTCTTTTAAATATTTTTGTCAGTAATTCGTACAGCAGCGAGAATGGATTAAAGATATCTGATAGAAATTAAAACATATTGCCATATATGGAATAATATATGAATTCATATATGGTGATATAAGGCATATATGAAGCAATATATAAACCAATATATGCAATATGTTATCATATATGTTGTCATACATAGCCATATATGAACCTTTCATTTGCATGTGTTTACCAATATATGATTCCATACATTACATATATGTTCATATATGTCCATACATGAAACCGTATATGCTCATACATGAAACCATATATGACAATATATGATCATATATGAACTTTTTCACCTGGGATATGAACAATTGTAATATTTGCTACAAATTCTGTAAATTAATGAAAAAACCAAAAAAACCCAATTAGAATCCTAATATTACATTTAAAATTACACCCAAAAAATAGTACTTTTATATCGGCTCTATTATCCCTGTTGTGAGAAATTGTGTTGGAGGACTTTTTATATTTATGTTGTTGTTTTCGTTGTTGTTGACAGGCCCACAATTTAACATATCTTATTTTTTTAGTCGTATTTGTGTGTGTGGTTTAAAAGAACACACTCCTGTTTTTGTTGTTGTTGAGGATAATTTTATTCTACGTTTTTTTTTGGTAATTTAGCAAACACTTCCCAACGTTTATGCTTCTTGTATTTATGTTCGTATCTTTAGTTATGGTACTTTTTTGTGTACTTTGCATGTAGATTTTTTTTTTTTTGCTTTTTTGGTGTTCAACATAATGTTAGAGTTTTAATGGAATTTATTGTGCAAGGTCGGTTTTATAATTTTTTCGTTCCATCATTTTTGGCTACTTGTTTTTTGGGTTAATTTTTTTCTTTGCTTGTCTACCCAGCAAAATTTCAATAATGGGTTCCCATTACCAGTATCTAAACAATAAGTATTAGGGCCGACTGCATGTAATTACGCCAAAAATCAATATTTTAATTCGACGAGCTCGTTTTTGTAAATAGTTCTACATATTGTCTTCATGAAAAACGCATAAAATTTGTATACTCGCTTACCCTCTGCATTACAAAAAATAAAAACTAAGTGGTTACCAAAATAATTAGTTATTTGTGTTATTATAAGCAACTAGAAAAATATATGGTTACAAGTTTTTTAGAAACAAGTCTTACCCTTATACTTATCAGTAGGACAACCAAACAAGGTTTAAAGCGCTTCAAAAGCTCTAAAAACAGTAAAATAAGCCGTTAAAATTAAAAATTAAGCCGTTACATTAAAGTAAACCGTTAAATCTTATCATTTTTATTAAAATCGTGACAACAAATGAAATTTATAAGAAATTTGTTCCTTGAAACATCGTCAGTCAAACACAGTTGTAATGGAAAAGTGTCCAGTCAGAAAAAGACAAAATGATAACATCATTAGAGAAAAGGTCGATATGTTCAGAAAGTGCCGGAAAAGCACTGGGTAAACAAAATTTGCAACGTTGGCAACACGTTGGTAAAATCAATAAATCTAATTACAAAAAAATTAGTTTATAATTTCCTTGGTCCTGCCGGGATTCGAACGCTGGTCGCCACATTCGCAGCCGACAGCTCTACCAACTGATCTAACAAAACATAGATTCTGTGGCAATCAGTTGATAAGAAAGGTTCTGTGATATTAGGATAAAGATTTTTGTTGTGATTTTTTGTAAAATTTTGATTATTTATGTATTTATTTATTTAAATTTGTGTCGTGTTGTCAACTTTTATAGAAATAAGAAATATTTAATCGATGTAATTTATAAAATCAATTTAATAAACATTAACTCCTGAGGAAGTTGGAAAAAACAACCAACGAAACGTTGAGTGAAATATGATGTAAATTGTTTTTATTTATATCGATATATGAAAAAGACGGACCATCAACAGCCCGTAGAGAAATCTAAATTTCGCAAATATTAATTTAAAATTGGTCAATAAACAACTAACTAAAACATATAATAATTGACAGCTTAAAACGTGAGTTTATATGATAACTGTTGGGTTACCGATGGTTGCCCAAATATGCTATCACTTGCATAAGATTTGCTGGAAACAACATGTCAACGTTGGGAAAACAAAAAATATGTTGGCCTTCACTCATAATAATCCATGCTTAAAAATACAAATATATTTTTCGTAAATTTTTTTTCGTAGAATGTACAAACATTTTGTTTATATTACAAAACTTTTGTATAAAACAAATTATATAAATTTACAAATTTCGTAAAAAATACAAACATGATTTCGTAATATTTTTTTAGTACATTGTACAAAAATTTGTAATGTTACAAATATTACATATGGATGTTGATGTGGTTAGAGGTCGGATTTGCAATCGGAAGGTTGCGAGTTCAACTCCTGGCCAGGACAATTTTTTTTTTTTTTTAGTTTTTATTTTTGTTTATTAAATTTCTATGTTTTAATTTTTTATTTCATTATTGCTATTTTTGTGTTTTGATATAAATGGATATTTTGTATTTTGTTTAATAAAGAGGATCCTAAAACAAGTTAAAGAGGACCCGAAAACACTACTTCCACTTTATTTGCCGGGTTTAGTATGAAATTCAATAAAACAAATATTTAAAAAGATAAAATATTTAATAATAAAATGCAATTAGTTTGAAATTGTAATTTAAGTTTTTTATTATTATTATTTTATTATTTTTTTATTTTTTAATATATTATTTGATATATTTATAAAAAAATTATATTATTTTATTTTCAATTTATAACGAGCTTTCAACCTCCGTATATTTACAAAAATAAAGCAAATCAAACATATTAGCTAGGTTGATACTAGTATTTCGATCCGGCTAAAGATCTCATCATAACCCGAAGTTTTAGAAAAGTTAGAGCCTCCATAATAGGCAGAACTTTAACAAAACACCTATTAATAATCAATTTTGCTCCATTCTTGTCTTCTTAGTAATCAAGCACGTGGTTAGGTCTTTTCCTAACAAGCATCATGACGTTACTAAACTTTGAAGACCAAAAATGTTCTATTTATATAAAAAAATTTTAGTGTGTACTCTGGCTCAAGTAATATTTTTTACAGTTATATTAGTTTTTTTGTTTTAATATACATCGAGATTATTTTTGTGTTATTTTCAATTTATAACGAGCTGTCAACCTCCGTATATTTGCAAAAATAAAGCAAATCAAACATATTAGCTTGGTTGATACTAGTAGTTCGATCCGGCTAAAGATCTCATCAGAACCCGAAGTTTTAGAAAAGTTAGTATTAAGTTAATAAACATAATAAAAATATTTAATTGCCATTTTACCTTTTTTATTAAATATTTGTAGCAGATTTTTCTAGTTTTCATAAAAATTTCATAATATTTTCGACTTAAGTTCCTTTTTAGTTTGTTGTATTGCATCAGCTACTTTGGTGCAAATGGTAGAGGGGTCTACTTCAACACAGCAGGACGTCACTGAAATCGTGAGTTCGATTCTGGTGTGGCACCATTACATTTTTTTTTTTTTAATTTTAAAATAAACCCGTAAGGTATGCACCACATTTTTATTTAAAAAAAGTTTTTACAAAACTTTACGAAATGTGATTTGTATATTCTACAAATTTTTTCGTAATGTCAATATAACCAAAACTTACGTAAAATGAACAACGGTTTTCGTGTATTTTACCTATAGATTATTATGAGTGTTAATATAGCTTTTCCAAACACAAAAAAATTAATTGTTGTTATATAAAAAATATTAAGAAGTATAAAAAATCACAGAAAAGTTATATCTTTGACAGTGATCGAACTCGATGCCTTCTGACTACAAACTTTTTTAAACACAGCATCATGATTTTTTTTTTTATAAAATGTGGTTTGGCTTTTGTACCGTTGGTAATTTCTGAAGGGAAATCACTGGAAAAGCACTTTGTGGTCTCAGCTAATTAATTGCTAGTGTTTTTTTATTCTCTTTTGCAGACCAATGAAATTATTGTGAAACAAATACTGGGATAACGCTTTTTGGAAAAACCGGTAAAGCGTTTGAAACAAATGTTTTGCCAGTAATTTAATTACAATTCCTCGGTTAGCCAGTGGTATGTCAGTATTTGATTTTTTGCACCACTGTCACTTTCTGACTTTTTAAGCTTCAAAATTCAAATTTGTGTGACATAATTTTTTGGCTATTTTTAGCTTTTTAAAAAAGATTGAAAATGCTAATTACTAGAAAAAAACACAAAAGCCCAATTGTAATAGAAAAAAGCTAAAATAAGTTTAATTTTTAAAGAATTAAGAGAAAAATAAGATTATATTTAAAAATAATGCTTTGATAAATATAACTTAAAATTTTCACAATTTCCAGATCAGAACTGGTGTTCAATCTAAATTGTTATATCCTTTCAAATAGAAAACAAGCTCTAGCTTATTTTTTGGTTGCCCTACTTATCAGTAATTAAAACATAAGCGAGTAAAACGATTTCGTCAAACAAAAATAACTAGAGCTGATGCCAAATTATAATATGTTAATAAATTTATTTCCATTATATAATGAAAGATTTTGCTGGGTGTTTTATAAAGCTTTAAGTTATTTTTTTTTTTTTAAATATTGTTGGATGTTAACATAAATATTCTACTGAAAATATTGAAAATAACTATGAATATAAGAGATGAAATGTTATATAACAATTTTAATTGAATTTCAAATTTAAACGCTGAAGTTAAAGAAAAACAAAGTTCGATAAAATATTTTCATTTTTGTTTTTCTAACGAAAGATACACTCACAAGAACTTTTCCATAAAAAATCAACAGTTATTTGAAAGTTTAATCGGTTAAGTTGTTTCAATGGACTATACAGTTAAATTACCAAAGAAATATTTTTTAAACTTTCTGTCTGTTATTCAATAAACAAAATAAACAAAAAAAGGACTTTCCGTAGTAGTTAAAATATTCAGTTAAAATTTTCTATTTAAAACAAAAACTTGTTGTATTATATTGAGTATTGAAATAAACGAAAACAATCTATTGTTTTTATGGATTTTGTCAGTTAGTTTTTCAAAAGTTGAAAATAAACTAAAAAATACAATTGTTTTAAACGAAATGTAAGTAGTCCTGTTTTTAACTGATTTTCAGTTAATTTAATGTGTATATTCAATAGTCTTTACGGAAAAAATATTGTGAGTGTAGGTGTTTTTTGTAACTTGGTTTGTGTTTTTCAATAAAATATTCTTTATAAAGGGTTTATTATTTGCTTTATTCGAAAGATAATCTTCTTGCATTATAATTTAAATATGACTTCTGGCATATGACCCTCACGGCTGGCTCGAACGTAGTCTAATCTGGAGGTCGAATTTTCGATGACTTTTTCCAACAATTTCGACCGTACATTGACAATAGCGCGGCGAATGTTGTCAGTCGTTTCGGGCTTATCGGTATACTAGCGACTTCACATATCCCTACAGAAAATTGTCCAGCGGCAATAAATCGCACGATCTTTTAGGCCAATTCACGGATTCGAAACGTGAAACTATACAGTTACCAAACGTTTCCATCAATAAATCAACTGTGGCACGAGCTGTGTGACATGTTGCGCCGTCTTGTTGAAACCACAGCTCCTGCACATCATGGTTGTTCAATTGATGAACGAAAAAGTCAGTAATCATGGCTCTATATCGGTCACCATTGACTGTAACGTTCTGATCGGCATTGTTTTTAAAGAAGTACGGACCAATGATTACACAAGCACATCAACCAGTCAGTTTTTCTAGATGTAACGCTCTACAGCAGCAATGACTTCTTCTGTACGCACTGTACGACGTCTCTGTGGATGCATATTATCATTTAGAGTAAACGTGGTTTGGAAGCGTTGTTCAGGCGTCAGCCTATTCATGTAGGAATGCCACAACCAAACTAAACATAAATCACTTGACAGCTAACAAAATGGCTGCCAGTAAAAAAATGTATTAGCTGTATAAAAAAGACCCTTTAATATATACCAATATATACCAATTTCAAATAATAATACTAACCTAACCACGTGGTTGATTACTAAGAAGACAAGAATGGAGCAAAATTGATTATTAATAGGTTTTTGTTAAAGTTCTGCCTATTATATAGGCTCTAGCTTTTCTAAAACTTCGGGTTCTGATGAGATCTTTAGCCAGATCGAAATACTAGTATCAACCTAGCTAATATGTTTGATTTGCTTTATTTTTGTAAATATACGGAGGTTGAAAGCTCGTTATAAATTGAAAATAACATAAAAATAATCTCGATGTATATAAAAACAAAAAACTAATATAACTGTAAAAAATATTACTTGAGCCAGAGTACACACTAAAAATTTTTTATATAAATAGAACATGTTTGGTCTTCAAAGTTTAGTAACGTCATGATGCTTGTTAGGAAAAGACCTAACCACGTGGTTGATTACTAAGAAGACAAGAATGGAGCAAAATTGATTATTAGTAGGTTTTTTGTTAAAGTTCTGCCTATTATATAGGCTCTAGCTTTTCTAAAACTTCGGGTTCTGATGAGATCTTTAGCCAGATCGAAATACTAGTAGCAACCTAGCTAATATGTTTGATTTGCTTTATTTTTGTAAATATACGGAGGTTGAAAGCTCGTTATAAATTGAAAATAACATAAAAATAATCTCGATGTATATAAAAACAAAAAACTAATACAACTGTAAAAAATATTACTTGAGCCAGAGTACACACTAAAAATTTTTTATATAAATAGAACATTTTTGGTCTTCAAAGTTTAGTAACGTCATGATGCTTGTTAGGAAAAGACCTAACCACGTGGTTGATTACTAAGAAGACAAGAATGGAGCAAAATTGATTATTAATAGGTTTTTTGTTAAAGTTCTGCCTATTATATAGGCTCTAGCTTTTCTAAAACTTCGGGTTCTGATGAGATCTTTAGCCAGATCGAAATACTAGTATCAACCTAGCTAATATGTTTGATTTGCTTTATTTTTGTAAGTATACGGAGGTTGCAAGCTCGTTATAAATTGAAAATAACATAAAAATAATCTCGATGTATATAAAAACAAAAAACTAATATAACTGAATAATACTTTCTATTAGTGATATTTAATTTTTAATTAATATTTAATTTTTAATTCATTTTTAATTTTTAATTCTTAATTTTCAGTGTTTTTTCGAAAAATTATAGACGATTTTGCTTGCCGTCATGTTTTTTAGTTTTATATTATATTCCATTCTAGTAAACAATTAGTTATCTTGTTAAAATTTTACTTTTAAAAGTTACAAAAAAAAAACTTAGGTATACAGAAAAAAGTTCATATATAGAAGACATTTTTTCACAAACTGTATAAATCGAACAGACAATTTTTTTCCAAAACCTTTTCCTCCAATGTATGAATTTGTTCCTGTATATTATGAATTCGTGAGTTCTTTTTTTTTTATTATTATTAAATTTCCCTTTCGTACAATGAATTTAGATATGAAAAAATGGCATTTTAAAATAAATACTGAATTTATACACACAGGGAATACATTAGTTGAAATTCAATGTTAATAACTTCTAATCTGTATTTACCACAAAAATTTAGTTAAAATAAAAATCTATTTTGATTAAGGATCAATTGTATATCTTTATTATTAAAACAAAGTGTGTATAACTTTTCGAAAGTCATATGGCCCATAATATTTGTTATCCCGATTATTTCTAACAAAACTAATTTCTAATAGTATGTCTCTACTGCTGCAACTGTTTTTAAATCGCATTTTAAGAGCTTGAACCATTTTTTAGTATTCACAAAAGAAATATTGAACTATGACCAATTTTTTTTTATTCAAATTTGGTATTATTAGACCATTCAAAGGCTTTTGATACTGTGCACCATTCATTATTATGTAAAAAATTGTTAAAATTATTTAATTTCTCTACATTTGCTGTCAAATTGATGTCGTCGTACCTCTCAAATAGATCTCAATCAGTTACCAACGGTGGGTCTGTTTCGCGGCCTTTGCTGGTTACTAGAGGTGTCCCGCAGGGTTCAATTCTTGGGCCCTCAACAACGATCTTCCTCAACAACTTTGTTACTCCAATATACAAATATATGCCGACGACGTTCAGTTATATCTTAGTTGCTCCAAGGAATTAATTACAACTAAAATACAAGAATTGAATCACGATCTTGATAAAATAAGTTTATGGGCTTCGGCCAATGGTTTGCGACTCAATCCTAACAAATCAAAATGTATAATAATACGAAAAAAATCATTTCAAATAAATAATGAACTAAATATATTACTTGGTGGTTCAAAAATTGATATTGTTGATTCTGCTAAAAACTTAGGAGTAACATTTAACAAAAGTCTAACCTGGACTAATCATATTACCCACGCATGTGGCAAAGTATACGGTATGCTGCGAAGCTTATGGGCCACTCAACACTTTACCCCTCTGAGTATTAGAATATTACTGGCAAAAACGTATCTTTTACCGACACTTTTATATTCATCCGAAATTTTTACTGGATGCAACTCACATGATATGAGAAAGCTTACAGTAACGTACAATAACATCGTCCGTTATATATTTTCTTTGAAAAGGTTTGATAATGTATCGCAGTATTCTTATCGTGTACTGAACATGTCTTTTTCAAACTACCTTAAGTTTAAAAACGTTATTTTTCTTTTCAAAATTGTTATGACAAAAGAGCCTAAATATCTTTATGAACGTTTACAGTTTTCAAGATCAAGCAGAGGAAAAGATATAATTCAATTTCGGCATCGTGACCATGCTTCAGAATGCCAATTCTTTATATTAACCATACGTGTCTGGAACCATCTTCCAAATAATTTGCAAACAGCTAGCAACGCAATAAGGTTTAGAAGCTTACTTAGGGAATATTTTTCATAAATTTTTAATTTTAATTTTACCTTTGACTTTATATTTATTAAGTTAAAATTTAATTATTATATTTATTATATTTATTATTTATATTATTTATATTATTTTTTCTTTTCATTATAAATGTAAATCTTTTATTATTATAGATTTTGCTATATTGTCTAAGTTAACTTGTCTGATTCTAATACTGTAATTTATAAGATATTGTGTCTTGTTGTATTAGAAAATCAATTTAATAAATACAAATACAAAATACAAAATACAAAATACAAAATACAAAATTATAACTTACCAAATTTTTAGTAAAAACTACCAACTGTTGGTTAACGAAACTCATATTTTTCAATCAATATTTGGTTCCATTAGGAAAATTAAATTATTGTTAGGCAGACAAATTTGTAATATATGCAACCGAAAAATTACTTTAATTTTCAAAATCAAGCTGTCAAAATAAAAGTAAATCAAAAGCTTTTATAGGAAAGAGAAATTATATAGAAATAAAAAAATAAATATAAATGAAAAAAGGTCTAATAAGTGTTAAATTAGCTAATTAAAGTCGCCAACAGGATCCCCTATTATAAAATATCTTATTGATATAAATAAGGTTTGTTTTCGATTTTTCATTTCGCACATCCAAATATTTCATGGAAAATAATAAACAATGTTCCTTGCAGAAAATGTAAGAATATTCCAACGTTTTATTTGAAATTAAATTGAATGGCTCTTAACCAATTTTATAAATCAAGATCGGAATACTGGAAATAATTGGAAAATAATTGGAAATCCTTTATAGCAACTAAGACTCGGACGCTTTATATTCTTATGGAAATTGGCTTAAACATTATTCACCAAGACATTATTATACCGTTCACCAATCTATGGTATGTTGTCATGATTTTTCGCTTATGTTTAAAGATTCCTAAAAAAACAATTCCTAGTTCATATTTGTGTAATTTTATATTATGCTGCTATTTGACTTAAAATGTTAAAATGAGGACTGATTTTTTCTGATTGTAGTCAAATTCTTTGTGTAATTTCCTTTTTTAAATAAATTATATTTAAAACATTTCATTGATTCCCAAAATTTTCGACACCTATTGAAACTGCATTTAGATGCCTCTTATTTCTCAAGGTGTTTTAAATTGAGAGAAACAATGGACAGAGTTAGGTACCTAAAAAATAGGACAATAGGTAAAGTTTCACGTTGAAAATTCTTCACCTAAAGAATTGATGGCCTTGGAAATTACAAACTTTTTTCATTCATTTTATTTTTTTGCTCAACTTTCAGATTGAAACCAATACAAAATGGATTCACTAGACATGGGAGATACATTCAATAAAAATTTGCTTTTATATTGCTGCTTGGTGAAAAGTTGTTTACCAGTGAAACCAAAATTTACAAATTTTAAAACTTCAGTTGTTTTTTTTTTGTTAATTTTGCGAAAATTATGCCAAAGAACATAGTAAGGTATTGGCAGCGGTTTTTTCGAAACACGCTTCGCTTTCTGACAACTAAAGGGCTGTATCAACTCCGCCAAAACGTTCATCAAATATAATGAGCTTAATACTAAAAGCGAAAAGACATCAACCAATTTTAAAGACTTTAAATTTTATGGAGCATACAAATTTTGTATAACCAGCATCCTTATATGACTTTCTGCAAATAAGTAACCCCAACCAAATCCAATTAAATATCATAAAATCGGCAAAAACAGCGTGCTTTCCAAATTAATCTAGGATTTACTTTTAAGTTCAAATTTATGTCAAAAAATATGTTTGAGTGTATTTTAATTTTTTTGTGGTGTAATATATATTTTGAAATGTGATAAATACAATGAGATCTATAAATTAATGTAACTTTATGTAATTCCAAGTAATAACTGAAATTTTAATATTTTTAATTTACTTTCAAATTAAAACGCCTAATTGTTGGTTATTCTTGTCATGAAATTTTTTATTAAATATTAGCCTAAAATTGTCGAAAATTTCAGAAATTCCACATATTTAACATAAATAATAAAAAATAACAAAAAAATGTTTTATTTTAATGGATACGATGTAATGTACTAAAATAAATTTGTGTCCACAAACATATTTATTATAATTCGGTTGGAATAATTATGAGTATCAATATTCATAACAAAATATTAGTCAATCCAATTGAGTATAAAAACAAATATTTTATTAGTTCATGTAACTATCCAAATTCGGTTGGCAAACAATTCGGTTGCAAGAATGAATCTTTTTTCTGTGTGTAGGACATTTTTATTATTACTTAATACGATTTTACACAAAAGAAGCTTTTAATTGATATAAACGTATTGCACTGAATAACGACGCATTAGAAACTCCTTTGATTTTCAGAGGTAGTAAATTTTCTTTTTTATTTTATGGAACGCACACGACAAACCATAGACATTCTTCTTTTGCAAACTAATCTTCTTCTAATAGAATTTAAAAATGGACAAAGTAAAAATTTATATATATATAAATATATATAATACACTGAAAGAATAATACTGCACAATATTAATGGAACAATTTCGTAATTTTTATTTTCATAGATTCAATGTAGAATTTCATTATATTCAACAAATTTTATTAATATTAAGAAATTTTTCACAAACTTTTTTTCATAAAATTTCATAATTTCATAAATTTTCTCTTCATAAATTTAGCGAACATTGTAATGAAATTATATCAATGACTTATCTTCTATTTCTTCTTAAAAATTTATGATTTTATTAAGTTTAATACATTTCAAACTTTAGTTAACCATTTGCATAATTCTCAAGTGTTCCACATATTTTATAAAGCGCTTTATTCCTTCAATATATCCTTGTCTTAACCCTTTAATCGGCATGAGAGAATTAGGAGTTTCGTGTGGGTAATTTTGGTATGAGAAACGCGAATCCAAAGTCTGTGTGGTACTCTTTCCAACAATTTTTGGAACCGGAATAACATAAATTTAGTTGACATTTTGGGCAAAAAGTTTGGGTTTCTGATTTCTTGCAGTGTTTGCAAGTTTTTTTACGTCCTTGCATTCATTCAGGAACATGGTCTATTGCATCGACAGTATGGGCTGTCTTTTTCCCTACAGCAGCACTTGTTTTGGGCTGCAGTTCAAAAGAAGGTCGACCGTCGTATTTGGCTAAAAGTGCACAGACCTTGTGCAATTTTGACACGAAACTGATACAGTCTCATGGTTTTTTCAGGTGAATTTTCTTCTTCATCTTGAGCAGAATCTTCTGCAGTAGATATGCGATTTAAAATAAACGCATTTGTGACAGCCATATCGAGAAGGTGATAGAAAATGCGCATCATTGCGTCCATAGATTTTATGGGAAGGCTGTTCTTTCCCATGTAAGAATCCATAGTCAACTCCCCCCATATGCGAATTATATTCGCGAATAATTTGGGGGTAGTCGACCTCAATATATTCCTTTTTCTTCTTGTCGTAGCGAGCCGTTTTTGCTATCTGTGTGTCTGCATTCGATTTTTCGAATGATGAAACTTCAACTCCAAGTTGAACATAGCCTTGCATTCTTGGTGTCCTTCCAGAGGACTGTTGTTAGGTTGACACCGTAAGCACTACCCATATATTCTACTGCATGACCTCGATCTGCGTTCTTCATTTGAGGATCTGTGTCCAGCGGAAGTTTAGAATTAGGAATCCTATTATGACGAATAAAGATACAGTGTTGAAACAAGTACCGTTAGATGCACAAATTCTTAACAACGAACGGCCTACTTGATTAAAATGAAAAAATATTTTACTTTTTGAAATAATTCAGTTAGACCAATACCGGCCATATGGCCGGCTTACCGATTAAAGGGTTAATTTTGAACATCTATAAAATTGTTTACAAAATCATTTGAAGCTGATTGGCTTTGCTACAGTGCATTTTTCAAGATATTCATGAAGAGAATTATTAATTCAACGATACTGCTTAATATTAAAAAAATTTTGAAACTGTTTCATAGATTCTATATAGGCTTCATTGGATTTATGAAAATTTTCATGAATTCCACACACATTTCATAAACACTGACTTTAATGAAACCAGTAACATAGAGTCTATGAAAAGATTCAATGGACGAGTTTCAGTGACAATTTTCATTATAAATATGAAGAAATTCATTACTGAAGTCAAGATAATTCTCTCAGTGTATAAACTATTAAACAATTTTTCAGGTACTTACCATTTCGTATTAATTGGTAAAGTATTAGCTATTTTAGGCCCTTAAAATTTGTTTGTGTTTAACAATAAAATAAAAAGTTATGACATTTTCTTCAAACTTGTTATTTTAAATTTAAAAAAGAAACAAACAAATTCATAATTTGAAGGAATTTATTCATGCATACAACAAATAGAAAGTAATGAAAAACGTTAATACTATGTATGAACAAATTTGTTTCTGTGTGAAATATTTTAAAGCACAATGTTATTTATCATCAGCTAAGAAACCTTGTTTTTTTTACAGAAGAGATAGAACATGCAATTTATACTTGGACTACGGTGGTTTATACTTGACTTATATAATTTCCATCAACTTTATATAAAAAAAAATTACAAAATTGACTTCGATATTCTTACTCTAGTTAATTTTTTGCGTGTACCCTTCGAATTCGGCACATAAATCGCGATATTTTGAAAATTGATAGTTTTTAGGTTGTTAAAGCCAAAATTTGTCCTTATTCCAAATCAGAAAGGGAGGTTCATTTTGTCATTTTACGAATAAATACTGATTACAGAAAAAGTCGCTGAAAATGGTGGATTATTTGCAAAAATAAAAATCTTACCCGGATTATGATTAGAAACTCGAGGGAAAAAAGTCCTTCAACATCGCTAACAATCATACATAATACATTCAAATCAAAAAAAAATTTTATTAATTGACATTTTACTTATTTTATAGAGCTGAAAAGCAGACACCCGATTTTCAACATTTTAAAATGAACGTTTTTGTTTGTTTCCTCAAAAAAACAAGCTTTTTGTTCAAATAAATTGTTTTTGCTTTAGAAAGTTATTTATATATTAGAAAAGTTGAAAAAATAAATAAAACTAGTTGAAAATAAAAAGTTCAACATAGTTGAAATAAGTACAAAATAAAGTTCTAATCTTTTTTTCCACTTTTTTAAGCTCAACAACTTTATAATATTTCTACAAATAAATTCCGAAAGAATTTCGCGAGCGTTAATCAAAAAAACATTATTACATAGAGCGGTAAATCCATCCATCCTCGACGTCATTGCGGCAAACCCGTATTATTTGTGGTACCCGTGTAAAAAAGCTTTTTTATGATATATATCCATATATAATTATGTCTATCCAATTATATCTGAGTCCATATATATTTATATATAACTTCATATATATTTATATATAAACATATCTGAAATGTTATATAATTATATCTATGGATATACACATATATATGAACTCTGATATAATTGGTTAGACTCAAGTTTTGGATATAATTACATATTATCATATCTGGTCATATCTACACCTGTTTACTAGGGTATCAACAATACCACTAATTGTAAATTGTGTTATAAGATATACATACCACAGAAAAGGGACCAGTCCCTAGATTGTAAATATTTGAAAACAGCATTTTTAATGCGGAAAAAACACGTTATGGCATAACAAAGTTTCTATTAAACTTATCCGCTGTTGACATACCATAACTAAACAAATATATGAAACTATTTATAATTTAAATTTTTTTTATATTTTTTTCGAATTAAAATTGCACAGGACAATACCTGTTTTAATATTTTAGTACTAAAACCTTCAAATTTGACCGCTAATTCTAACTTAAGTTTCCTGTTAAATTAACTTAATACATAAACAAATGTATATCCAAGGCAAAGGGTTAAATAACAAATTAGAAAAGGTGTTTTATATGGCGCCACAAATTTGAGATTTGTTAAAAAATTTGTATGTCATCATAACTTTCCAAGATGACTCCATAATCCAATTTTAAGTATAATGTGTAAATACCTGTCATATAAAATATTTGACAAATCGCGAAATTTTGAATGAAATTTGAACCATAAATATTACTACCGGCTTTGATCTCGGTAATTTTAATTCAAAGTGCTTCGGTGTTCCCATAGCACTTAACCCCGCAGAAGTAAAATAATGAATCAGGGTTATGAAACAAAAAGCTTCAATAAACTCGCCATCAGGTGGCGAACAACAACTGCTCTAGGACTTATCATCAGTGTTGCCATGTTTGAAGCCCTTGCTCCTTTACGACCTTTCATCTCTCCACTATCTCCTTTCCAAAGAAAGCAACCCATTAATTAATAGGAAGAATTTCCTAAGTGTTGAAAAAAAAATATTGTTTAATAATTAATTTGTTACAACATTAATCATTTTTTGGAAAACCGAAATTATATTTCAGTTTTTTAAATACTGTTTTTAAATGAATATAATCAGGGACCGTAATCATTATGAGTTTTATAATAAAAATTACACAATAATGATTATGTTATGAGTTTTAATGATTTTCTTCAATGGTAATGATTATTTTTGAGTAATAATAAAAAAAATCAGCAATAATCATTATTTTTGAGCAAAAAAAATAAAACTCAAAAATAATCATTATTTATGATTTTTATTTTTTTCGCTCAAAATAAAACTCACTTTCATGTAGGTGTAAATATATATTATATATATATATACATATTAGGGTGGGACAATTAGTATGGAAGGAAAAAAATCTTAATGGGCGCTTCGCGTTTCTGATTCTTGGGATTGTACTGAGCAAAAAAGTCCACTAAAACATACGTCTACGGTGAAAATCGAGCTTCCAAATTTTGACTTTACGGCAAAAAATCCCTATTTTGAAATTAATAATTAACTCCTTAAACCCCACCCACAAATATGATTGATGCATTAATCTGCTAGAGAATCTTCCAAAGAAGAGATTGATACCATAATCTTGGATAAGCTCCTCCTCCTTCCTGAGATATGTCCATCCCACACATTGTTACTTTCACAAAATACGGCAAAAAAAAGCCCTATTTTAAAAATTAACCCTTTAAACCTCACCCATAAATATGATTGATGCATTAATCTGCTAGAGAATCTTCCAAAGAAGAGATTGATACTATAATCTTCGATAAGCTCTTCCTACTTCCTGAGATATGTCAATCCCACACATTGAAAGTGAGTTTTATTTTGAGCGAAAAAAATAAAAATCATAAATAAAGATTATTTTTGAGTTTTATTTTTTTTGCTCAAAAATAATGATTATGGCTGATTTTTTTTATTATTACTCAAAAATAATCATTACCATTGAAGAAAACTTTAAAAATGAAAAAGTTAAAAATCATGACGGATATGCAAAGATTGTCTAAAAATAATAATAATGGTGCAATAATTTTTTTGATTCAAAAAAACGAGCAGTAATCATTATTTACGGTCCCTGATTATAATCTAAACACTGGGCCGTATTTTTGTGATACTTTGTTTTGCACCACAACTTAGCTGTTTTGTTGATGCCACAAATCATGCATGCTTATTAACCACGAGAAATTTCATTCGATTTTATTAGTAGGAATATTTTAAATTTTTTGGACTTAATACTAAAGTTGAAAAAGATGGGTACTTTTTTGAACTTTTTATTATCAACTTTTTTAATTTAACACTATTATTTTTGTTCGTTTTTTTTTATTCGAGTTTGTTATAGTTGAAAACAAAAATACTTATTTTGTTTTTTGGGTAGTTAAAAAAACATTTTAAATTTCAAATATAGATAGTTTTGTTAAAAAACCAAAAATAAAACGTTTTCAGGTCTATGCTGAAAAGTAAAGGGTCCGCCAAATAACTTTTTTTTTTTGAAAGTGCTATAAAAAAAAACTACTGAATATTTTCTCAAATTTCTTTTTTTATTCGAAAGTACAATCCTTCCGGTTAATAATGGAAAATAATTTCATTCAAATGGCTGCCTCGGCTGGCCATGCAGTAGCATACAAGATCGGTCCAATTTTTATGCACATTATCGATTGTGTGCAGCTGTATTTCACCAATGGCTTCACGAATATTGTCCTTTAAAGCGTCAATTGTCTCTGGCTTGTTGGCGTAACACTTATCTTTGACGGCACCACACAAATAATAGTCCAACGGTGTCAAATCGCAGCTCCGAGGTGGCCAAATGATATCAGCTCTGCGGCTGATAATGCGATCTTAAAAAACAGGGCAATTTTCGCATACATTCGGCAACATTACCATGTTTTTCAAAGTAATGTCGCAATATTTCCCAGCGTTGTTCAAGCGTATACACAACCCCAGCAAAAAATTTCCAAAAAGGTAAGCGGGTTTGTAATCAAGCATTTTGGGCAGAACGCATTCCTTACTAGATTACATACTCGATTCTTTTAACAGGGCGTGAGACTAAAATAATTGATTCTTTAGAATTGATTATTTTTTTAACGAAGAACCATTTACTTTATATTTCTAAGAACTACATACATTTTTTAATAATGAAATAGTTCCATTGTAAAACTACGAAGTACTTACACAAAAAAAAAAAATAAATAAATAGTTCCCTAGAAAAAATAAGAAGTACTTACATTTAAAAAAAAGAAGTAGTTCCATAAGTAAATTCAACTTTTACTCACACGTGATTCTCCTAGGTCACTCAAATATAACGATCAAAACTCACACGGACATAAAATCCTAAAAAGTGAAACATCGAATTGTTATGATAACATGGGTTTGTCATAATTTTTGAGCTATAAACCACGAAAATATAAATTTTTCAAAAATAAGAACAATTCAAAATTGAAAAACAAAAATATGGCTCACGCACAATCACCCTCGAAATTCTTTTTTTTTTACATTCACTCACGATAACGTCAGTAATTTCAACTTCCACTCACAATTTTCTGCTCACGTGCGCTTCCCTAATTTATACCTAACCGCAGTTTAACAAAATTTAGGCAACATGCAATTTCTGTTTTTAGTATTATTTTCCTGCAAATAAAAATTTCTTTGAAAAAATATATGAGATAAATTCTTTAAAATTGTATAACTTCTTTTTTTAAAATTAGGAACTATTTCCAATAACGTAATTTTATTAAGAAAAAGTATATGATTACTTCTTGAGTACAAAAAGTTAGACATATAAATTAATAACATTGTTATTTTCTTTTAAGTAAATAATTACTTTGTTATTGAGTTCATGCTTTCTGGTTTAAATTTAAAGAATTGATTACAATACAACTTGCTTTTTTGACTCTATCGTTGGAATGAGTTTGGTATTGCAGTTACTAAATTTGGCAATGAGACATGTAAGCAAGTGTGGGCATCACCTTCTTTTTGGAATGTGTAATTTTTTCCTGGGACCATATTCGTTCAGCGGAAGGATAAAACTAATTATCTGTCAAATCAGACATGAGCTAAGTGTTACCATTCACGAAATAAGCACTAGTTGAAAAAAAACGTTAGATGGCGGACCCTTTATAATTTCATACATGGGATACAAATATGAAATGGACTTTATATTATTTTTTGAAATGTTCTACTAAATTCTACTTAAAATATAAATATTTCCATTAAAGTTGTAGCTTCATTGATAATAATTTCTACTTAATTATGAACATTGTCCTAACAGAACTAAAATCAACCGCTGTTTGTAAACAAAGCCGGTTAAAATAAAGAGTAATAACTTTCTGCAAAAAAGAGAAATTATTGTTTAAATAAAACCACACTCTTTTAATAATGTTCCCAACATGTTTGAAGTACTCACCGACATAAGTATGAAGTTGCAACATAAAGTTATGTGCAACCAAACCTTACACCAGATACAATTTTGTAACAACACTTTGTAAGCTAAAGTTAACTAGAAACACAAGAACACGAACTTGCAGTCAAATAATGTTGGAAGAATTTTAAATTTTTACGAATATGACGATGATGGGGACGACGACAAGAGACTTACACTAAAGCTTAGTGAAGTTGTAAGACTCGTACCGAATATATTTAGTGTATTGAGCTGTTTTATGGTACATTCTGTTCTTTTTCAAAATAAAATTTTGTGTTGCTGTCTTTTTTTCGTTAACATTTATCAACAGCTTCACAATAATACGCGAATTCAGTACTTAACGTCAATTCAAAGCGTACGGTACAAACGGAAGGACGGAATACATAATTTTTTTTCTTCAACAAATATAAGCGTTTGTTGGGCTAAAATAGAGAATTTGAAAATTAAAAAAAAAAAAATGTGGTTTTAAAAAGGATTTAAAAAAATAAAAAAAAAATATTTAATTCCAAAAAAAAAAATTTACTAATTAAAAAAAAATAAGAAAAATTATCGCCCAAGAAAAAGAAAAATTACATAAAATTTTTATTGATGTTTATGTGTTTTAAAATATTATTAAAATGCCTTCAATTATTATAATATTCTAACTACTGACCTACTCTTATTACATCTGCACTCCTCCACAGTGGCTGATGCTGCTGTTGCTACTTTAGAGAGTCCTTTTTTGTGTTTTCGTAGTATGTGTATGGTTGTGTGTTTGTTGACTTTTAAGCAAATACGAAATATCGGAAACGGAAACATTTCATAAATTATTACTGTAACTGATTGTGGGTATTTTATTGTATTTTGTGTCTGTGTGCGAAATTCTATATACTCGTGTGTGCGTGCAACTGTAAATAATAATAATAATAATACCAACAACAAAAAGGATACATTTACATTAATGAAAATTTTCCGATAAAATCGTAACGTTCATTCATATATCATCTGTGTTTGTTCGTGTTTATATATCGACTTAATGTGTTTGTGTGCAAGTTTTATATTTAATATACAACTCGGAATTTATATGTTAACTTTTAAGTTACAAAAGTTTATTACAGATTTTAAAAAGGCAAATTAATATAAAACCCTTTGGTTAAAGTAAAAGTTTTTAATAACATTAATTCATAATACAAAAAAGTATATATTATATAAATGAGTTTAAACTCATTTCTGCTTAATCTAAAGGAATTTATTATTTCATAAATATAAAAAAGTTGTTGTTGCAATTAAAAATTTAATGAAAGTTTATGAATAATAAATTGCAAAAATAAAAATAAACTGTGTATAAAATATTTGCAAAAATTTATAAACAATATTTCAAATAATTTAAACCATTAAATAATTTTGTGGTTATTTTTGTTAATGGAATTTAAATTGCATCAATAAAAGGTGAGTTATAGTATTTAATATAAAATTTTTTGACATTTATGTTTGCGACATTGTAACAAATGTACGAAAATTCTTTAAAAACAAATATAAATTTATTCGTATCAAAATTTCAGTCAATCATACATATTTTGTTGGGATGACTGATGTTTAGAAATATTCATGACAGGGTTATTATCATAACAAAATTTTTGGAGTCTTGTGTTATGAAAATCTACACTGGAAAATTATTTACATGACATTAAATAATTATTGCACAAAAACTAGGCAGTTGCACTGGAACTCGTAAATTGAAACTTTCATTGAGTTAATGCAAGTTTTCATAAAATTTTATGCAAAATATTATTATATTTATTGATTTATTTAAAGGTTTATTTACTACAATGTGGAAGTTTATTAGTTTCATGAAATGTATGAAGCTTTTCATTAGTTTAAAGAAATTTTTCGTTTATTTGACGAACAAAGATTTATTTAATTTACTGAAATTTTACATTATTTTTCATTCACTAACATTTTCTGTGTATAGTACATTCTTCTTTTTGTAATCAAATTTATATTCATCATTTCGATGGTCATAAGTGGATAACTCATAACAGAGAGTTAAGTTCCAACTTGTGTTAACCCTTAAACCAGCCCAAGCTTTTTTATACCATGTGTTCGGCAAGAACACTAAACAATATATTCTTTTATATCATATTAAATCCCTCTTTCCACGATATTACTACAGTCCGAAAATAACCCTTTTAGCTCATTTACTTTTTGTTTTTCGAAAAATACGAAATTCAGCGAAAGCGCACTTTAACTTCAAAATTCTATTGATCAATCTTAAAGCCTTTGCTGCTACTACTTAACACGATATTTCCAAATTATATAGATTTCCGTAAATAAGTTTTTTAAGTAAAAACGATGGCCTTTAGAGGTATCGAATTCTGCAGGTCCTTGGCTCAAAATAAGAATCTTTTTTAAAAGCTTAAACTTCAATCTTACTTTGCGTTTACTATTAGCAGTCAGCATAAATATGTTTTTAAGATTTTTTAAAATTGTTTTCGCTTCACTATACATATTGCACACCTAGTTCAAAGTGACTTAACTCAAAATTTTAGTTTTTCGGGTTTATATGTTTAAACTATGCACAATACACTTGTTTATCAGTGTATTTTGTTATTGTTAACTATTGCTAAAAAGCAGTTATGTCTTTCTTTATGTTTCAATTGGTATATGGTTGCAAATATTTTTTTTCGATTTCTGAAAAATGAAAAATTTTGAGTTGAGTCACTTTTGAACTTTGTGTGCGATATTTCTTTTTTGTAATTTTACGAAATTTCAACTTCACATTAATTTCAACAAAATATTTTGTAAATTTGAAATAGCTTATTTTTTTATGATAAAACACTTATTTGGCACTCATTAAGGCAAATGCAAAAAACCCCGCCTGAAGGCGGGCTTGGCGGTTAAAGGGTCAGGGATATATTTGAAACACTTATCTCAAGTAGTGATTTCATCTTTATTTACCGGTTGTCAGCTTATGGTCATCGATAAAGATAGATAGCTTAATGTTGTCATTTTATAAAACATGTATTATAGATAACTAAAAATTCTTCATATTTAATATCCAATTTATTTAACCCTTTCACTACCCTTGTACACTGCAATGTGCACATTTTTAGAAAAATATAAAAAGATAATTAATGCAATAAAAGAGACTTCATATGTTTGTTTAAATATGGTTTTTAGGATATTGCTAATTGAAAAAAAAGCAATATATTAATCAGTGGCGCATCCAGCCACCGATTTGGAGAGCGAGTAATTTTTGAAATTTTTTTTAAATTTTAAAGAATTTTTCAGATTTTTTGAAGGGCCACAGGAACACTGAGATGGATTTTTAATTGAAAAGTTAGGATATGAAACAAACAAATTTTTATGTTTTCTTCTTCTCAAGAATTCCAAGCTACTAAAAAAACTACAAATTACAAAGCGAAATAACTACACATTCATTTCCAGCAGAAAATGGGAAGCAGTACAAACTTTGGCAGCTTCTTTACTGCTTCGTAGGATGCATAGCATCTTAAAAAGCTGAAATGATATGCCAAAAGTAATGAACTTAGTAAAAAGTTTTGAACACTCTCTTATTAATTTAGAGAATTTTGATTTAAAAAACGGATTTGTTGGTTTAACATTCAATATTTATTTTCACATTATTTACTTTTGAATTAAAACTTCTTTAACTGCCGTAAAAGTATGCGTGGGAAATTCGGAATTTTTTATTTTAAGCTCATCAAAGTGTCCCTTAAGAAAACAATTTTTATATCGATTCTGATTGGTTAAATACAAATTTCTAGAACATATAAACTTCCTGGGAATTGGGTTTGCTACCTATGCACCTGAACAGGAGAAAAAAGGGGAAAAAAATTAAATTAAAAAATTTTTCACTTTTGCGCGCTACCTAAACAGTGTTAAGAATCATCTCTAGGAAGTTTATATGTTCTAGAAATTTGTTTATTGAGATCTTAGGTAAATTTTTGTAGTTGATTGTTTTCTTGAATTTTGAACGGTTTGCTACCTATGGACCTGAACACGGGAAAAAAGGTAAAAAAAATCGAATTTTTTTAAGTTTTTTGCGATTTTGATCTAGAAGGTGAAGTTTTTTTGATTTTATAAGTTCGCAATTTTTGTTCTTTATGACAAGAGCTACAACTTTGCAATAGAGAGTAAATCGAAATTCTGAACGGTTTGCAAGATATGAGCCTGAGAAAATTATCACTTTTTTGCGAAAATGATACCGAGGCCCCAAATCTTTGGCGGCCCATAAACAAAAGAGGATATGACTTTGCGAAAAATTGGGAGACACGGGTCTTTTTTTTTTAGTCTTTTATCACGTAGTGGTGTCCGTATATGGTTATTTTGCCATGACTTAAAAAATTAGACATAGTGTATTTCAGCGAGTTTTTTTTATTTGTTTTTAAGTTATCGAACAATTTTATGTTTCAATAAGAAATATTTTTTTTGCGGGTTTTCAACACTGATTTCAGTAGTTTAAGCCATGAAATAAGAATTGTTAAAGAAAATTTGTGTTTTAGGAGCAAATTTTCGGTTTTTAGTGCATTTTTCATAAGCTAAAAATTTCTGAGAAGGAATTTCGACACTTTTGATAATACAAATTTGAAAAAAACAATATTTTTATGTGGTACTTTGATTAAACCGAATTTTACAATTATTAAAACAAAACATTTCGAAAGAAAAGTTACAACATTCATATAAAACTTTACCATTTTCAGGTTGAACTTTTTTAACAGAATTTTTCTAATCAAATTAGGACATTTGAAAATATTTAAGGAAATGTCATGTTTAGGCAACCAACAAAAATTTGAATGCGCAAACCTTTTTAATTTAACCATGATTTTTTTTTTTTTTTTTTTTTTTTTTTTTTTTAAAGAGAAGCAACACTCAGGAAATTCTTCCTATGTATTAATGTGTTGCTTTCTTTGGAAATTGGATAGTGGAGAAATGAAAGGTGGGGAAAGATGAAGGGTTTCAAACATGGCAACAATGTAATTGCGCGAGATGATAAGTCGTAGAACAGTTGTTGCTCGCCACCTGATGGAGATTTGGCGAACTTATTGAAGCTTTTTGGTTCATAGCCCTGATTCATTATTTTACTTCGGTGGGGTTAAGTGCTATGGGAACACCGAAGGTGGGAGCTGCGATACATATGAGGGATAGAAAACTCATACATATTATTTTTCTAAATTGATGTTTCCGTCACCGGGAATCGAACCCGGGACCATCTGTGTAACAGTCCAACGCTCTAACCATTACACCACAGCACCCACATTTTTTTGAACCGGTATGTATAAATAAACTGTTCATCAGGGCAATATAGTCCCGATATTTGTTAACAAACTCCGATTTTTTTAATCTCCGAAAAGGGGGTGTTTCGTATATCTACTAAATTACAAAAGCTAGAATCTCAAAATTTGGCATGTAGCTTCATCTAATGACCAAAACAATAAAAAAAAACAAACAAAGCTTGCTGGGTTATTCGAAAGTTTTAGTGGTAAAAATGGGCTATAAAGTTTTTCCCTAACAAGAATCTGGAGTAAGAACTAAATATTTCCACAAACAAAACCGCGGTACTGAAAGGGTTAATAATGCGTTCATACTAAACCCTAAAATATCATTTTTTTTTTTTTTTTAGTTTTAAACTTTTAAATTTAATACAAATTTTTAATCAAAAACTTATAAACAAAAACTCATATCATGGGGTTTAGTATTAAAAAAAAGGTTTATGCATATTTTTAACCTTTTAGTAGAACTTAAAAGAAAAGTTTTATTATATTTTTGAAATTTCCAAAATACACTGAAAGAATTATCCTTCATGATATCAATGAAACAATATCATAGAATATTTTTCATTGATTCGATGAATAACTTCTTTATAAACAAGAAATCTATTTAATATCATGAAATAGTGAATTTTCATTGTTGATCTATAAATTGTGTGTGAGATGTTGGTTAAAGATCATGAATATTTTTTCCCATATTAACAGAAAAATTATAATTTTATTTGTAATAATTTACTTTGCTTAACAGAAAAAACACTTAGAAAAAAAGTTATTTGACACCTGCATGAATGGAGTTAACTTTCTAGCCCGCAACGACCTTCATCAACATTCTTCGTGCCTTAAAGTGTTAAATGGTAAACATCATCTATTTAACTCAACTAGTTAAGTTAAAAATGTAACGTGACTTAGTTTGTAAAGTATGACGAAATTTACTGCGATCTTATTCTCTATAAAGCTATTTTTAGTTCTGTTGAACAGTTGCCAGTTCAACTAATTAAGTTGAAAATTTGACTGGCAGTTATTTTCAAATGCCATCATATTTTATCCTTTACATTGTAATTGAAAGAATACGAAATATTGAAGATTTTCTTCGTTTTTCAATATATGTCGAGCATATATATTAAGCGAATTTTTGCACTGTACCTTGTGAGTGGTTAATAGTGAATTTTCCAGGGACCGCAAATAATGGTTATTGCTCGTTTTTTTGAATCAAAAAATCAATCACTTAGAAGAGACATAAAAAAAAATTTATTGCACCATTATTATTATTTTTTGACAATCTTTGCATATCCGTCATGATTTTTAAATTTTTGATTTTTAAAGTTTTCTTCAATGGTAATTATTATTTTTGAGTAATAATAAAAAAAATCAGCCATAATCATTATTTTTGAGCAAAAAAAAATAAAACTCAAAAATAATCATTATTTATGATTTATATTTTTTTCGCTCAAAATAAAACTCACTTATTTGTGGGTGAGGTTTAAGGGGGTTAATTTTTAATTTCAAAATAGGGCTTTCTTTGCCGTATTTTGTGAAAGTAACAATGTGTGGGATGGACATATCTCAGGAAGGAGGATGAGCTTATCCAATATTATGGTATCAATCTCTTCTTTGGAAGATTCTCTAGCAGATTAATGCATCAATCATATTTGTGGGTGGGGTTTAAGGGGTTAATTATTAATTTCAAAATAGGGCTTTTTTGCCGTAAAATCAAAATCTGGAAGCTCGATTTTCACCGTAGACGTATGGTCTAGTGGACTTTTTTGCTCAGTACAATCCCAAGAATCAGAAACGCGAAGCGCCCATTAAGATTTTTTTCCTTCCATACTAATCGCCCCACCCTAATATGTATATATATTTACACCTACATGAAAGTGAGTTTTATTTTGAGCGAAAAAAATAAAAATCATAAATAATGATTATTTTTGAGTTCTATTTTTTTTCTCAAAAATAATGATTATTGCGGATTTTTTTTTATTACTCAAAAATAATCATTACCATTGAAGAAAATCCTTAAAACTCATAACATAATCATTATTGTGTAATTTTTATTATAAAACTCATAATGATTACGGTCCCTGGAATTTTCATTGTTGATCTATAAATATTGTGTGAGATGTTGGTTAGTTCGGTTAAAGATCATGAATATTTTTTTTTCCATATTAACAGAAAAATTATAATTTTATTTGTGATAATTTACTTTAATTAACAGAAAAAACACATAAAATTTTCTTCATAAAATTTCATAGTTTCATAAAAAAACATCATAAGATTAATTAAATGATCTCTTCATTAATTTAATGAAAATTTTCTTTAAAGCTATGCAATTATTTAAAAGACTTTACTTTTTTATTCTTTCATATAATTTCATAATTTTATTAATTCTCCTACATTTCAAACTTTAGTTTAAATATTTTATGTTCAAGTGTACAATTTATGTTATACGGAACTATTAATATAGCCTTTCATTAACTTCAGACTTCCATTAAATTATTTCAAAAATTATATGAAGCTGTTCTTTAGATAACTTATAATGCATTTTTCAAGACATTCATCAAGAGTTTTATTAATTCAATGAAATTTCTTATTCTTATACAATTTTATGAAACTTTTTTATAAATGTTACGAACGCTTCATTGCTGGAATGATATATTAGTTTTATGAAGATTTTCATAAATTCTACAAACATTTCATAAATATCGACTTTGGTGAAACCTGTTTCATAGATTCTAAGAAAAGTTTAAATACACGATATCCAATGATGATTTTCATTAAAGCTATTATAAATTTTATGTATGCTAAAACAATTTTAAATTTGATCGCTATGAGTAAACTTTAAACATTCTACTAAACTGATTTTTGTATTAAAATTCCAACCTCACTGAAAATATCGTGAAATATTTCGAAAAGAAAATTTTTTTTTTCTAAAAATAGAGTACATTAAGTAAATATAAAAAACGGGATATTTCAAAAACTAAAAATGAGGAGAAATTTGTTTGTCAGATTTAGACTCTGTTAGAAAATATGTATTACAAAGAAAGGTTGTGCAAAAAGTAGCAAATTCTTCAGTAGTAATGTTAATAATATATTTTTATAGGAATATTATTATTTTTTTTTTTTTGGTATTTGAAACGTGTGGCAAATTAGTTAAATTTGATGATCGTTTCTAAATATTTCAGAACATTTTAAATGTTTTTGCTCTTTGAATACAATAATTAAATATTTTAACATGCATAAAATTTATATTGATACAACTAGAAAAGGACAATTTTGAACTTTGTTGCAAACGTCAATATGATTATACACAAACTAAAGACAATTTTGTGCAGATTTATATTATTAAAAAACGAATGATGATTTTTCCATAAAATTTCTAAAAATTAAGCAAAATAATCAAAAAAAAAAAAAAAAAAATTTTGCCAGATTTGGATTTAGCGTGTTGTCATTTATTCCATTTTTTGTTTTATTCGAATAAACAATCTAACAATTTTAACCATTCATTTTTAAAATTTATTGATTAGTCGAACGAATAAAAATAATTTTAAAAATACACAAATAACATTGTTAAACACTAACCCCCAAATTCATAAAAATATTAAACAGTATTTCAAATAAAGGGTCCGCCATCTAACATTTAGCTCATGTCTGATTTGACAGCTCACTTAGCTCATGTCTGATTTGACAGATAATTAGTTTTATCCTTCCGCTGAACGAATATGGTCCGTATGTTCGTTATCTTGTGAAAAAAGTGAAAGAAACTGGCATCCTCATCGATAAACCAAAGCGTGAAAAGCCAAAAACAGTGCGTACACCCGAGAATATTGCTGCTGTGGCAGAAACTGTGCGTGAAGCGCCATCAACATCAATTCACCGTCGTTCTCAACAATTGAACATTTCGGAGACATCATTGAGACGAATTTTGCATAAAGACCTTGGCAGGACGCCATACATAGTCCAATTGGTTCAGGAGTTAAAAAAAAAAAAGTTATTTGGCGGACCCTTTACATTTCAGTTTAAACGAAACTTTAAGCCTTCAAAGTGTATTCATAAACGAATATTAATTTTTACACAAGGCTTAAAATAGGTATTTTAAGTTTATATTCGTTTATGAATACACTTTTAAGGCTTAAAATATCTCTTAACTAATATGTATTTGAAAATGAATCGGACATGCGACTTCTCAGTTCTGATAGATTTTAGGATGTAGATCACGAATGTGACTATGAGAGAAGATGAACAAATCTTGTGGGAATCATCGCTAGAGGGAGTGTCGTACTATCGATCTAAGCGACTAGAATGATGCTGAATATGACCTAGTCGCTTATGTCGAAAGTGCTGCACTCCCTTTATCGCTGATTCCCACAAGATTTTTTTAATCTTCTCTTACATTTAGTAACAATTAGTGTTCCTCAAACCTGACAATTCAAAATGAAATGCAAAATATTTTTCTTTTAACAATGATTAGAAAATTGGTGATTCTTTAATTAAATTTTTACTTAATTTTATTTTATCTTATAAATACAGAGTTGTGTTATTATTTATAACAATTATTATCACGAATAGATGGCGCTTAGTTTTCATGCAAACAATGAAATATTTTACTAAGATTTAGTAGATTTATCATTTTTTTGTGCTATTTTATTTAACTTATATTTAGCAAAAAGATTCTGCTAATTTTACTGCTTTTTAGTGCAGCGTTGTTTTTAACTAATATTAAGTAACTTTTTTTGCTGTTTTGACAGACTTATTTGTATGATTGTAGAAACTTTGATCATTACATTTTATATTCCAGGAATTAAGGCAATTTTCACGTTAATTACTCCTATGTACTCTCAAATAAAAAAGTTTCACAAAAACCTGTTATTTTTGCAAAAAAAAAAAAAAAACTATTTTTAGGCCAGCTAATTGCAGTTAAATGTATCTTCAATAATTTGTAAAGTAAACATTACTAAAATTTAGTCAAATTTCAGTAAACCTTTAACAGAAATCGATTTGCTAAAAGCAGCCCATTTTTAACCTACCAAAAATTGTTAAATTTTTTTATTTTTTATTTTGCGGTGGCATTTTCTTTATATTTTGAATTATAAAAATGTTCTATATAATAAAATTTTTTTAAATGGATTTTCAGCCACATAAAAACATATATATTTTTTATTAATAAATTATAATTATTTAACTAATTTTCTTTTTATAAATTCTGTTATATACATCACATAATATAATTAATTTTGTTAATAATATGGTTTTGTTGAAAAATAATTTAATTTAAGCACAAACAATATTGATCCTATACTTTCGTATACTTCACATTTTACAAGAAAATATTTAAAAAGAATAAAATGTATTTACGTAATATGACCCAGAAATATTGACATTCATAAATTGAGATGGAAATAATATGCAGAAGCAAATTAATACTATTGATATTGATTGTTTGTTGTAGTGTGGATAAAAAATTATTATGCATAACGAAAATAATAATATTGAATTTCTTGAATAATATCTTAGAAAAGTAAAATCTTTTAAAAGCGGACAATTTAAATACTGCACACAGAGAACGTTGCGAGAAACGATTTTGTTGCCAACCAAATTAAGGTAGTTTCACGTACTTATCACATTATTCGGTTACAGCTTTGAACAATTCCTTTCTTCCAAGATCATGTTTTTCAGCTTTTTTTCTTGTTAATTAAGATTGTTGTATTTATTTCAGTTTTTTTATCAAAAAAAAAAATAAATTTCAATATTTTTTATTGACACTTTATTAAGAATTCAATAATGTTTTAATTTTGTTATTAAAAATACAAAAATTGTTTTTACTGACTTTCTTTATTTTCATGTATTTAGTTAGAATATTGTTCTACCTCAAGTCCAAAAATCTAATATAATATTGTCATATTAGATTTTATTTGTTGCTTTTAAAAAATTTTGATCATTTTTATGATAGACAATACAATTGTTTCATTGGCATCACCCAAATCTTCAGTTGTCTGCAATAGAAAAAGTTAATTGGCTTAGCTCAAACCGAGACATTACATACAACAGACAAAATAAACTCTATGAGAATCTTTTTGTCTGCCTTATTGTATAAACTGAAAATATAAAAATATAGAAAGTCCAAAAGAACAATTTTTGTATTTTTCATACAAAAATTAAAACATTTTTAAACAATTATCATGCCACGGCTTTTCTCAACAAACACTGTTTGTTGTTATATATGTTGTTTTTACAAATTGTAATACAACAAACACACATACAACGTATAACGACATGTACAATTGTTGTTTTTCTTATAGTTTGATTTTATAATTAGGGTTAGTAGTTCAGGCAGTTTATACACTAAGCCAGACAAATGAATTTTCATAGAGTTTATTTTGTCTGTTGTATGTAACATCTTGGTTTGAGCTAAGCCAATTATCTTTTTCTATTGCAGACAACTGAATATTTGGCTGATGCCAATGAAACAATTGTATTGTCTATCATGAAAATGATCAAACTTTTAAAAAGCAACAAATAAAATCTAATACGACTTGAGGTAAATCAATGGTTTATTAAGAATTTAACATTGAAAATCTATTGGGACTACACATTGTTAGTTTCTAGTATTAATTTTCATATTTTGATACGGTTGTGTCTACCGATCATTAGCACAATTATATATTTAATTCAGTATTGATTGGTTTTACCATCTACTGGAGAATTGCAGAATAAATTTGGCTGTTTTAATTAAGAAAATTTAGTAATCAGTATAAAATTTATTGTTCGGCAAATTATTTTTTTATATTTTCAACCGATTTCCAACTAACTAATTTTCTGTGTGTATTGAAAAATAGTTTTTTAGAAAATACATAAAATAATCCGTCTATAGTAGGCATATATTTCCTATGGACGTATTACGTTAATTCGATGTCGTTACCGCGAATGCCATCTATAACCCAAAACAACAAAAAATTATATACAATTTTCGCAATAGAATCAATCATATTATGGTTGAATTGGGTACGTGCGGTGGTAATACACGTAAAACAGAGCTATTATTGTTAATCGTTGCTATCCGCCTTTGGAAAGTTTTACTGTTTATGGATTCTTTTGGTATATATATATAAATAAATAAAATACTTAATAATGGATCTTCGACATGCATATAATATCTAAGACATTGAGTATAAAGCTATCAAAATATGAAATTAAGTTAATAATACAGTGTACAAATAAGTTTGTCATATTCCTTTAATTCTGTTGAAAATTATTTTATTTTTTCCAAAAACTGATATCACCATCGTCTTTAACGTGCGATTTTCTTTAGTAATGAGCTATTTGATGCGGAAGAAAATACATAAAAATTGGTTTAGAGCCTTTAAAATAAGAAAAAAGAGTAAAAAATCGAAAACAAAACGTTTTTTCGACAAAAACTCGTCTAAAAAACCCAAATAAAAATAATTTTTTTCGAAAAAAATTATAATTATATAAAAATTAAGGTAAAATTTAAAAAAAAAATAAAAATTAAATCAGCCGATTTTTTTTTTATTACCTACTGAAAAAACCAAAGAAATAAAAGTTGAGAAAAAGTTGAAAAATTGAAATTTGGGAGCCTCGAAAATATTTTTTTGTAGATATGTATGAAAGAACTGCCTCTATACTGGGCATAGGCTGTCTATAAATAACTTCCATCTCTGTCTTCTTGACGCTACTTCTCGAAGTTCACCGATGTTGCTGAAGCTCCTACTTTCAGAGACACTGTTGATTTCATTCAACGTAGATCTTTTCCAAGATGAGTTTGGCCGTCCACGTCTTCTTAAACCTTGAGGATTGTATACAAGGGCTTGGCAACATACTTCTGTAGGCGGTTTTCGTAGTGTGTGCCCAATCCATCCAAACTTTCTCATGCCAAAAGCTATCGAAATATCGATGGCACAATATCGATTGCTAATTCGAGCCACCCTAATGTGCACATCTCTATATTATTAATGTTGATCTCAAAATAAGATGAAAACTTGAGTCAATTCCGACAGTATTAATATGCGGCATACCACTATCAATGCTTTGGATTATCATAAGATTCATCAAGAAAATAAACATATCATCTTTTTGTAAATTTGAAAAAATCGCGATTATTTTAAGGTTTTAATTTTTGAAAAAGAACTAAAAAAATCGCAAAGATGTACATCTTTTTCTGGATATCTTAACATTTGATTTATACGATTGTCTTCTTTCTCAGTACTACGACTCAAATTCGGTTATTATGAATTTCAGTCGGTTGGTACAAATTCACATTAGGTTTCACAACAAATTTCGGTTAATTAAACTGAATTTTAGTTGCAACACCAAAAATATTCAGAAATCGAATGTAAATACCGTTGCTCTAACTGAACTTATAAGTTGTTACCAAATAGTTTAAAATTCACAAAACATTTTTTATTAAAAAAAGTTCTGTATGTTTATCTGGCTTAAAATTTACTTTTGATGCACATTCAATTTTGGATGCTATTTACTTATTGAATTTGCATCAAAATTGTTTAGACACATAAACCCGAAGAAATCGCGTTTCGTTAAATCGGGTTAAAAATAATTCTATTGTTAATTAAGAATTAAAAAAAAATTAAATTTTTCACATTTTCTTTTTATTTATTATATATAAGGAATCAACTAGTTCTATTAAAATTATGAATAAAATTCTTACCGTTTACAAAAGTCCGTTTTGGAAAATCCTTTTTTTTAAAAAAAAAAAAAAGAGAAGCAACACTCTGGAAATTCCTTCTATTAATTAATGAGTTGCTTTCTTTGGAAAGGGGATCGTGGAGAGATAAAACTTGGTGAAAGATGTAGGGCTTCAAACATGACAACCCTGTAATTGCGCGAGATGATAAGTCTTAGAACAGTTGTTGCTCGCCACCTGATGTAGAGTTGGCGAATTTGTTGAAGCTTTTTGTTTCATAGCCCTGATTTAATATTTTTACTTTGGTGGGGTTAAGTGCTATGGGAACACTGAAGGTGGGTGTAGCGATACATATAAGGGATATAAAACTCATACATATTATTTTTCTAAATTGATGTTGTCGTCACCGGGAATCGAAACCGGGACGATCCGTGTAACAGTCCAACTCGCTAACTATTACACCACTACGCCCACAATAAAACCAAGAAAAACATGTGCACTCAAGTCAATTATGTTTTAAATAGTTGACTGTTTTGATGAAGAGGGAGCTTTCACCAGTGGGGCCCTAAGACTACCAACTATTATCTCCAAATTTAAGAGAAATAATAAAAAAGCTTAAACGATAATTTTTTTAGTTTTTGATCCTATTTTATATCTCCAATTTTAAGTGGTCTACTACACGGATAGTCTCCGACAGACACATTTTTGTGTTTTTAGAGGTATTCAAAAAATATATGAAAGTAAGTATATTCTTTGATAAGTTTTTCATTAGGTGTATTAAAAAAAAAATACATTTTAGTATGAGGTTCTGTTGACTTCAATAAAAAAAATTCCGATGCGGTTTTTGAAAAAAAATTTTGGAAAAGTGTAAAAACTTATAGTTGTCGGAGTGGTTGCACCTGGGGTGCATTCACCATCCTGCAGCAATAGCAGTTTCTTTGGAAATATTTCCAATGGGTGTTGATTCTCAAATAGTAAACATTCGCCAAAGACAATAAATACAGTGAAACCTAAAAATAACGGAAACTTTTACATCTCTCGTTAATCAAAAATTTTGTCTAACTTAAATTAAAATGCATTCTCATTTCCACTGTCTTTTCTAAACCAATGTGGACTCATAATTATAATGTTGTTATGTCAAAACACGAATAAAAATGGACACTTTTAGAGTAAATCCATTTATAAATTGAAAAAATTTATTGGTTTGGTAAGGAAAGTGCTTAAAACAAAAAAGTGATCCCGGTCTTCCATATTCATGCAACAACACGAAAAAAAATCGAAAAGTCGACTTTAGGGTACAGGCCACAATTTTATACATTTGCTTAATATTTTTTGTTTTGTATTATTTATAATTATATAATCATTAGGCATCATTATATACACACAGAGAAATAGAGTGCCAACCGAATTGATAAGTGTATTTTAATGGTTACAACTTATAAATTCAGTTAGTAAAACGATATTTACATTCGATTTCAGAATATTTTGGGAATTTAAGTCGTAGTAACCAAATTTTAGTTGGCAAATAGCAACATTTTTCTCTGTGTGTACTATTGTCATTATATAATCATCAACTATATCTGTTGATTTTAGCAAAACATACTGTTATTTGCATTCAACTACATTTAAGGCAAATGTAGCAAACATTTTGTGATATTTCTAACCTGACCAACCATCCTGTTTTTGGCTGTATTATACCGCTTTTTGAAGGCTGATCTCTCGCTTTTTAAACCAAAATCCCGCTTTTTGATTTATATCGCTTTAGAAAAACATTTTAAGACTTTCAGCAAATAAATTAACTAAAGCATAATTTTTGTACAATTTGTTTGATTGTTTAATTTTTTTAACTTTTAGAAAGAATTTTTAAATTTTGAATCAACTAAGTGCTAGCAAAATTTTAGCTGAATCTGCAAAAATTTAGCTGACATTAGCAATTTTTTTGCAAGCTTTTACCTTGACTAAATTTTGCTGATTCAGCAAAATTTTTTGCTGACTTTACAAACTTTTTTTTTTGAGTGTAGAATAAATTTTTGAGTGTAGAATCAAAAGAACCTAAAATGGACTGAATCAAGTTAAACACCTGAATTAGAAGATTTATGAAAATTTACTAAATTTTGTTTCCTGGTTACTAACCTTCATCAGTGATTCTGATAATGCTGTAATATTTGTTGTGTCTTTTATTGTTTGATTGTGAAATTTTTGTCCAATCACTGCCCATGGTATAGCCAAACTGCTTTCTAATACCACATGCACAATGCTCTTATCAGTTCGATCAGTTCATACATAATTGCAGAAGAACACACAACATAACATTGTTTTATTTTTAAAAATCATGTGTTATTCCAATTTCCAATATGTATCCATATATGCGCAGACTTTTATTTTGCTAAATATGAATAATATAAGAAGAGCTAAATTAATCCATTAACTCTACAACATCCTAATTATATTTAAGCTAAATTTAAGTTAATTGTAAGTAACAAAATAATCGGCTAACATCGGCAAAAAAGAAATTACTAAATATTAGTAGACAAAAAATATGAGAATTCAAAATTTTTTTTTAATTTTATTTTTTATGCGAATAAAAACATGCCCTTCTAAAATCAGCAATCTACAATTTTTCAACAAATATTTCTGTTGCTTTTAACAAAATATACTCTTGTTTGCATGCTACCAAATTTTAGGTAAATATAAAAAATGTTGTTCAATTACGGTTTAGGTTTGCTGTTTTTAGTCCACAAATATTAGTAAAATATATGCTAATTTTGGCATTGAAAATTGCAATTTATTTTCAATTAACTAAAACCGCAATGGGAAATGAGGAGTCAATTGACCTAAAAGTGACTGGTTAAAGAAGGACTTATCACAGGACTGGTATAATTTTATACTGAAGTGGGTTAAGCAGTGTGAATTGTCCTAAAGTTACCAATCCTGTGACTGGTAAAAGGAGGACATACCACTTAACCACAAT
The DNA here is from genome assembly GCA_021234595.1 of Delia radicum. NCBI lineage: Eukaryota > Metazoa > Arthropoda > Insecta > Diptera > Anthomyiidae > Delia > Delia radicum. Next base: position 61,047,655 of record CM037854.1, on the reverse strand, counting down.
GCTTATTAACACGAAAAAGCCAGTTGGCCAGAATTTTACCCATTGGAAGCTGCTTAGTTTTCGTTTATTTTATACGACATGGCCCGTTAGCGACAGCATTGTGGTATGCCCATCTTTGGTTAGCCCAGTGGCATGCCACTAAGTGGCTTCAAAGCAGGACAAATGACCCCCTCCTATGACAAGCCAATGTTAAAGTTGCCAGTCGTTTACATAGGGTAGGGTTTAGCAGAGGACCGGTTGGCACGAAGGGACCGATCCTGTGGCACACGCAGAACCGGTCCCATTCCCCATAGGGACTAAACTCGAATATAACTAACATTTTGTAAAGTTAGCAGTTTTATTTTTGCTTATATTTAGAAAAAAAAATATGCTTATTTTATACAGCTTTTTCTGCTATTTTTCAGGTGTACTTTTGTGAGTGTAATAACTTCAAAATCTGTTCTAAGGTTTTACCACCTGTTTCGTGGAACAGGCTTTAGAATTGATTTATGAAAGTTAAAATATAAGATTTCACCATCCCAAACAAGTTCTATTACTTGTTCTGGACAGAAATTATAGTATCAGTATTTCAGAAAAGTTGTGAGAAAATTTTACAAATTGGAAAAAATATAATTTAAAAAATCGGTTAAGTTTAAGCGCATTTACGTAAAAAACAAAATATTTGAGTTAAAATAAAGAAACAAACCAACTGATTACCATTATCCCTTCGTTTAAATTTGGCACAGATATTGTCTCTAATACGGCTAAGGTTGACACAAAATTTTGGCACACTAGACCCATTGGTTCGTTAAATACTTTGCCTTTGGAAAAATGAAATGCGTGGCATGTCACTTTAAAGCTAATGTTATTACCTTTCATTTTAATATGTTATATTTTACAAACAAACAGGCCATAGAAACAAAATTGTGTGTCGATCTTAACTGAATTAGAAATAATATTAATGCTAAATTTAGCCAATTTGGAAGAGGTGGCGCCCACAATTCTATATATTTTAGTTAGTTGTAATTGAAACAAGTCATTTTTATAAGTTTTTAATGAACACTCATACGCCTAGTTAGTGTTAATTTTGTGAAAAATTCTTACAATTTTTCAAACATAATTGGATGATCTTGAATGAATTTTCTTGATATATAACAATTTATGCCTTTGCTGAAACTTGGATTCGAATTTTTTGCTTTTAAAATTTGCCCACCCCCTTTTGTATTTTAACAAAGGATTTAGGTGTTCTCCAACACTTTTTGGTAAAAGGAATTTTTTTTACAACTTATATTATGATAAATTTTGCATAATTTTCTCACTCTTGAAGAAATTTGAAAGAAAATTTAAACTGCAACCAAGATAAAGCGACAAAATGTAATTTTTTTGTAATATTATCTTATCTACGCTAAACCAGTAATTTTCTCTTAAAAAAGGTTAAAAGACAAAAAAAAATACAATATCCGTTAAATGAAAACAAAAGGGGGGATATGGCAAAGTAAAAAGAAACAAGACAAAGCTAAAGTATGAACTTATAATGAACTTGTTAAAAGTGGATACAATTTTTAAACAGAAGCTATTTGTGTTGTGTTTATGTTCATTATATAAAAAGAAAAATACTTTAAAAGGAACCGGAAGCGGAAATGGAAAGTTTGTTCTTTTCATATTTTCTGTAACATTTTTGACACTTTTTTTCCCGTCAAAAAGTGCGTTTAAAAGGGGAGAGAACCTTAAACAAAGTTTATCTTGTTAATGATATGACAATGTTTTTTTTTCGGTTGGTGAAGTTTTTGTATTAAGATTGTAATAATATAATATGAATAATGAGTTTTAGTAGAAAACCCAAAGAACATTAAAAAAATAATTACATATTGATGATGTTTATATTATTTTAAATCCTTAAGGATTTTGATTAATAAATGCCGCTTGTTTTTAACTCAAATACACATGAAGTATGTGTTGGTAATAAAGATTTTATATATTTTTTTAAAATCATTCAACATATTCCTTAAAACAATAAGAATAATAAATCATATTATATGTTAATATTCATATATCATTTTATATGATAACACTTAATATGTGTGTGTGTGTGATAACATATGATGTACTATAGAGTTTGGGAGTTCCCTCACTTTTTCATTTCCCGGGATTCCCGGGAAAAATTATAAACTTGCCCGTAATCCCGGGGCATTTTTTTTTATTTAACACGAATAATTTGTGTCTAAGGAATGTTTTTTTTTTTTTTAAGGAGATTTTTAGTGAAAATTAAATATTAAATCACATATGTATTGAAGTTTTACATCGAAAACATGGATGGTAACCTATTGAGTGCGGGTATCGGTAAAGGTAGCGCTATTTTCATTTCTATCTGTATTTCTAACGGAATTTTAGGGGTAACCATATTTCATTTTGGTAGCGTTAACAGTATTTTACTTATTTCGGTACCGGTATTTTAGTGGTAACGGTATTATAGTTATTTCGGTAACGTTATTTTAATAATAAAGGGTTTAAAGTTATTTCTTTAACGGTAGTTTAAGGGTGCCGTTATTTTAGTTATTAAGGTAATGTCAATGCATAGCGTTATTTTTATTCCGAATATGCCCGAATTCAAATTGTTGGCTAGTTTATGATCAAATTTTGGGAAGATATATCTGATAACACAGATTTTGTTTCTGATTTTTTTAAATTATTTCGGTAACGGTATTTAAAGGATAACGCTATTTCTATTATTTCGATAACGGTATTTTAGCGAAAACTGTGTTTAAGTTATTTCTATTAAGGAATGTGCTCAAAATTATTTTAATTCTTGCAATTTTTCAATTGTGTTTTATTCATAATTATATAGATCTATAGATCTTTGAAAATAATGCAAACATTTAGAAGTTTTTTTTGTCATAGTGGGGGTAAAGGTTAACAATTTTATACAACTTAAATATTTTCTTCCTGGCTAAAAAGCAGCCTATTAAGCATACTAACTCAAGGCGCGAACATTATTCCGGTTTTATATTTCAAGCAAATTATAAGTATTAAACTTGCGTGGTTTTGTTTGGATTTAATATAATTTTCGTGACGAACTCTAATATAGATATGTTATCCCATCTAATAACATATGACACATGTATGCATAAATTACACTGTGCTACACAGAAAAATCACTCGTCAAATGACCTAGTGTAAGTCTAGCTGAGTGTAATACAAAAATAGTTTGAGAAGTTGCAATATAAACTAAAATTTTCGAGATAACGATAAAAGAGTATTTTTTGCGACTGGCGCATTTAAGCATTTGATAATCAGTCACTTTTTATCCGATTTTAAATTTTGTAACGGTATTTAAAAGGCAATTACATGGTCTTTCTAAAAATATATACTTTCTTTATATTATTGATATAAATAGGCAGAGATTTTTTTTAATAACATTTAAAATTTATTTATTTTTGTTGTATTAGTGAAAGATTCGAAAAAAGTCTCGTTGACAACAATATTCTTTATGTTATTGTTATTTCCTTCATTTGTTAATATCGGCTATATATTGACAAAGTTTATAATAACACTAGTTTACACCGAAAATGTGCATTTGATGAGAGATGATTTTCCTTATGTATTTGCTCCCGCTGAATTAGAAAATCAAGGTTAAATTTTATGGAACAGTTTTTGAGATATTGTAATTTTTTTATTCTTTCGACCTTTTTTTACTTGACAAATCATATGTCGAGCTAGAAATGTCCGATTGAGTTGTTTTTGGTACCCAGGTAGTGAGATGACGAACAAATATGTATAATCGGCTCTTTGATTGGTAAAGCGGTTCAAAATATATCGATAAAAATAGGGCACATTTTCAAAAAAATCATATTTTACAGTGATTCTGTGCCGACGGAAAAGTAAAAATCGTTAAAAACAAAAACGTCTGGTTTCTCTTCATGTAAGTAAACATAATACTTTTACGTAAGAACTAAGACCAACCAGAAGAAAATCGACCGAAAAATGGCAAAGTTATAAGCAATTGAGTGAATAAATCCAAATCTCATATTTTCCGAATACTTTATTTTTTTCGACAATTTATGAGTTCAATCACCAAACTACTGCTCAGTATAGGCTTCTAACACTGACAATTTGTTTTGACAGCTTCTATAAAACGTAGTGTCGGTTGTTTATAATAATTAAAATTTTCAGTTTTTTTTTAAACTTTTTCAACTTCTAGCGGAGTTTTTTTTCGAATCTACTATTAAAGCAACAATTTTGTTTAAGTTGGTATTTTCCATAGTAAATTGGTATTTTCCATAGTAAAATCGCCAGAAAATTGACAAAGTTATGGTACTTTTTCCATATATATAATAATTAAAATTCTCAGTTTGTTTAAAACGTTTTCAAATTAAACAAGGGTTTTTTCGTATCTTCTTTTAAAACATCAATATTCTTAAAGATAATGTTTTTTTCCTGAGTAAAATGTTTTCATTTATACAAATCGGTTGAAAATTGACAAAGTTATAATACTTTTTTCTTCTTCCTTCGCACAAATGCATTATGAAAAACAAAATTCGCTCTCTATATATAGAAAAAGTGCCATAACTTTGTCTAATTTCAGCACTTAAATTTGTATTCCCTACAAGATATCCGAAGATCAGTAAGATCTGCCGGTCCGGGTTGGGATACCTGCCTTGTGAATTACAAATATTTAAATGCAACAGTCGCAAAAACCGTTATCTCGGAAATATATTGAAACTTTTCAAACTGGTTTTGTAATACACTCATTTATTTTTACAACCTACACTATGTCACTTAAAAATTTATTGGAATTTTTGGTTTTTTGTAGCAACATGTAATTATACAATTGCATATATTTTGTTATTTTTCTATTTACCATTTAACAAAACTTCTACACTAAAAAAAAGTCTGCAAAGTGAGAAATATTTTTGCTGGGTGGATATTTGCAGAAAAAATTGTTAATATCAGCAAACAAATTTGTGAATTAACGAACATTTTGCTGAATTTTATAAATGTTTTACTGATATTAGCTATCTTTCTGCAAGGATAAAAATATAAAAAGTTCTGCAGTTACAACATGACAGTTATTTGTGTCTTCAACAGGTTGAAGTTACTTTAACTGTAATTGCAGTTGTTTGATTTAGAAACAAGATTTGTTTCTAGTTGTTTTTGAAATGACTGTAGTTACGTTGACATTGTTTTCTGTGGATATTTCGATTTGTTTTTAAACACATAACTACAAAAACATTAATTTTCAAATGTAAGATAATAACATTTTCTCTCTTTTGCCTTTTGTAATTGTTTTTACTATATTTGTTAGCTGGAGCCTAATTCTATCAGCCGTGATCTTAATTATGCTTATTAACGACAGTAGGGTTTCGAATTCTATTGACTCGTTGGAGCATCGTCGGAATGTGGGTTGTGTGACTTTGTTCTATTGATATTACCATGGGAAGTGTTCTGCTGAGATAAGCCGACTCATCCCGAGGGACCGGGTCTCTGTTCGTACTACCCGCTTGTCAAGTAGATCTCATCCGTTTGTTGTATATAGTCCGGCTAATCGCACAACGCATTACAGAGAAAATTCGTTTTTCAGTCGCACTAGCCGCATGTGGAATTGTCTCCCTGCGGAAGTATTCCCTGCAAATTACAATTTAGAAAAATTCAAGTCAAATGTCCACAAACACTACTCCCTCTTTCCTCCTCCCCATAACCTATTTTCCTGATATCAACAAAATGCAATGCATTAGTAGGGTACCCCAGAGTGTTGATTCAACGTAAAAAAAAAAATTTAAAAGATTGAAGAAAAATAATGTAAATAAAAAACATGTGATTGTTTATTCAAAGCAAAAAATAGTGTGACTATTTCGGTTGTTAAAAGTGGCCTTCTTTTTCCCTAATTGTTTTTAATCGGCATAAACCTACAAAACACAATAACAAATATTAGTTAATATAAAAAAGAAACAATTTTCTACATATTTTACCTTAGCCCAAACTTTATTAATCCTGTATGGTAGCCCTTGAGCATTAAGTTTAAGCATTAGCTTGTCCAAAGTCTATTGTATGTAGCTCTTCCCTGTAAGGAGTTTGGCATAATTCCTTTGGCCAGATTAGTGTGTTCTGCCATGAATTCGGCAAGAATCGCTTTTTGTCTGTAATTTATTTTTGTTATAGTTGCCCTAATACAGTGCTTCTCAACCTTTTTAGGCCGTGCGCCACTTTTGGGTTACAAAATTTTCCATGTCCCCCCTCATTTTTTTCTGTACAATAGAGAGTACTTTAAATAAAAACACACCTAACAATTTGTTTAATTCAATGGATGTATGTATATATATTTTTGTTATAAAGATAGAATTAATAATAAATACTTTAAAAACTAATGAGATCCTTGAGCTTGGTGCAGGCTGCAAAGGGTTTTTAAATCAGGTTCTAATTTTGTTAATTTTAATCGTAAGTCTTCGTGATTTGTAATTTTCGGACGATTTATTTTTTTTAATAACAAATCACTAATGACACTAAATCCGGTTTCTACTAAATATGACGATGGAAATGGTAAAAGTATCTGTTGTGCAACGCTTGTCATATTGGGATATTTTTTTGGCCCATTGCCCCCCCAAAATGTTGAAATTGCGCCCCAGTGGGTCGAGCGCCCACGTTGAGAAACACTGCCCTAATATGAAAGAAAATTAGTAATTTCTTAAAAAAAAAAAACAAAAAATTGCTTACATTTTCTTTTTTTCTTCAAACTATAGAAACTAAGGAAAGCACAATAAACGTAATTTCGAAAGCAATTTTGTTATCGAGTGAAAAATTGCGCGGTTGCATTCGAACACTCACTCGATATCGAATGCCATCATTAGAAATGTCGATACAGTTTACTCGATATCAAATGGCAGAGTCCCAAAGGTATAAATTTTCGAACGGTCGATAAGAAACTCGATAGCTCACTACTGCAAGAATTAGCCCCCTGATTTTTAACTGTTTAAATATAATTGCAGTTATTTTAGCAGTTATTTAATATACATATTTATTATTGTACTGTTTTCTTTTTTTTTGCGAGAATTATATATTTTGCCTCACTCTAATATACTAACTCGTATATATTATATTTTAGAGATTTATTTTATGTTTTGCAATTTAACTAGGATTGTAGTTGTTTCTTCCTTTCATTCACATTTTAAAACAGTACAAAATTGTGTGTCACTTTAAAGTAATTTATCATGCAGAATATATTTGTTCAAGGTTGTTGGAAAGTGTTTTATGTTGTTCACACGTTAAAGTTTAAATTTGGAAAATGTAGCAGTTTAAGAGATTTGTTGAAATATTTAAACTACAAAGGTAATATAGAAGACTCTAACTATTTTAGATATTGGATTAAAATATTAAACTTTTGATTTGGTTAAGGTTTTTTTTTAGTAAACTCTTCATTAGGGTGTGCCACGTTAAAAACATTAGGAAATAGACTCAATCGATGCGCATTAAAGATCTAAATATGGGAAATTAAGTAAAAGAAAGAAATTAAATGGATCTTCAGTTCCCTATTGCCGATTGAAGTTACCAGTTGTAGTGCATTTCGACAAAAAAAAAAGTTTTGAATTTTTTTTCGAAATAGTGCTCAAAAGATTCGTTATTTTTAGCTTATAACTGGAAAAAATATTTTTAAAATTTTCTGCAGAGTAATTTTATTTTACCAGAAGATTTTTTAGTTTTAAGCAAGTACACTCATACTAATCCATGCATAAAAATACGAAATTATTGTCAAAACTGCGAAACTTTTATTTTGTCATTTTTTCGTAATTTTATACATGGATTGTTTTTTTTGTTTTATTAATTAATAATCATATAATTTCAAATTATATACTATTACCCTAACCGTGCACTAGCTACTATGGCCTTTGGCGCGTTGTAGCGAAAACAGACCAGTGCCTCTGGTGGGAATCAAACCCACGACCCCCGCACTGATAAGCCAGCACGCTACCAACTAGCCTACCGGGGCGCACAACGCATAGATTGTTATTAGTGTACAATTGTACATAAACAAATTAAAAAAATATATATAAAAATACTCTGGAAGACAAAAAAAAAAAAATTCAAAACTTTTTTTCGGTTAAAACGTAGTAAAACCTTCAACTCCATTCGCTGGTAGAGACCTGAAGACTCACTTCAAACAATTTTTACTTATTTTTACCATATTCAGCACTTTAATATGCGTCGATTGAGTGGCATCATCAAGAAAAATACTTCATCCAATTCGAAAAAGTGCTCAATTCGGGGCATCCTACGACTAAGTTTTTTTTTGCAACATACAAAATATTCATAAATCACATTTAAATATGGCTGAGCTAAAAGAATTTTTTGGTTAAATCAAGAAAAATACACTTTTCACCTTGGTTGCCACTGTGTTCATAAAGTTTCAAAATTTAGCTGCAGATTTGATTTAAATAATACAAAGTTCAAATGTGACATTTATCAACCATTGATTTGTCGTAGGATAAAAATATCAATATCAAACTTTTTTATTTTTAAAAGAATATTAATAGTTTTTGTTTACATTCCAATATCAAATCATCAAATACCAGTTGCGATAAAAATACTTCAAAAGTGATGACAAAGTAATGACAAATAAAAAATAAATTTTTAAAAACAAAAAATATAACAAATGGATATTTAAAAACAACATTAAAATGATAAGAATCCTACTGACTACTGCATAGACCAACATAAAATATAAAACAGATTTAAAGCTTAAAATGGGTTTTACAATATTACACCCTATACAAGCAAACAAAAAAGCTTCTACCACTTCATTTTCTATTAACTGGATATATTGCTTTTAAGTAATACAAAAGACACTGAAAAAAAATTTTTTAGAGAAGTCCAATGTTCAAAAATGTTAGTAATTTTTCGTTAATGTTCGCAAATCTGAGCCACTGGGCTATATAAAAAAGTGGAATATTTAAAATTCAAACGACTGTTTTGAAAACTTTAAGAACGGGTATATGATGGTTAGAAAATGAGGTAAAAACAATGAAATTAGCATTTAAATTTTGTTAATGAAAACGTTTCACTTATCGTTGAAAGCTGATATAGGAGATATCATTTATAATAGCATCAGAATGCTGCGTTTATTTGACAATTATAGCTTTATTAATTGCGGTCAGCAATTATGTTGTGATTCAAGTTGAAAAATTGACTTAAAGAAAAAGAAAGCGCGATTCATGGAAAAATTGCAAAATGTGCCTAAAAATTATATGACATCATAGCGAAGAAGGATAACATATCGCACACCTAGTTCAAAAGTGACTCAACTCAAAATATTAATTTTTCGGGTTTATATGCTTAAACTATGCACAATACACTTGTTTATCTATAAAACAAATATCAGTGTATTTTGTTGTTGTTAACTGTTGCTAAAACACACTTATGTTTTGCTTTATGTTTCAACTGGTATAAAGTTGCAAATATGTTTTTTCGATTTCAGAAAAATTAAAAATTTTGAGTTGAGTCACTTTTGAACTAGGTGTGCGATATGATTTTTAGTATAATGTGTAAACAGCTTAAAAAGTTACGTGTACCAAAATTCAGCCAAAAATATAGTATTTGCGAGAGTTAGTTTAACAAAAACTTTCATTATAAAATTAATCATTAAAATTTTATTTTGAAAACATTCACATATGAACCACTTTTTATATTTTTTTTAAATTTAAAAAATACGCTGAAATTTTAACGGAATTCTTGTATTGTTAGTTGCTTTGGATAACACGAATATGCTCCCCATAAAGATATTTGTAACCAATAATCTCCCTCTTAAGAATCTGCTCTTCGAATTTTTCTAACGCATAACATTTTTGGGAAATTCGCAATTTGCAGACAGCTTTCTTAAACCCAACCGATCATTTAAAATCGTAACCACACTATGCCTATGCCATCAACAATCAGCCGCACTTTTACTCTTCGATCGGCCATCACCATATCCTGGATTTTTTCGACATTTTCGGGTGTATTGACCTTAATTGGCCGTCCATAATGTTCAGCGTCATTTTTTCTTGCGCGACCACAACGAAAGTCAGTAAACCACTTTTTTACCATTGAAATCGAAGGTGCAGAGTCGTCATAGTATTTATCAAGCTTTTCCTTGGTTTGATTGACTTTTATTTCGCAAAACATAATGTTTAATGAGCACTCGGAATTCACTTTTTTTCCATTTTTAAAAAATCCACGATGTTATATGGTTTGAACAGCTGTTAAATGCAAAGTAAATAACGGAACTTGCTCAAAATTTGACAGTGGTTTACTTACAGGTGGTACTTGATGGGAGCAATGTTCCATTTCATATAACTACGAGGGCAGTTCGTAACTCGTATTATTGTAGCACTAGGTCTAAGAGTTATTTGGTGCAAATTTGAAAAAAAGGAAAACTTTAACTCGTGACGAAAAAAAGAGTTATAGCATTGTTTGGCAATATGTGTATTAAAATTCGCAAAGCAGCAAGATAATTAATTAACACATAATTTAAAATATGTTGTGCAATAACTTTGGTTCACTAATGCAATTTAAATAGTAAAAAGGAAAAAAGCCATTTTTCGAAAATGTATTTTATGTGGAAGAAGCTATTTTTATTATAAATACTAAATTGACCATCACGTGGTGATAGTTAATAATTTTGCAAAAAAAAAAAGTTATAACCCTAGTGTACATTCATGTCGCAAATTTTTTAGAATAGATTTATATGAACTAAAATTTGATGACAGTTCTGATATTTTATATAACAACACGAAAATAAATTTCTCACTTTAGAGAATTACTCACTTTGGCAAACACTCACTTACATTTGTGAAAATTTGTAAAAAAGTTAAAGTTAATGCATTCGCAGTTTTTTTTTTTACATTAGTGGCACGTTTCAATGGCGATTATTGATTTTTTTCTGTCTAATGTTTTAAAACTTGGATCTAACTAACCAGGGATTTATACCGACCCGGGCTGGCAAATCTTAATGAACTTCAGATATATTGTATAGAATAAAAATTTATAGGACCCTTGTTTTTTTCTTGCACAATTTCATGTCTAGCGGGGTCAAAAATTACCTAATTTTACATTTATTTCGATTTATTTCATTCTATTAAAAGTAGCTTTAGACATATTTGGTATTAAATGGAAGGTATCTTTGAAGACACATCCACAGATGTACAAATTATACCCAAAGACATTCAATTATTTTTGTTATTCAAAAAATGTGCTTTGGGTAATATTAAGGGAGTTGTATTAAGATAAAAATAATGCCTATTTAATTTACTCGAGGGGGTGGCCGAGACTTTTCAGATATTCGAAAATATTAGGTTCTTATGCGACTTTTCCGGAAGAGACTTTTTACGCTATATTTCAAAAATTTGGCTACTCTGGGTCCACTATACAGTCAATATGGGTATCAAAATATTTGTTTTATTGAGCACTTTAACCCTGTGTACAAATAAATCTAATTTTCGTAAATTAAAGACAAGTTTTCATATAAAAACCAATTAATTATTTATCCCACTTTATAACCCTTAAACGTGAGATTGGGCAGCTAAAAAAATATGTGTCGTACATTAAAATCTGCGAGTTCGGGTCGGGATACCTCACTTATAAGTATAGTTTGGGTCTTGAGTTCAAATAAATGATTACATTTTAGTTTAGTGTTAGCAGTTTTATGTATGGTGTAATTAATTGATTACACTGTGCTACAGTGAAAATATACTTAAGAAGCGATATGCTGTAGGTCTGGTTGTGTAGATTTAATTCCTATCTTTAGATATTTGAATACACCCCCAAAATCTGAAGTTATTGTTAAAAAAAACCATTTGTAAGACTACAAGATTTTAAATTTATTTAACTTTAATGAATTTTTAATATTTAAACGGATTTAGAAAGAGGGATAATTGAGCTTTTCAATCATATATGAATTTTAAGTTTTTTTTTCCAATTTTTTTTTAACTTTGGGTGCTTAAAGTTGCAAGTGTTTTTTTTTCGAGTGTAGATAACAAGAGTACATCACAAACAATGTATTAAAAATCTTAACCAAAGTCGTGACGCTCACTTTTTTCAGTTTTTGTATTTTTTTTATTATTTACCATAAGAAAGCTATCAAAACCATGACAAATCCTAAAAAAATAAGTTGTAAAAATAAAATCATATAAAAAAAATTTTGTGCGTGTTGTAGCTGGTGGTTGGTGGGGGAGGTTGGATATACGATACATTTACGATTTGTTGCTTTATTATAGATTTGTATTACGATTTTCAATATATAAGTAGATTTAATTTATACAGTGCGTTGCAAAATTGTAATTGCATATTAAATTCAAATATTCAGCAATCGAATGTAAATATCTTTGTATTAATTCAATTCAGTTGGAACTTTATTTCTATGTGTGCATAAAAGAGAAAAACAAATGGAAAATTAATAATATTTAACAAACAAAAAAACAAAACAATTCATTTATTTTGTATTTCACTTTTTAGAAATGAATAACAAAATCAATTACTTGTGAAAGGTGTCGTAGAGAAGAATGAGTGTATTTTCTAAAAATCATAACTACATTGTAAATTTTCAATTTTCTGAATCAGACTGCGCAGTTTCTGGTATTGAATGTAATATTTGTTATGTTTTTATTTGTTCGATTGCGTCTATATTAAATTGACCGTGGTATAGATAAACTGATTTCTCATGCCATTAGGGCTAATTAGTGTTTCATAACTATAAATACACTTAAGATAATATATCCATATTTTCTAAAATTTAAGAATCAACTCGAAAATTCGATCACACATACTTCCTACCAGATTTATTCGAAGTATTTCCATTATAGATCTCCACGCATCATTAACTACTCCTTGTAAATGAAAAACTCTTTCATATTGACGGTTTTCAGCGTAACCTCGATGGGTTAACACTCACCAAATACTCTCAATGGGGTTTTGATATGGAGCATATGCAGGCTATTCCAATACTCTTATATTTTTTGATGATAGCCATTTCATCGTCTGACTACTTACATGTATATGTACATTAGGGCAATAACTTTTTGCATTTTTTGCAAATATCAAATCTCCCCAGACAAAATCGTGTAGGGCATGGACAAATATTAAGAACTGCGTTTTTAGTTTTTCGCTATCGTTAAAAAAGGTTCCGCACCAAACGCGTTAAAGTTTTGAATCAAACAAAGTTAAAAAAAAACTTTTTTTGATGCCTCAACGTCTGACCATCACATCTATATAATTAAGGCATGCTGATATCAATAGTAAAGTCCGTTTTCGAGTCAATGGAATAGTTTTCTTCCAAATTTGCTTACTTACATATGTATAAAACATATGTAAAAAAAATTGTTATTAAAAAAAATTTAAAACAAATATATTAAAGGCATTTTAGAAATCGCTGTCGGTGCGCAAGGTTTTTTTACCAAATTGAACTGAAATAGTTTTTTTTATCATTAATACAATATTTGCCATTAGAAAACCCCTGGGGAGAATGTTGTCCAAAAAAAGTTATCACCCTAATGTACATGTCTTGTTGGAAAATTAATTCTTCTTTGTTGCTATTTTCAATAAATGTCACCAATTTCTCTTCTAATCAGAAGAATTCATTCTAGTAATTGGAAATACCGTCGAAACAAAAAGCGCACCAAACCATTAAGGATCCGCCTCCGAAATTCCTTTTTAATAAATATCGTGGATTCCTACATATGTCTCACCAGTAGCTGTTGGAACTATCTGGACCCTCAAGATTAAAGTTTTTCTCATCAGAAAAAATAACCATTAAAATACATTTATGTTTAAACAGTCCAACAAACAACAGCGGTTATTGACTTACGTTCTTCCAGTTGGTTTGTAAATTTCTTTAGTGGAGCAGTTTTGTGTCGTGGTAATAACCTTGGCACAGACATCAGCTTTTGCAGAGAAATTCTTTGCAAATCCATTTAGAGCCTACTTATGAATGATTTGGACACATTTACCTTACATCCCAGCAAAATTTTTTAGAACAGATTACATCTGAACCTGTTCTAGAACAACTTCTTTTACAACCGGTTCCATGGAACCAGTTCTAGAACAGGTTCCTGGGAGTCGAAATCTAAGGTGTCACTATCCCTGAACCAGTTCTATAACTGGTTCTAGAACCGGTTCTAAAGCAACTTGTTATAGTTTGGATTTAAAGAACTATTTGCAAATAGGACTATTTGCAAATTAGAACCTGTAATAATACAGAACAACCCAGGAAAAAATTACTCATTCCAAAAAGAAGATGATGCTCACACTTGCTTACATATTTCATTGCCAGTTTTAGTAACTGCAATACCAATCACATTCCAACGAAACAGTCAAAATACAAGTAGTATTGTAATCAACTCTCTAAATTTAAACCAGAATGCATGAACTCAATAACAAAGTAATTTTTTATTGAAAATCAAATAACAATGTTATTAACTTCCCAGCAAAAAATTTCCAAAAAGGTAAGCGGGTTTGTAATCAAGCATTTTGGGCAGAACGCATTCCTTACTAGATTACCTACTCGATTCTTTTAACGGGCATGAGACTAAAATAATTAGAATTGATTATTTTTTTTACCTAAGCACCATTTACTTTATATTTTTAAGAACTACATACATTTTTTACCACTTCTTTTTTTTAAATGTAAGTACTTCCTATTTTTTCTAGGGAACTATTTATTTATTTTTTTTGTGTAAGTACTTCGTAGTTTTACAAAGGAACTATTTCTTTATTAAAAAAGTAAATAGTTCTTCGGTAAAAAAAATAATCAATTCTAAAGAATCAATTATTTTAGTCTCACGCCCTGTTAAAAGAATCGAGTAGGTAATCTAGTAAGGAATGCGTTCTGCCCAATATGCTTGATTACAAACCCGCTTACCTTTTTGAAATTTTTTTGCTGGGTGGTTGCAGAGCAATCGGTTTTGTAATCAGGAATTTTGGTTAGAATGCCTTCCCAACCTGATTACCAACCTGATTCTTTTAACAGGGCGTGAGACTGAAAAGAATTGATTCTTTAGATTTGATTATATTTTTCTTTACAAGAACCAGTTACCTTATTTTTTCAGAACTACTTCGTTTGTTAAAAAAAGAAGGAGTTCTTTTATTAAAATTGTAAGTATTTTTTTTAAGAAGCACCTCTTTTATTACAAAACTAAGTATTTTTGGCTAAAATATTAAAGAGCAATTTGTTAATTATAATAATTTCTCATTTCTTATTGGGTAACTAGTTCTAATAAGAGTTTTTAAAACAAAATGGTAATTGGTTACAAATTGAACTAAAATTATCACAAATATAAGTTACAAATAGTTTGTTAGTTCGTAAAAGAACTAATTATATTTAAAAAACCATTATGTGTTCGCTTTCTTACTTTAAGAATTGGTTACACAACTGTTTCCTTTTTTTACTGACTCATTGCAATGCGTTTGGTAATGCAGTTCAGAAATTTGGCAATCAGAAACATAAGCGATTATATGGCAATGCCTTGTTTTGGTAATGTGTTTTTTTTTTTTTGCCTGGGCAGTTGTTTGGATTTCGCTATTTTACTGGGATACATCGATTATCTGATTGAGACTCTTCATTGAGTTGCTGGCACAGTTCGTTTTAATTTTACCATAAGCACTCGGCTTATTTGCAAAATTTGTGACACTTTTTACATATGCTGAAATTAGCTCCTTTTCAATATCACTTACAAAATGCCCTGCGGCATTTTATTTAAAATTAACTAAAATTACAAAAAAAAAATCATTAATGTTTCTTTATTAGCTATTCTTTTTTGTTTTTTGTAATTATAGTTACAAAACACTAACAAAATATTATTGCACAATTTTTCTCTTAATTAAGTAATTTCTTAAATTTTACACAATAAAGGAACACAGTTTTAAAAAAAAAATTCCTAATATTATAAAAAATAGCAAAAACAATTTGTAATTATAGTTATGCAACGCAGTGTATGAGGATTTGATGGTAGGGGTAAGATCAATTTTTATGTTTTGTTTATATCATCACTTTGGGGTTTTTTGTTTTATTCATTGTTTATGCGATTATTTTTGTTGATTTTGTATAAAAAAAAAAAACTGAAAAAAAATTTTTATTTATAAATCTTGGTGTGTGGCACACGCGTTTACCAAAATTAAATTGGCGGTTGATTTCAGGAAAAACTCAAAATGAAATTTGCAACCACAAGACAGATAAGCATTTTTTTTTTGTTTTATTTTCTGATTTATACAAATAACATCTAAAATAACAAACAAAACTTAATATAACCTTAAAATGTGAATTTATTTTTTCACAGAATTTACAATTTTTTTTTTATTCAATTTAAATCTTTTAAATTATATAATTTAAGTGTAAAGATATTTAATATTAATATTGATATTCATGTTGTCAAAGACATTTTTAATATTTATATTAAGGAAATTTTTTAATTTTAGTTTAAAAAAATTTATTGAGATATACAAAATATTGGTCCTAAAGGCAAAACGAAACTTTTGAATAAAAAATTGTTTTATTTCTTAACGTAATTTTATTTACAGTTTTTTTTTTTAAAACTCGCAATTTGTTCAATTTTAAACAACACTCGAAAGAAAAGATTCGAAGTATCATAGATTTTCGTCCAATGTAACGTTTCATAGTATTAATGAAACATTTCATTAAATATGAAACCAATTTCATCATAATTATGAAAAGTTTCATATACAGGGTGTTTTTATACAGGCATAGAACTTTAAGTTGGCAACACTTTTTTAGCAGGCGGCCATTTGGTCAGCTGTCAAGTGATTTATGTTTATTTTGGTTTGGGATTTCAACATGAATAGTCTGATGCCTGAACAACGATTCCAACTTGTGCAAAATTTATTTTGAATATCAAGGTTCTGTTCGAAATACATATATCGCACTGCGTCCATTTGACGGTCAACATAATCGTCCATCACAGCAATTAATTCGATTAACTATGGAACCTTTTCGCCCCACGTTTACTCTAAATGATAATATGCATCCACAGAGACGCCGTACAGTGCGTTCTGAAGAAGTCATTGCTGCTGTGTGCAAAATGTGTTTTTTAAGAAATAAAGAAAATTATAACTACGGAGTTTTATTAATTTGCCATTTTTTTAACTGGAAGCATTTTTTTTTTTTGACTTAATCTCTGGCGATTAAATTATTAATAAAGGCATCACAAAAGTTCCAAAAAAATTCTCATGGAATGCATCATAAATATTCCAAGTTTTGGGCAAAATATTTCTTCATGTCAGCAGACCCTTAAAATAAAAATTCAATAAAATCGGGCATTGTACTAAGACATTATATATTAACAAAAGTAAAAATTTATTTGGTTTTCATACAATTTCGTACAATTTCTGAAATTTTTTTATATTTTAAGACTATCGTAGTAAGTATTAATAACGTATAAGGTGATAATCATCCGATAAGCTCAAAATTGCAACCTGTTTTTATTTAGGATTGCCGAAAAAAAATGTGGCAACGTTAGTAAAAAAAACTGGCATGCATACAAAAATGTTACTTTCTATTTTGGACTCAGCGCGTGAATTTCACTCTACAATGACTAATTATACTTATCACCAAAAATTTATACCGACCTAGGCCCAAATATTAAAATTTTACAGAATACATAAGTTGCCACATAACTTTGCAAGCATGAACCGAATTTGATAATTTTCGATATCAGTTATTTTAAAATAGCCTGTTAAAATATCACATCAATTGTAAAACATTATTGCCTTTTCAATACATTTCAGATGTTCATATGAATTTGGTCAACCCCTACATTAATTGCACCCAAATTTAGGTTTCAGATAAGAAAGTATGTCTTTATTTATTTTAAAAATTTCAGCTATTTGAATTAATAAATATTGAAGTTGTAGAGTAATGACCGTACTTTACAACAGAAGAAGAATACGCAGATTTGAATGAAACTTGAATATGTTGCAGAGGACAATATATTATACACATTTTTTTATTTGCGCAAATGAAATTAAAAGTATTTTAAAGATCCATCTGGTTTTAATTTTCGTGGCCGTGCGTATCTGAAATTTTTTGTAATTCAAAATGATTTGTCTTTAATTTGAGTTCAAATTATCGTATTATTATGCTTATTTAATTTTTTTTTTTCAATTTTCGTAATCGTTAAATATTTCAAATTGTTAAATCGTTAAATATTTCAAATAAGTGGCAACCCTGTACCCAAAGCGTGGGCAATGTGGGTATCAAAATCCTTGTTTTATCGGGTACTTTAAAACTGCTTACAACAAAAAATTTGAATTTCTTTTATTTTAAAAATGTTTTCAAAGAAGAAAATGTTTTTGGAAGATGACAAAGCCAATGACAAAGCCAATTGTGACAATTTTTTGTTGTTGTTTTTGTTTTTTCTTTGATATTTTAAATTTTGAATCTCGCTCCTAGACGAGGACAAGAAATTCTCATTGAGTTTGTGATTTAACATAACAAATATCTCTAGAAATTCTAATAACAAAGTCCCCTGAAGATTTCCTTGGGCAGGAATGAAATCCGGATAGGGACACGCCTACATCAGATTGCTTTTCACAATTTGTTAAATAAGTTTTGGGACTTTAGCACATTTAATTACTATAAATGCAGTTAATGTTTATCCCGATGAAAATAAATTTATATGAAAAATATTGTAATTTGTAACATTCAAAGGTGCGATTGTGCACCTAAATAATACATGTCTAACTTTTTTTTCCTCAACTATATATTCAAATCTTAATCAAATCTGCACGACATGAATTATAGTCAAAAACACGTGAAATTTTAGTTGAAGACAGGACGACTAACATTTCATTAAATTTAACTAATATAACTATGTCATTTGTTTTTACTATTCAAAAAATTACAAACAATTGTAGTAAACATCAACCAGATATGTGAGTAAAATATAAACAAACATTTATTTTTTTATTTTTTTTTAAATAACAAAAAACAACTGTAAGAAATGAATGCAAAACATAAAACGGAGGTTGGAAGCTCGTTATAAAATAAAAACAATATAAAAATAATCTCGATGTATATAAAAACAAAAAACTAACAAAACTGTAAAAAATATTGCTTGAGCCAGAGTAAAAACTAAAAATTTTTTATATAAATTTTTGGTCTTTAAAGTTAAGGGGGACATTACATTCGCGGCAGAGAAAAGAGACCTTTTTTAAAAAATTTATAACTTTTTTTTTATTATTGTATAGAAAGAATTGAACAAATTACAAGAAAAAAAAATTCAATGTTTTATAGAGTTCCAAACTGGCGTCAGAGAAAAAAACGGGGCCTCGTGGTTGCAGCGCTGAGAGTATCAAAAACTGTCCGATCTGGAAAAAAATTACTTTTTCAAATCTTAACAAAATTGGTTATCGAATGACACAAGCTTTTTTTTAAATTTTTTTCAGTTTTTGGTGGTGTTCCAAATTTAAAAGTGTGTTTTTTCGAAAATAATATTGACTTTAAAAATTCATAAAAAATCGAAAAAAAAATTTAAAAAAAAAGCTCGTGTCACACGATAGCGAATCAAGTTTAAAAAAAATACAAAAAAAAAAAAAATTTCGTCAAAAAATGAACCCGTTAGTGCCGCAACCAGTACGAAGAACATGGTTTCGAGATAAACGCGTTCAAAATTTGTGAAAGCTACGTAGCACAGTGGGATAAATCACAAAATTTTGTGGAAATAATTCGGCCATTTGTTAACTGGACCACAAGTTAACAAATGGATTGCAATGAAATTTGGAACATGCATAAAAGACATAAAATGGAGTTTAAGTTTTGATTTTTAACCTTTCAGACCCTTTGGGGGCGGCAACATAGCTCCCCAAAGTTGGGTACTTTTTTCATTAAAAATTTTGAGTGTTTGCCATTTTTTTGTTTCTCATCCAATTTTCAAAAAATTAACATATTAGTAATCTTCTTGTAAAGATGAACACATGCTCACATATGTGGTTTCCGAGATATTCCGATTTGAAAATTTGAAATTCCAAATTTTGTCCGACTCAGGTCCAAATTTTTCGAATATCGGGAGAAAATTGGGACCAATTTTCGTTTAAAAATAACGGTTATTTAGCCAATAAAATTCTTGATTGAATAAAAAAAAAACTAGTTCAATATCTTGGTTCAGTCAAAAATTACATTAGTTTAAATAGAAATTAAAAAAAAAGTAAATTTTGGCGATATTTTCCCCAAGAAGCACCTAACTTCTTATCGCTCCACACAAATATATTTCTTCTGAACATATAAAGTATGTATACTTTTCCAGAAAAGTATACATACTTTATATGTTCAGAAGAAAAATATTTGTGTGGAGCGATAAGAAGTTTGGTGCTTTTTGGGGAAAATATCGCCAAAATTTACTTTTTTTTAATTTCTACTTTAAACTAATGTAATTTTTGACTGAAACAAGATATTGAACTAATTTTGTTTTATTCTATCAAGAATTTTATTGGCTAAATAACCGTTATTTTAAAACGAAAATTGGTCCCAATTTTCTCCCGATATTCGAAAAACTTTGGACCTGAGTCGGACAAAATTTGGAATTTAACATTTTCAAATCGGAATATCTCGGAAACTATTGGAGGTAACCCACACATGTAAGCATGTTTTTTGTCCATCTTTACAAGAAGATTACTAATATGTTAATTTTTTGAAAATCGGATGAGAAACAAAGAAATGGCAAACATTCAAAATTTTTTATGAAGAAAGTACCTAACTTTGGGGAGCCATTTTGCCGCCCCCAAATGGTCTGGAAGGTTTAAAATTGCCGCCCCCAAAGGGTTTGGAAGGTGCAATCGGACCACAAGTTAACAAATGGCCGAATTATTTCCACAAATTTTGTGATTTATCCCACTGTGCGTAGGTAGCCCGAAAATTAAAAATGCGCTCTCACTAATCCGGCTCTAACTTTTGAACCCGTACGAATTTTTCCCTGAAATTTTTTTTCTTAGAATCTTAAGAATATTTACTAAAATACAAAATTATAAAAAAAGTCAATTTCAAAAAATATCCAATGGCATGTCCCCCCTTAAGTAACGTCATGATGCTTGTTAAGAAAAGACCCTAACCACGTGCTTGATTACTACGAAGACAAGAATGGAGCAAAATTAATGAATAATAGGTTTTTTGTTAAAGTTCTGCCTATTATAGAGGCTCTAACTTTTCTAAAACATCGGGTTCTGATGAGATCTTTAGCCATATCGAAATACTAATATCAACCTAGCTAATATAGTTGATTTGCTTTATTTTTGTAAATATACGGAGGTTGGAAGCTCGTTATAAATTAAAAATAACATACAAATAATCTCGATGTATATAAAAACATAAAACTAACAAAACTATAAAACATTGATGTTGTTTGTTTTTTTTTTTAAATGAACTACAAGGTTAGTAAAAATTAAATTTGTTCTACAAATGACTGACATTTACATTAAAAATGAAGAAACTGTACTACATGCAATCCAAACAACAACATAGTTTTAGAGCAGAAGTTCCCTGAGTGTGCGTATTCATTAGAATATGCGGAAACAATTAAATATAATTTTATGCCATTATACAGGTATACCATTATACAGGTATACCATTATACAGGGTGTCCGCCGGGAAAGTATACTACTTTGTTTTGCCGCCCTTTTGGTAAACATTAATCTCGACAGTTCATATTTGGCAGTCGTGAAGTAGACACGTGGCAAATTTATTATGGAAAATATTCGATAAACCAACGTGTTTTAATCTTTAAAACAATGTATCAAAATCAATCATCGATTCCTGTGACAATGAGAAAGTTACGTGCTATTTCAAGAAATGGTGACGTTGATTGGCCTCCACGGTCGCCTGATTTAACTGTTTCGGGCTTCTTTTTGTGGGGTTATCTGAAAAGCAACGCTTATGCAAACAAACCAGAAACGCTTGAGCAACTCAAACAAAATATTCGTGATGAAATTAATGAAATACCATACCGCGTGAAATGTGTGAGAATGTAATGAAAAATGTGCTCAAAAGGCCTCGCATTTGTGAGGCTAAAAGAGGCTGACATTTATCTGATATTGTATTCCATACATAATTGCCGACATTAAATAAAACATTATCAATATAAGATCCATTCTCTTTCATTTAATCAAAAATTATAAACAAACAAAGTAGTATACCTTCCCGGCGGACACCCTGTATAACGTCTGATTAAATTATAACGTGCCATTATTCCGTGGTAATTTTATCTGATGGCAACTTATATCATTATATCTGACCATTTCTCTGATAAAACGATATAAAGACACATATTGAACTACGCATGATTATATAAAGCATAAATTTATGCGAGTAACGAAAGCATACAGACGTGTTATTTTAATACTCTCTT
Source organism: Delia radicum (assembly GCA_021234595.1). NCBI lineage: Eukaryota > Metazoa > Arthropoda > Insecta > Diptera > Anthomyiidae > Delia > Delia radicum. The sequence continues at coordinate 61,025,309 of CM037854.1, read as the reverse complement.
TGAAATTTGGATTTTTTTTTACACAAAAATTAAAATAAAATTCATAAAAATATAAATATTTGTATAAGTTTTTTAAGCCGCATACACTTCTGATGATAATCGGGAAGAAATATGGATTTAAGCTGTGGGAAGTGTAATATAAGCTGCAGAAATGGTGGGATACGATGTGGAGGATTTTGTGGAAAAAATTTTCATTTGAAATGTTATAATATGTCTGAATATGAGACTGGAACTATGATAAAGTGTATCAATTTGAAATTTATTTGCGATGAATGTTTAAATTTTATTGAAGTAACAAATGAAAATTATAAAAACTTAATTGAACTTATTAAAGAAAATGAAACAAAAATTACTAAGGAAATAAAAGAACGAGTAAAAGAAGTAAAAACAGAAATAGTCAACGAGTTTAAAAAAGGTGTTGAAACAAACACAAAAGAAACGTATGCAAGTAAATTAAAAAAAACAGTGTTCCCGTTATTTTAAAACCAAAAAATAAACAAGATAGTCAACAAACAGAAAAAGAAGTAAAAGAAAAAATTAAACCTTCAGCTCTGAATGTAGAAGTAAAGGGAATGACAAAGAGACATGATGGAGTGGTTGCCATCAGATGTGAAAATGAAAATGATCGAAATATTTTGTCGGATGAGATAAAAGAAAAGATGGGAAGTAATTATGAAGTACAAATGCCAAAAATGAAGAATCCAAAAATTTTAATTGCTGGAATGAACGAGGAGTTAGAAAAAAGCAAGATAGTTGAAGCCATTAAGAATCAAAACAACATTGATTGTAAACATATAGTATGTTTGAAAGTTTATAAGTCCTATAAAAATCCTAATGTATACAACGCACTTATTGAAACTGACGGAGAAGGATTTGAAAAAATTATGGGTAAAAACAAAATTAATATTGAATGGGACAGGTGCCCAGTTTACGAAAGCTGTAAAGTGTTGCGTTGTTATAAATGTTGGGGGTTTCATCATACATCAAAATTTTGTAAAAGCGAGGTTCAAATATGTGCTAAATGTAGCGAAAGTAACCATTCTGACAAGGATTGTAAAAGTAATGTAGTTAAATGTATTAACTGTGTGAAAGCAAAGGAAAGGCTTAATTTAGTGGACGTAGATTGTAACCATGATTGCAGAAGCGAAAATTGTCGTGTCTTGCAAAGGAAGAATAAATTGGAGGCAGAAAGAATTGCTTATTAGCAATCAAACTCAATTAAGGGGTTATATTTAAACATTGGTGGTATGTCTGCAAATTTTAACCAGTTAGAAGTTTTGTGTTTGGAAGAGGAATTCGATTTTATGTGTTTAACTGAGACTCATTTAACAGTTGAATTAAGTGATGCTGAATTCATGCTAAAAAACTATAATTTTTTTAGGTGTAATAGTACGTCAAGGCATACAGGTGGTGTTTGCTTCTACTGGAAGGTAAAAGTTATTGAATGTACTGGTATAGACAAACAGATTTGGTGGTTAACAATTGAAATACAGAATAAAAGCATGAAATATATTTTAATTGGTATATATAGATCTCCTGATCAACAGCAATCTCCGATAGGTGATTTTATCGAATTTTTTGATGAAGAAATAGAGAAATGCAGTGGGAATGATATGTATCTTATAATGGGTGATTTTAATATTGACTGGTTGAAAAATGATAGCCATAAAGTAAGATTGCAAGAAATAATAAATGATAATTTTTTAAAACAAATTGTAAATCAACCCACAAGAATATCGAGTAGCACATCAACATTAATTGATTATGTTGTAACGAATATTAGAAATATGAATGCAGAAACCAACTTGAACATGAAAATTAGTGATCACGAGTCTTTAGAAATTACAATACCCATTAAGGGAGAAATAAATTTACCTAAAAGAAAAGTGATAAAAACAATGCGTTTTAACAATGTTGATTTTCGAAATAACCAAATGTGTGGAGACATCTATAGTGTTACTGCAAATCACCCGTGTAATGAGTTATCTAATGTAATAGTAAATAGTATAAATATTGCATTAAGCCCAATGATAAGCATTAAAAATACAACAAATCGTGCGACAAATCAATGGTATAATAATCAATTAAAATATCTGAAAGAAACGAAAGTACAACTTTACCAGGTGGCGGTATGGCATAACAATGATTTTAACTGGAACAATTACAAACAAATAAGAAACAAATACAAGTCAGAACTTTCAAAGGCAAAAAATAATTTTATAAGCAACAAAATTAGCAGCTGTTTTGACCAAAAAAGTATGTGGAAAACAATAAAAGAACTAGTTTTAAAAAAAGATAGTTCTAACGTACAGGAAGTACATATTAATGGAAGATCTTTTACTAATGAACAAGAAATAGCTAATGAATTGAATTCGTTTTTCGTGCACAGTGTAAATCAAATCGTAAATAGCATACCATTTGTTAGATATGAAAATTTAATTCAAGAAAATCCTCAGTTAAATTTTAAATTTGAGAGAATCAACAGTTTTACGTTAAAAAATACTTTGAAAAAAATGAATAACAAAAAAGATCAAAATTTTCTTACAATTAAGATGTTATTAGATAATTACGATATTGTTGGGACTTTTTTACATAGCCTTGTTGCGTCGTCATTGCAGTCAGGAACATTTCCTGATTGTCTTAAAGAGTCATGTATAGTACCGATTCAGAAAATTAAAAATACGGTGGATCCCAATGAAATTCGTCCAGTTAACATGTTGATGACAATAAGCAAAGTTTTGGAAAAAGTTGTTCACTATCAATTAAACAAATACTTCGAGGACAACAATATATTGAGTGAAACACAATCAGGCTTCAGGCAACAACATAGTTGTGAATCTCTTTTAAATCTGGTGGTTACTCAATGGAAAACAGAAATTACAAATAAAAAATATGTGGTAGCAGTTTTCTTAGATTTGAAACGAGCATTTGAGACGGTTAATAGAGGAATATTATTGGATAAACTTCAAAAATATGGCATTAAAGGAGTGGAACTAAAGTGGTTTAATAGTTATTTAGAAAATAGAACCCAAAGAACAAAATGTGGTCAGTATATATCAACAACTGAAGATGTTAACATAGGTGTACCTCAGGGTGCAGTTTTAGGAACCTTACTGTTTCTAATATACATAAACGACTTGGAAAAAATATTTAAAAAATGTAAAATATGTATGTTTGCGAATGATGCACTTATTTATATAAGCGGTAGAAATCCTGAGGAATGTGTGAGAATCGTTAATTCCGAATTAGAGGAGGTGGTGAAGTATTTAAATATGAACAAATTAAAACTTAATACGAATAAAACAAAAGCTATGATTATTAATGGAGAGACGGATGAAAATATAAGTATTAACGGTGTGACAATAGAACAAGTTGCTGAAATTAAATATCTGGGCGTTATAATAGACAAAAATCTTAAGTTTGATCTGCATTATAATTATATTTGCAAAAAGATTTCTAAAAAAATTGGTTTTCTAAGAAGAATCCGAAATAGAATTTCAACATTTACAGCTATTAACATATATAATACAACCGTTAAACCTCACTTTGAATATTGTTCAACACTGTCATTCCTTGGTAGTCAAGAGATGAAGATAAGACTGCAAAAGCTTCAAAATAAAGGCATGCGATGTATTTTACGGGAACACGCGCGATCTCATCAAAATGATATGTTACAAAAATTGCATTGGCTATCGGTCAATCAAAGACTAGTAATGAATGTTTTAATTTGCATATTCAAAATGAAGAATGGATTGTTGCCAAACTACATGCAAAAACAATTAACATACGTAGCGGATGTTCAACCGTACAATCTGCGTAATGTAGGTGATTTTAGGCTCGATTTTTGTAGAACGAATTTTTGCCAAAACTTATTATTTTATAATGGTCTCAAAATTTATAACAAAATCCCTTTACAATTAAAAATTGAAAATAACTTTTATATTTTTAAAAGAGAAATTGTTTTTTATATAAAAAGATTATATTAATGTAATAAAATCCATAGATATATATTTTTTGTATATTAATAGCTTAAGGCTAAATAAATAAACTAAAAAAAAAAAAAAAAAAAAAAAATACGTTTTTTTTTTAATCGGGTACTCTGAGGCATCTAATTAGATATTACTTTGTAATATTAAATATCGATCAATATCAATGATGTAGGATTTTATATTTAAAATATAATTTCTTTTCGATCGGGGTATCATAAACAATTTTTAAAGAAATTGAAACTGGTATAACTTTATTGTAACTTCTCGTACAAAAACTTATTTTTGCACACAAAAAAAGATGTTGCCAATTCCAAATAACAATATTTATTTTTGTATTTTTAACCAAATCCTTTGATTTTTGGCATTTGAAATGTCTTTATGTTTATGCACGTTGTCAATATCAAAGTGTCAACATTAGAGGTGTTCCTGGTTGTGTGGACATTTTGCAAAATGCGATTTTTGGGGAAGGATGGGTAATGTTTTTTTTCCTGTTTATATAAAAATAATATACTTATATCAAAATTGGAGCTAGTCGGACAAAGAAACTTCCTGCCGGAAATATATTGAAAATAAATACTGTGTGTATATGCACTCAGAATAATACACGCTAAAAATACGAAAAAATGTCAAAACAACGAAATATAATATATAATAAAATAAACTAATATTCGTGTATTTTACGAAAGTTTTTGTTATTTTGACATTTTTTCGTATTTTTATGCATCTGTGCAAAAAAAAAAATACTTTTTTTTTTAGTTTTTGAAAAAAGAATTTAAGTGTTATGATTGGTTTTATTCTAGATGATGAAATTATCGATATAATGATAAAATTCACCTTTTAAAAATGTTTAAAAGCCCAAAATTGGTTAAGAACCAACACAGTAATAAAAATGCCACAAGCCACTAATGTGCCAAATTCCATTTGACCATGAAATTCGAGCACACACCCTAAACGTTTTTTAAATTTATAACTACAACATAATTTTTTTTATTATCGAGACCCATAAAATTTGAGATATGAACTAAATTTTTTTTAGGTTGTCTTTAATTTATGCTAAAGTGACGTCAAAAACGGACAATAATTTTGGAATAATCTTTCAATCTCCAATTTCAAATTTGAGATTTAAACTTAATGGGCTTCTGAAATACATTTTAGAGAATGAAAATAAAAAAATTTTAGAATATCCCCCAGTGCACTTTATTTTTGCTGATTTCGTGGAAATTGTGATTTGTGGTAATAAAATGGCTAATTTGTGTCATTAAATATTTAAAATCGAAATGTAGATACTTTTAGACCGTTTGTTGTTTTATTGTATCATGATTACTTAAGTTTTAAAAAAAACATCTTTTTTTTTGACATCATTAACCCATGTGGACCTTACTTAATAGTTATGGCTTATGTAAAGTTAAATAAGCTTATTTATTTAAATTTACAAATTTTAAATATTTTATGGTGCGCCCCATTAGGCTAGTTGGTAGCGTATTGGCTTATCAGTGCGGGGGTCGTGGGTTCGATTCCCACCAGAGGCACTGGTCTGTTTTCGCTACAACGAGCCATAGTAGCTAGTGCTCGGTTAGGTTAATAGTATATAATTTGTAATTATATGATTACACAGTGACGCAATATTCAACTTTTTGACTCCAAACAAAAAAACACTTATCCCAGCCGAAAGTACTCGATGAGAGGAGAAAAGCAATTTCTGGATTTTGCTAGATTGGTTGCCGTTCATTTTTTATGAGCCTCTATAGTTTTTTCGCCAAATTCGATTTTGAGCACTTTTTGCAATTTTCTTCTCTTTTTCGCATGGCCATAGCTCGAAAAATGCTGTGAATTTTTTTTGCAGTCTTCAGCAAAGTTGTAGCTCTTGAATCGGCCAACAAAAATGCTGAATATATTAAGTCGGAAAAATTTCATGTTCATGTTGAAACCCCCAAAAATGTCGAAAAAATTACCACTTTTTTCACCGATTTTTTCCGTGGCCTTTTTTAAACTTTTGCTCAATAAAAACAATAAAATCAAAAAAAAAAAAAAATGAAAATTAATCACATTTGTATGGCAAAATCCGTATCAAGGAGTGGTCGTATGAAGTTAGTATGTACTGGAAAGTTGTTCATAATTTTATAGGCTACATTTCTTCCCTTGATTGTTTGGTAAAATTTTCAATAGTTCAAGAGCTGTAGTCGAAAAACGGAAAAAATCGGTGAAAAAAGTGGTAATTTTTTTCGACATTTTTGGGGTTTGGGCATGAAGATGAAATTTTTCCGACTTAATATATTCAGCATTTTTGTTGGCCGAGTCAAGAGCTACAACTTTGCTGAAGACTGAAAAAAAAAATTCACAGCATTTTTCGAGCTATGGCCATGCGAAAAATAGAAGAAAATTGCAAAAAAGTGCTCAACATCGAATTTGGCGAAGAAACTATAGAGGCTCATAAAAAACGAACGGCAACCAATCTAGCAAAATCCAGAAATTACTTTTCTCCTCTCATCGAGTACTTTCGGCTGGGATAAGTGTTTTTTTGTTTGGAATTTTTGTGTTGCACTGTGTTATTAAAAAAAAAAAAATATTTGATGACAATAAATTAGCCTTGTTACCGAAATTCGCAAAAATCAAATCACTGACATACCCAAGTGTACTGGGGGAAATTTTAATAATTTTTGATTTTCATATTCCATGAAGTTCAAATCTAAATTATTTCAAAATTTAAAATTGAATATTTGAAATATTTTCCGTTTCTAACGTCGCTTTAGAACGGGTTACCTACCGACATTCTAAAGAAATTATTTCATATCTCACAATTTATGAGTCTATTAAATAAAAGAAATTATGTTGCAGTTATAAATTTAGAAAACGTTTCAGATGTGTGCTCGGATTTCTTGGTCTACTGGTACACACAGAAAATATATTAGTTGGAAATCTGTTGAAAATATATAAAATCAATTGCACAATAAGACATTTGGCACCGATTATAGAATTTTAATAATTAGTACAGTCCAAATATTCTTTCATTCAATAATTTTGTACTAAAACCAAATTTATGCTGCAATATTTCAATAATTGGTAAACCCAACCAATACTGAACTAAAAAAAGAATTTTGATAATGATCGGTAGACCCAACCGGTACACTAAATGAAAATCAGTACGTAAAACTACCAATGTGTGTTATGAACATATTTTCAGTATTTACTTCTTAATAAAGTGGCAATAAAAATATGGATATTTTTCCCCCTAAAACAAAAATAAATTTAGAGATGTTAATCAACACTGGAAAAAATTAAGAAATTAGAAAAGATATTTTTCTGGTTAGTACAACTATAAAAATAAAATAAATTCCAGTATTCTAACAAATGTTTTGGCCTTATTTTTTTCAGTTCAATCAATCTGTGCAGAAAACACAAATGAAATTAAATATTACATTAATATTGGAGTCTCAGTAGGAAGGTTATTTCAGAAGAAAATAAGAGAATTAGTGGTGATAATTTATATTTTTAAATGCTTTTTTGTAAAGGGTGTTTTTTATACAGGTATAGAACTTTAAGTTGGCAACACTTTTTTAACTCGAGGCCATTTTGTCAGCTGTCGACAGATTTATGTTTAGTTTGGTTTGGCATTTCAACATGAAAAGACCGACGCCTGAACAACGCTTCCAAATCGTCCAATTTTATTTCAAAATACGTATCGCGCATGAATTTTGCGAATTTTGTTTAGCGATGAAGCTCACTTTTGGTTTAATGGATACATCAATAACCAAAACTGCCATATTTGTAGTGATGAGAATCCTCAAGTGTATGTTGAAACACCTTTACATCCAGGAAAACTACCTGTTTGGTGTGCTTTATGGCCTGGTGGAATCATTGGTCCGTACTTCTTTAAAAACGATGCTGGCCAGTACGTTACATTCAATGGTAGCCGCTATAGAGCCATGATTTATTACTTTTTCGTTCATCAATTGAACAACCATGATGTGGTTTCAACAATACGGCGCAAAATGTCACACAGCTCGTGCCACAATTGGTTTATTAAAGCAAACGTTTGGTAACCGTATAGTTTCACGCTTCGGATCCGTGAATTGGCCTCCAAGATCGTGCGATTTAACAGCGCTGTACTATTTTCTGAGATGATAGGTGAAGTCGCTAGTCTACGCCGATAAGGCCGAAACGATTGTCCACTTGGGGGACCACATTCGCCGCGTTATTGCCAATATACGGACACAAATGTTGAAAAAAGTCATCGAAAATTGGAACTCCAGATTAGACTACGTCCGAGCCAGCCCTGGCGGTCATATTCCAGAAGTCATATTTAAATTATAATGACAGAGGAGTATCTTTTGAATAAAGTACATTTCATGTCAATTTAAAAAAATCATCATTGTTTAATTCCATTTAAAATTTTAAAAAACACCCTTTATATGTGAAAATTTAATAAAACAGAATTATGTTGAAAACAGTGTTTTACATAATTCGTAATTAATTATATACAAAATGTGGTGTGTGTGTAGTAAATATGCTATAGGAGACATAATTACAAATGTCTGTAGCTGCAACCGAATAAAGTCAGTTGGCGGCAAATTCGGTTATCACAATGAATCTGTTCTCTCTGTGTAGGTTAGTTCTTAACCGATTTTGGATGTTTATACATTTTTGAAAACATAATTTTATTTTTATCTTTATCGAAAAATTTATCATCTATAATAAAATCTGTTACAACAAAAAATAAAAACAAGTAATTTTTACCTCATATAAACATAGATTTAATCTATCTATTAAGCAGAATGAAAATAAATAAATGGAATGAGAGAATGCAAATAGGTCAAAGTAGCACCAGACTTTATAAATACTTGAATCCTGCTAGATCGCAACAATATATCACACCAAATCATAACCTTGATAAAATCACCTGGGTGTTCAAAGCAAAAAGTGGGATGATACGACTTAATGCAAACCGATATTACGTTGACATAAACGATAGGGAAAGTTGGAAAAATTGCACAATGTGTAATCTGCACGAACACGAAACATTTCAACATTTTCTCGGAGTATGCCCAATTTTAAAGGAATTTAGGACCAGTGTTTTTGGAAAACATCTTCTGGAAGATGCTGAAATTCTTTGTGTACTAGATGGCCAAGAAGAAGAGGATTGGACGAATCTCACAAAATATTTAAAGATTGCCCTTAAATATAGAGCGTTTATAATATCAGAATATAATTAATTACCGAAACCTTTAGCGACAGACGTTTTAGTTTAAACATTGTCTATAAAATGTACTCTTTATTACATATGAAATCTCAATTATATGAATTGTAAAGTAAATTGTAAAGTTTATGTAAATAAAGAAGAATTATTATTATTAACACAGTTTTAATTTTCTATCGACATTTTTTATCCGATTGGCACCAAATTTCATTTAGACTGAACGATCTATAATTGCCAGCTGCTTTAAATGTCGGTATGGTATAATTGTCAATACCAATAAATTGCGAATATCACCGCTAGAGAGCACAATAAGTATACAAAAATTTCAAAAAAATCTTAATAAGACACCATAACATGTTTTTAAAAAATTTTGTCCTAAAAGTCTCACGGGATCGATGAGTGGTATAAAATGTGTTAAGTGTCTGAAAACTCTATAATAATCTTGTTTTTTTATTACAGAACTTTTAGTGTACATCAGAAAATTTGTTTCATGTTGTTCTTTAATTGACACCTTGCCTTAAAAGTTGAAAAAAATTAATTTTAAAATTCTATAATTGTTTTTTTTTCTAAGAAGCAAAACAAAAGAAATATATCGTCGGCTTGCGTTCAAGTAGTGCTAAGTGGGTTTTATGTGTGTTTTTCAGGGGAGCAAAAAAAAAACTGATTTATGTTATCCTTTTAAGATTGACATTGACATCATATGCCTTAATGGATCACAACCTCTTTTACGAAAGTACTGAATTAAAAACAAAAATTGAATTTAATCTCTGTTACAGAGCGGTGAGCTCAATGACACAAAAAAAAAAAAACTCAAAATAAGAGCCGGCGGACGATATGGAAAAAATTATTTCTTATTTAACCCATTTTACACTGCCGTTGCTTTGAAGCAACACCTACATTTAAGGCCAGCTTGTTGTGAATAGGAAGGAGATATAATAACGTAGTAAAAAGCATATAATAATCTGAGGTCTAAACTATGCAAATAATTAAAAAAAATAAAAACTATTGTTCTAGGTTTACGATATAATTTATTAAAAACACAATTTTTTAAATTTTTTAGCACTTTTTTGGAAAATTATTTAAATCTTACCGGTGTTATTCATAGATACCATACCGGTGTTATAAAGTTTATATGCCAAATTGGTTAGAGGCTTATGGGAAATATTTTTCAATGAGAAAAATTTGTTGTGCTGTTTGTAATTTCTATGTAAAATTAAAAGAACGGACTTAGAAATATTCGAAATTGTAAACATTTTAGTATGCAGAAAATTACTCCGTTTTTTCTTTTAATATGCAAAATTACTTATTTTCTTCCGCTAAATAAAAGTAATTTTAAAAATTGATTATCCAGTGTTGCCATATTACTATATTAAAAATTTGTTTAATAACAACAATATTTAAAAAAAAATTCTCAAAAATCAAATTGTGTATTACAGATTCATAGATGTTTGACTAAGCAATAAATAAATATTAGATTTTATAAAAAAAATCTTAACCCGTTAAGTACACATAAAGAGTGAAAGATTGAATTTAAATTGGTAATACCACCGCTAGAGACGCAATAAGTATACAAACACATCGGAAAAAGCCTATCAAGACACCATTACATGTTTCTACAAAATTTCGATTAAAAAGTCCCACGGAATCGATGAGCGGTATAAAATTGGTAACGAGTCTGAAATTTCTATAAGAGTCTTTTTTTTTTTATTACAGAACTTTTAGTGTATATTATTTTTTAGAGAAGGGAAAAAAATCGGACCCTTCCTTAAACAAAAATCGTATTATGGTTTTATAGAACACCCCTACTCCACATATTGATAACACAAACTTGTAAATATGTAAGTTTGTATAGTTCTTGGCAACCATCTCTATCACAAGTATGTCGGTTTTGTTTTAAAATATTTGGAAAAAAAATGAAAAATATTGTGTGACAGTCATATAAAATGCAAAAGTTTCAATTTCTTTCAAGTTTGAAATTCTAGTCGTTATTCAGTTTACAAGTGCAGTTCTGTGTGCGCTTCAATGTAAAGTTTTAGTATTTTTTGATCTTGATATTATTGATGTTGCAAGTTTGTATACGAGTATATTTTTGTTGTAACTATTACTCAATCAACCAAGAACTTTGTTAAGGTTTCATGTATAAACAAGATTCTCATACAAATACAAACAAACTTGGTTATAACATTTTTAAGGTCTTGTTTTAAGTAACAATTTGATTAGGGCAAAATAACTTATTTTGTGTTCCATATCATAATTTATATAAAAAAAGTAAATTATATTTGGTCAAGATAAACAAACGATAAAAAAAAACATATTTTTAAACGCTACTATGTAAAGAGGTAAGATGTGGGCAGAAGTAAAAAAACAAATGCCAACCAAAACGTTATATTCCAAATAAAAAGAATCAGTCATCTTTTTTACTGAGCATTATTTCAACAATTATTTTTCTATGGTCGCCGATTTTGTTTAAATTTGGAGAGTATGTTTGGCCGTGAATGCATATTTCCAATTGCATTTTTTTTTTTTTTTGTAAACTGTGGCAACACCGGAGCTTTGGAAGGTTGCAAAATTAGGGATTGGGACATCATTTAAAAGGTCATATCGTTTGTTGTGTAAAAGAAATTGAAGAAATTATTATGGCAGAGGTATAGTGAATTTTGTGGTACATACATTGAATAACCAAAAATTAAAAAAATGTTTTAAAATAATTCAAAATTATAGTTTTGAAAAATCTCCTTTTAATTTTTTTTGTATTGTGATACAAATATCGAACCACATCTTCTGAAAACCCTGAAAGTTTTAGAGTGGAATCGAAACTACTTTTTGAGATATCTTACTTTTAAAATATACCTAAATTAATTTCTCAGTTAAACTCAAAAAATGCATCAGAGTTGAGACTTATCAATTATGATAAAATTCAGGATGTAGCTCAAGAATGTGAACACCAAATTTTAATATTAGCTTCACTTTTTTAAATATTCGCGAACTTAACTTTTACAAAAAATCAAAATTTAAAATCTCTTAATAATTCATATACCTGAATAAACCACGAATAACTTTTAAAATCGGTTTAAAAATGGACTTTGAGTTTTATCAGCCATATTAATTTATTGCGATGGGTGAACGATGTTATTTATTCTTCCAACTAAATTAAAAACTTGATTTGTTGTACTATTTTGCGATCCTGCAAAGTTTTAGCATCATGTTAATTTATATTCCACTTCATTCATGTAATGAAAAAACCCGTCAATTGTACATTAACATTTTCATTTAATTTAATCTGAAGTACAATTTTAAAAAAACTTTTTTTTTAATATTAATTTTTTATGAATTTACTATGGAGAATATATAAAAAGTACATTTTCAAATTTGCATCATTTAAAATCGTCAGTTGTTAGGAAAACGCACTTCAATTAACTAAAACTTTATTGATATTGATTAAGACACATGTTGTCAAACATACTTCAATGTTGAAATCTGAATTTTATTAATTAGGATTTGTCACATACTCCTTATTTTTAAGGCCTACAAATATTTAAAATATTTGTAGTTTTAGCAATTTTTTTCCTCAAACTTACAGATCGTACATGAGACTAATTAATTGAATGGACTCAGTAATTGATGATTTCATTACAATTTCATTGATATCAATTGTTATGAAATTATTTTCATTAGCATTTGTTTAATTAATGATAATGAATGTCATTGATTTGATTTCATTGATTAACGGTAATGATTTCAAATTTCATTACCATTAGTAATGAATTAATTAAAGGAAGAAAATTACAATTGACTGAATGCAAATGTGGTAAAAAACAATTATTTGTTTACCCAAAAACGCACGTGAAAATAAAAATTGAATCACACCGATAATAGAATGGAACATTGGTCCAAAATGGAACGATATGGAATAAAACAGGGAACGATTAGAATAGGAAAACTGTACACAATTGTGCTGTCGTATGTGAAAATAAAAACGTAATTACTCCTATAACAGAATGGAACATTGGTCCAAAATGGAACGATATGGAATGAAACGGCGAACGATTGGAATCGGAACACTGTACACACTGCAAACCTTAACAAAAAACAAAAATTTTGTTCCTTTTACGATATCATGCTTAGTTTCCGAGATACAAGCCATTTTACAAAATGGCTATATTTTAAAATGTCCAGTATCTCCAAAACTCAGCGAGATATACCAAAACGGACAAAATTTTTGCTCCAGAGGAGTATTAATATACCCTTATAACATAAATCCCGAGTAATCAATTTTTTAAAAAACAGCCACAGGGTAATTTCATTATTTTACTTATTAACGTAATAATTAGAGTCCGACCGAACAGTTCGGCCAGAAAATGCATTTGGTCTGTATTCGGTATTTTAAGGCATTATGGACAAATTTGGGGGATGGAAAAATGTTTATTTGGCTGATTAGATGCTATTTTGAGTGTCAAATTTGAAGAAAAGTCTGTAGTTAAGCAATGAATTCACTGTTCGGGGTCAGAAAGTTCGGCCAAATTGAAAATAGTTCGGCCTCCGAACTTTTAACTTTATAGCTAAACTTCGGCTTTTCTCTTAAATTTTATACACAAAATCGAATTAAATCGGCTCAACAAACATGTTTCCAATACCAAAATTTGTCATCATTGCCTCTAGATATCAAAAAACCGCCAAAATATAGGTTTTTGGCCGAACTGTTCGGTCGGACACTAGTAATAATACAAACATAAACATATCTTATAGGATAATAGAAAGTTAGTTCCTCGTTCAATTTCGTTTCCCGTATTCAGTTTTACAATTTACTCTCCATTTCTTTTGTAAACAAATGCTTTTTTGCTCAATTGTAATTAATTTTTCAGGCATTAGTGTGATTTCATTAGCATTAGTAGGACAAATGCTAATGCCAAAAAAATGTCATTACAATTAAATGGTAATGAAATTTCTTTGGCATTAGCATTAGTTAACTAATGCTAATGAAATTCCAATGTTAATGAAAAAATTCCAAGTATGTTACAGATATAGTACGCAAGTTTATTCATTAATTAAGTATACAGTGAAGTTTTCTAAATGTATATAATAAAATTTGATTTTTCTTTTCGATGTAGATTTTTTATTAACGAAATCGAGAAAAATAGTAATATAAATTTTAAATACATGCATAGAGAAAACAATTTACTTTCTAAACTTGTACTATATTATATTAATGGACATAGTTCATACTATTTGAATGTGGCAAAACAGTACACACAAAGAAAAATTTAGTTATTTGCCAACTGAAATTCTGTTACTACGACTCACATTCGGTTAGTACGAATTTCAATCGGCTGGAACAATTTACCATTAGTTTTCACAACAAAGTTCGGTTAAATCAACAGAATTTTAGTTATAACTCCCAACATATTCAGAAATCTAATGTAAATATCGTTGCACTAACTAAATTAATACGTTGTTACCATTAAAATACACTTTTCAATTCGGTTGGCATTTTATTTCTCTGTGTGTAGCAGTTTTGTTTTCAATTTTGTACTTTTTTGCAAAAAGTTTATAAAAAATATAAAATTTCTAAATTTTTTTTACAATTGTTCGTGATATGCGTCCCAAAGTCCTTTATAAATAATAAATCGCAACCCCAATGCATCAAATTATTCTGATTTTGATAAACTGTGTTCTTTGAGCATCCAAAAAGTAATTTTTTTTTTCTTTGATATATCAATAGTCGGTTCTTTTCTCTAATCACTGCTGAGCTTTCATTAAAAAATTTGTGAAAATAAAAATGTAGCAGCCTGTTTATGTTTTCGCTGGTCACTGTTGCGTATGAGTATTATTTACAATTATAATATCAATCATACGTCGTGTATACAAAAGTATGTGGTGTTGTTCAAAAAATAACACTAAACTAACACTCCCAACAAAATAGCAAATTCCAAACAGGTTGCAGAACATCTTATAATGTATTATAATCAGGCGCTGATCTCAGGGGGGGCGCAGTGGGGCCCCCTCCCCCAGACAAAACAAAAAAAAAAATAAAATAAATCGATAAAAAGAGGAAACTGAAAAAAGAAGAGGAAAACTAAAATAAATAAATATAAAAAAACAAGAAAATTGAAAAGGAAAAGAAAGATATTTTAAAATGAAAAAGTTTTTGCTACGTTAACATATAAAAAAGAAATTATATTAATAGTTAAAATTTTAGGAAATGTATAGAATGGAGGTCATGTGAGTGCATTTTATGAAAAAAGTACACAAAGTTTTATGAATATTGCTACTATCGAATCCAATTATTTGGTCCAAAAAATGTATAACAGTTGGTGAGTACACCCAAAAAAACATGCTAGGTCGTGGCTGTCGTAGTTGTTGCGAATCCAATACCTCAGTCGCTGTAACCTAATTTTTCGGTTGTGAAAACTATCAATAGAATAAAACAATAGAAATTATGTCACGACAGAAGTTCGATGATAACTATCAAAAAATTCGGCAGCTACAACCGAACAATTCGATTGGCTATAAACATGGCTGCTACTACCAAGCATATTTTTTGAGTGTAGGTCTCATATAACAAATACATCATCTTTTCTTGTCTTATTTATAAAAAATTCTTATTTTTAAAGGGAAAAAATCCACTTTTAATACTAAATTTTTTTTATTGTAATTTATTTTGTATAAATGTATCTTACGATTTTTTTGATATAATTTTTTGAAAAAAACCCCTTTCAATGCTTTGTATATCATTTATACAAGTAAATAAACACGAGTTCTAAATGCCTTGTAAATTTCAGAGTGGAGTCTCAACTTACTTTTGGATATCTAAAGAAATATGTAGTAAGTCACCAAAAATTTAACTGAAAAGCTAAAAATTAGTTAAAATTTGTATTTGTACAGGTTTATTTCTATTAGTGTACGTGCCAAATTTCGAAATTCTAGCTTGGCTGCAAAAATTAAAAAAAAAAATAACTTTTGATTGTGAAAACCGAAATTTTATTTAAATATTCTACCTCATAATTCGTAATTATCGCCAAAATATTTTATGCAATTGATGTAACGTGTTCTGTGGTATTTAATTTTAAATTAATGATTTTTAATAAATTTAAAATTTTTATTAATCTATAGTCGAAACGTTAACGATATTTAGCGACCTTCATATGAAAACTTTTGTTCAGAAGTTCCTAACTATTTACACTTTTAATATGCTGTCACATTGAGTGCAGTCACAACAAAGGTGGAAAATACCTAGGTCTAGAATTTTGAAGCACCGTTTATATACAGTACAAGGGTAATGAATATAAAAGATGATCCAACGGGTTTACAATTAAAATCATTAATATATCTTACAAATGACAATGTTGCATTCGAAGTTAGTTTTGATGATGAAAATAATAATTTACCTGCCCGCGTTAAAGAAATTGCAAAGCCGAAGCCAATATCGTCATCTAGATGGAAAAATTTAAAAGATTAAATGGCCGTTATACCACTAAAGTACCACTTTTTTATAATATAGATCCAATGAATTAACATTAAAATTTCGCTTTTAGATCCATTACTTTTCTCCATATAGCTGGTATTCATATTTTAATTTGATAATTTTTATCTTTTATTACCATTTTTTAAATGAACTTGAATAAAACATGTTAAAAACTGCATTAAACCTTTAATAGGTTTAATAATACATTTTTTATTGCCCCTATTAAGGAAAATGTATATTGGTCTTAATATAGTCATGTTATTTTCTATGTGACGACATATGTGATTTTATTAGATTTCATCCGAAATATGGGCCCATATAATCGCATCTATTTGTGTGGGTTTGGATCTAATCTGATGCAATTTAATAAATGTCCAGTACAATTTTGTCCGATTTATGGCCCAACAGAATTGTATTAGATTGTATCAGTTTTGTATCTAATATATATAATTAGATACAATTATTTAAAAAACAGATATGTTTGTATCCGGAATTTGACCTGGTATATGATTGCATGTAAACTGATACATTTAAGTGTATTTAGATCCGAGTTTTAGTCTGGTAAAATTGCACTAAATGTTAGATTTTTGTATATGATTTAAAGAAAATATGCATATATGATTTTAAGAAAATATGCACAATTGCAATTGCATGCTTATCAACGACAGTAGGGTTTCGAACTCTATTGACTCGTTGGAGCATCGTCGGAATGTGGGTTGTATGACTTTGTTCATAGATATTACCATGGGAAGTGTTCTGCCGAGATAAGCCGACTCATCCCGAGGGACCGGATCTCTGTTCATACTACCCGCTTGTCAAGTAGATCTCATCCGTTTGTTGTCTATAGCCCGGCAAATCGCACAACGCATTACAGAGAAAATTCGTTTTTCAGTCGCACTAGCCGTATGTGGAATTGTCTCCCTGCGGAAGTCTTCCCTGCAAATTACAATTTAGAAAAATTCAAGTCAAATGTCCACAAACACTACTCCCTCTTTCCTCCTCCCCATAACCTATTTTCCTGATATCAACACAATGCAATGCATTAGTAGGGGATCCTTTGAGTGTTGGTTCAACGTAAAAAAAAAAAAAACGTTTGTCATATCTGTGCGCCTCGGTAATCTAGTTGGTAGCGTGCTGGTTTATCTGTGCGGGGGTCGTGGGTTCGATTCCCACCAGAGGTACTGGTCTGTTTTCGCTAAACGCGCCGAAGGTCATAGTAGCTAGTGCTCGGTTATGGTAATAGTATACAATTTGTAATTACACGATTATTAATTAGCAAAAAAAAAAAAAAATATGTCATATCCAGTTATATCCATTATTCGCATACAAAAATATTGAGACACCTAATACTTTTTGCGGTTTTAAAAAAAATTTCCACATAAACCTTTTTTAAGTTCTAATACACATTAGAGTGTACTGAAAGTGGCCAATAGTGCTTCAACGATGCGTATTATCCAGATGATTATGGGAAAAATAAAAAATTTAAAAATTTTTTTAGTTCGCTTCCCGTATGTTTTGGATTTTTGTACAAAATTGGGCTCAAATGTTTGGAAATGCTTAGAGTATTTTTAAAAATATATTTATAAAATATTCATAGAGTACTACATCTTTCAATTTAAAAGAAGTAAAAAATATAATTACTTCTTTTAAATTGAATTTTTTTTTTTAAATTGAAAAATTCAAAATCAATATCTTGAATATTGTTTTATTTTGAAAACAAAGTGGTTCGATTTTGGACAGTTTAACCTTTAATACTAATTATTTAAAAATAATGTATTTTATAAAAACAATATTTACAAAAATTATGATTTCCAAGGAACATATTTCGAGCACATTCTAAAATTTTTATATGATGTAGATAACATGTCAAGTAAACTCTAAACAAACAATAAAAAAAAATCAGCATACGCATTTTGAGATATTTTGATATCAAGGACATTTTGCATTTTTTTATCATTTCTTTTAAAAAGATTTAGTTTTCCTCAAAATTATTTCGAGAAGGTTATATAAGCTTTATAATGAGACTAATTTTACAATAATTGGATGATGCTATCAACCGATATGATGCTTTCAACACCATGTGTTTTACAAATTTTTCCCAAATTTGAACTGTGATAAAATGTAAACTGTAACGTATTTAAGAAAATCTAGAAATTAAAATATTAGTAAGGTGCAAGCGAAGGCTTGCAAAAATTTTGTGTAAATTGGTAGACTTGAATCCGATTGGTGTGTTGATTTAGTAACAAAAACAACATAAATGCAAAACTATCTACACTGAACGTAAAAACCATACGTTGTTAAATAGAGACGGAGGAGATTAGAAAAATTAACAAAAATCTAAAAATAGAATATTTGTGTTTGTTAGTGTTTGTCACTTCTGTGTATAATATATACAATAACAGAAAAGCTAATAGGAAATAAAGCTGCAATTTAGCTGCATTACAATCGTTAAACGTCCATGACTTGTTATTTTCAATTTATAAAGAGCTTTCAACCTCCGTATATTTACAAAAATAAAGCAAATCAAACATATTAGCTAGGTTGATACTAGTATTTCGATCTGGCTAAAGATCTCATCAGAACCCTAAATTTTAGAAAAGTTAGAGCCTCCATAATAGGCAGAACTTTAACAAAAAACCTATTAATAATCAATTTTGCTGCATTCTTGTCTTCTAAGTAATCAAACACGTGGTTAGGTCTTTTCCTAACAAGCATCATGACGTTACTAAACTTTGAAGACCAAAAATGTTCTATTTATATAAAAAAATTTTAGTTTGTACTCTGGCTCAAGTAATATTTTTTACAGTTATATTAGTTTTTTGTTTTTATATACATCGAGATTATTTTTATGTTATTTTCCATTTATAACGAGCTTTCAACCTCCGTATATTTACAAAAATAAAGCAAATCAAACATATTAGCTAGGTTGATACTAGTATTTCGTTCTGGCTAAAGATCTCATATTGTTACGTTTGTAATGTAAGAAGAGCGCAGGTTTGATTCTTACAGCCTTAGGTTGTTGAAAAATTTGTTATATAGAGACAATCTGACAATTACAAGACACAAATAATAACAGAATTTAAATTGAAAATCACTGATGACGCCTGTCCATAAAAAGAGAAAGAAACTTGTCTAGTCTGATTTAAAAATTAATAGTGTTTTTAATTTTTAGAGAAAAACGCTTATTCTTCTTCTTACCATCAACCTTTCTAACATTACGTTTGTCTTTTAAATTTTAAAAAAATATTTATTTAATTTTAATAGTTTTTTCGTTTTGTAATCTAATTTATTTAAAAAAATGTTGTGTTGGTTTGGTTGAATGTAAATCACATGAATGTACCATAAAACAAACGAAAAAAAACTATTTTCTTTGTTTTACAAAATTTCCTGAAATTGAGAGAGAAAAAAGTTCTAAAATAAATATTGTTATTATTAAAATATTAACAAACAGCTGCTACCATTCTCCTTTCTGGTATGTTAACTTATGAAAATAAAAACAAAAATTTAAATTTAGAAAGCAGCAGGATTGTGTATTATGAATTTAAATTATTTTTAAATAGGGTAAAATAGCCTAAGGTCGGTACCCCACAATAGTAGGCATGCTTTTAATTCAAACATGAATAAATAAATATAACGGTAGTTAAATCAAGTTTACATTAAGAATATATTTATTCTTCTCTTTGTAATGCTTAACTTGGGCTGAGATAAGTATTTTGCCGTCGTTTTAGCATTTTTCTCTAACAACATTTTACAACTCTTATGGGAGTTTTTTTTTTAAAGCGACATTTGTATTGAATAGACCAATTTAAAAAGGTAAGTAATCGTGTTAATATTCGTTAGGTTTTAACCATGGCAGTTTCTAGATGTAGACATTAATTAATCTACTGCTCTGAATGAGGACAATTTATAAAACACATGCCGACGCAGAAAAAAATATTTCCCTACTTTTTTCAATTAAATCGGTTTGTTGAAAATTTTAAATTCTGTCAATTGAAAATTAATTGAGTCAATTAAATTTTTGCTCAAATTCGTAACTGGCTTGACATTTTTTTTACGCTCAAAAGCAAAAAGCTACAGTTAAATAATTTTGCTTCAGTTGTTTAAATCTGAATATTTCTTTATTCTAAAGCATTATCATAAAATTAATAATGTAATTATTAAAGTAAACACTAAATTTTTTTTATATAAATAGAACATTTTTGGTGTTCAAAGTTTAATAACGTTATGATGCTTGTTACGAAAAGACCCTAACAACGTGCTTGATTCATAAGAAGACAAGAATTGAGTAAAACTGATGATTAATTGGTTTTTGTTAAAGTTCTGGCTATTATGGAGGCTCTAGCTTTTCTGAAACTTCGGGTTCTGATGAGATCTTTAGCCGGATCGAAATACTAGTATTAACCTATCTAATATGTTTGATTTGCTTTACTTTTATAAATATACGGAGGTTGAAAGCTCGTTATAAATTTAAAATAACATAAAAATAATCTCGATGTATATAAAAACAAAAAACTAATATAACTGTAATAACGTTTAGTTTCGTTTAATAAAAATTTAAAAAAAAATTTTAAACAGAAAATAAAGAAAATGCAAAGAATAAATTAAAAATTATTTAAAACAAAAAAAAAAAAAAAAAATACACTGATTTCAACAAAAGGTCTAATTTCTGCAAGGAAAAAATCAAAAAAAATGTTGCCATAGTACCTACGCTTCAATAGAAAGAAAAAACTAATTTCTGTGTGAATTTGTTTACATAAGTATAAATTAATATGCTAACTTAATGAGAATTTCATGGCGGTTTAAATTCAATGTTATAAAATTCAAACTATGTATAACAAAACTTTTCGTTTGGCAACTATAATTTATTTTTGGTTTTTGGAAAGGTATACTTATTGATCACTTTTTATTCAAATGAGTTTTTATTTAATTGAAAAATAGTTCAATTACAGAGCTATCAATTTTTAATTGAATTAGCAATTTTCTTTGTTGGCGGAATTTCAGCAATTAAAGTTATTGAATCGGTGGATTTTCGTGATTGAAATGTGTTTTTATTTTTTTCTGTATGTACATCGTGTCGATGTTAAAGTTATTTGTTAACAAAAAAATTAAAGAATTTTTTTGGAAAAGTGGGCGAAATTTGCGCTCAATTTAAAGATAATAATGCAGCATAATATCAAAAAAATTACTAAGGTTCTGAAAATCATTCCTGTATATATGTTGCAGTTTTCTGCAATATGACCTTAGGTTTTGGCTTATCTTCATGCAGTTTTTTACTTACAAAAATGTCCAAATATAATATATTTATTATTTGAAATTTTACGAAATTTTTAATTTAACGTTTTCTTGCTTCGAAACCATGCCATGTGCACAAAAAATGACTCCACAAAATGTATTGTAAATTTAGTTCTCTATCGAAATAGCGTAAATTCTTATTATAATATCGTCATTTCGTGCACTTACGGACCAATTAAAAATACCCCGGCTTACCGGTTAAAGGGTTAAACTATGCTGGCGTATGAAGAAAAATATTAACAAAATTATTTTTTTGCTGAGAACACTCATCCTCATTCTATTGCATGATTGTTTTTCAAGCTAAATTGCAAGTTTGCCGAAAAATATACACTTAAACTTTAAAAAGTGAAAAAAATTTAGAAAAACCGCTAACAAGCGGGTTTAATTTCAAGTTTTGTAAATCAAGGTACATAACCTTAAACAAAACTACAGGAGCTTGCACTAAATTTCAATAGAAAGATGTCAGATTGGATGCATTTTAAAAATTTCTTATGTAAAAAACTGCCTGTAAAGGCGATAAACTTCAAAGTCATTTCGTGGAAAAGCTGTACAATACATCGACATATAAATTACGCCAATGAAAACAGCGTGCCTAAGATATATAGACTTAATAATCAGAACCACATTATTTTTTTGATGTCATGTTATTTAAAAAGTTAAGATTATTAATTTTAAAAAGTTAAGATTTTTTTCTCTTGTGTAATAATAACACCGCGTTTTGTGGTCTTAAAATAAAGACGTTTCTATATCCCCTTTTTTGATTTAGCACCATAAAAATAAAATTTAATTAAGTAAGATCTGAGTTTTCACTAAAAAGATATTTGCCTAGCAAGCTTCTATTTAATATAATATACCATTTTTTAATAGTTTTTATTTTAACCAATTAATGCGCTAAAATTATATAAAATTAAAATTCAAAGATCACTCCTTCATATATAAATATAGCAAATATATGAGGATGTAACCAACTTTAATTTAAATAAATAAAAATTGGGAACTTCCTTACATCTTTATTTTTTCTTTAACAAAAAATGTCGGGCCGATTATTGGAAAATGTAAAATTGGCAAATACGATGATTTATGATTTAATAAATACTTTTTTTTAAAAACAGTTAATTTCATCTAAAACAATAATACTTATTAAAATGGAATATCTAGCTTTAACCGCAGTGGCATGTTCATATGCGTTAGGACATCAGTACAGAAATAAAAAAAAATATATTTAATTGCCTACTATTGGCTCACTTACCCTATTTAAAATTCACAAACAAGAAAAAAAACCTCAACAATTAGAAGTTTTAAATATAAATATAAATATAAATATATATGGGCTTTTCTCAAAAATATATTAAACTGGGGTTAATTTCTGCAAGGGTTGCAAGAGTTATGGCGGTTTATAATTAAAAACTTCTAAAAGTTATCCAAAGTGAACTTTTTATTGATTTTTAAAAAATTCCGCTCATGATTATCATTGTTTTGAATACTTTAGCATTTTCATGGAAATTTACTCCCTCATTCTGTGCCTCCCAAAAAAACATTATCAAATTCTGAGGTTTTTCAAAAAAAAAATATTTAAAAATCATAACTTGTTTTCAAGATTATAAAGGGTGTTTTTAATACAGGTAAAGAACTTTAAGTTGGCAACACTTTTTAACCTGACGGCTATTTCGTCAGCTGAAAAGTGATTTATGTTTAGTTTGGTTGGCATTTCAACATGAATAGACTGACGCCTGAACAACGCTTCCAAATTGTGCAAATTTATTTTGAAAATCATAATCCTCCATCAGAGCATTTAGTTCGATTAACTATGGAACGTTTTCGCACCACGTTTACTCTAAATGATGATATCATCCACAGACACGTCGTGCATTGCGTACAGAAGAAGTCATTGCTGCTGTAGAGCGTAGCGTAGAGCAACCGAAATCAGTCTAAGCCAGAAAGTTAGAGTCAATGCTGACCGCTATAGAGCCATGATTACTGACTTTTTCGTTCATCAATTAAACAAGCATGATGTGCAGGAGCTGTGGTTTCAATTAGACGGCGCAACATGTCACACAGCTCGTGCCACAATTGATTTATTGAAGGAAACGTTTGGTAACCGCATAGTTTCACGTTTCGGACCCGTGAGTGGGCCTCCAAGATCGTGCGATTTAACGCCGCTGGACTATTTTACGTGGGGATATGTTAAGTCGCTACTCAACGCCGATAAGCCCGAAACGATTGACCACTTGAAGGACAACATTCGCAGCGTTATTGCCAATATACGGCCATAAATGTTGGAAACAATCATCGAAAAGTGGACCTCCAGATTAGACTACGTCCGAGCCTGCCGTGGCGGTCATATGTCAGAATTCATATTTAAATTATAATATCAGAAGACTATCTTTCGAATAAAGTAAATTTAATGTCAATTTAAAAAATTCATCTTTGTTTTATTCCATTTAAAAGCTCCATAACTCTATAAAAATACCCTTTATTTGAAATGAGCGTAATCAGATGAAGGGAAAATGCATTTTTGCAAGATTATTTCAAAGTAATTGCACATTTTTAACATGATATTTTTTAGGTCCAAAATGTTTCTTAAAATTTATTTTTCCCGAAAAAAAAAACTCAAAAACTCAAAATATGGAATATGTATTTGTGTATTACCTCATTTATACTAAAACTAAAATAAAGATAGTAGTTTTTGAAAACTTCTATTTGGAATTTGACAAATACACACAAGTAGAAATAAAAAACTAGAAGTTTTGGTTTTAGTACGCTGAGAAAATTATCAGCATGATGTCTCTGGTACTCGTCCATTGAAACTTTTCATTAGATTAATGCAGTTTTTCATAAAATGTATTGAGAAATTTCATATTATTTATAAAAAATTTCATACGAATAATGAAAAAGTGTCATTAAAAATAATTTCATTAAAACTGAAAAACTTTTGCATGAAGTTTAAGCAATTTTTCATTCACATTGTGAAAAAAATTCATTAGTTCAGTGAAAAAATATCATTAAATCTCTTCAATGGATCGGGATCGCGGAAAATTTAAAAACATTTTCTGCTTTCCCATGTTTCTTAAAATTTTTGAATGCTCCCAAGGTTTTGTGTTAGAGCTAAAAAAACCTACAAATAATGTTAATTTTGGAGAAATTCGTGCACCACTTGTATAGATTACAAATTCTATTTTTTTTTAGCACACAGTAGCTTTTGAAATAAATTTGTGATGGCGGTCAATTGTATGGGCGGCCACTATGTTTTCTAGGTTTTTAAAATCCTTGTATATGATTGTTCGATTAAAAAATCAAAATCAATTATGTAATTTTTGTACAATTTTCAAATAGTCCATATAATTTTTGCATTTAATTTTTTTAATGTTCTTCTGATTTTATTGTATATAAAATATCAAATTCGCCCTGCAACATAACCTATTTACAACTTAACAGCGAATATGCCGTGCAAAAAACTGCTTTTTAAACAAAATTCACTCTAATTTTTTAAACATTCGCAAAGGTCGTACACTTTATCAGTCAACGAATCATACTTCTAACTGTGCATAATTACAACACTTATGGTCATTATTACAACTTGGCAATAGCTAAAGTTCGGATGATATCTGACAGATTATTAGCTTTTCGTTATTATAAGTATACTTTAAGCTAAAAGTGACCGATAAGCTAAAGGGAAGATATTGTTGCCTTTAACTTTAAACGTAAGGTTTATGTGTTTAAAGTTGCCACATTTTCTGCTCTATAAAGAAGAAGAAGAAAATACCGAATTTCACAACCTAGTGTGAAAAATTATTGTTTGTTTGTAAACAAATAAATAAAAGTACGTTGCCACTACGTATTTTTATAAACCAATTCTTAAACCAATAATCGGTTTTTAGTTTGGTGCTGCCACATTATCAAAAATATTAATTTTATTTTATTGGGAAGTTATAATAACGAAACACATTATAGCTCACTTTATTCCTCACTTTAGCTAAAGTTACTTTTTACTAACATTTACTTTAAAGGTAAGTTGTAATAACGGCCTTTATAAGTCTTTGTTTTTAAATTTTTATTACATGAATAGGCATTAGTATCCGTTACAAAAAAAAAAAAATAAAAAATTTAAAACTAAAAAAGTGGTTCCAATTCCAAGACGGTACGCCAACTAAGTAGGTTGTGAATTAATCTCTCAAATATCGAATGTGTAATACCGAATGTGTAATACCAAAAGGAATCCAAAATTTGAAACCCGCTAACAAAAAAAAAAATATATAAAAAATTGAGCTTATCTCAAAGATTTTTTTTTAATCTTTTAAATTTGTGTAACGATAACTATTAAAAATATAGAGTGCGCCCCGGTAGGCTAGTTGGTAGCGTACTGGCTTATCAGTGCGGGGGTCGTGGGTGTGATTCCCACCAGAGGCACTGGTCTGTTTTCGCTACAACGCGCCGAAAGCCATAGTAGCTAGTGCTAGGTTAAGGAAATAGTATATAATTTGTAATTATAAGATTATTAATTAATAAAATAAAACAAAAAAAAATATATATAGACCTAGGCTCTAAAATTTTGCACTTCTACGAGTTAAAGTGTTTTTAATCCAAATATATAACCCGCTATTCTTAAATAGAAATGTTTAGAAAGTTATTGAAAAATAGTATCAGTTTCAAAATATTTAATAATTTTTGACAATAGCCCATATACACACTTTTTTGCGACAAATAAAATAAATATAGATACAAATGAAAAATTAAATCAAATATTTAGATAGTAAGTATCACAAACCAATGGAGGAAACTTTACTTAAATTTATATTATTGATTGTAGGATTTTATAGCTAAAAAGTTATATAGGAACAGAAAAATTATGTTATCTATAAAAACATATCCACTGCTAGAAATAAGTCTATAAAAATAGCACAAAAAGCTACTAAAGTTTTGTTAAAAATTAAATTACAAAAAAACTGCTAAAACTAGCAGTTTTTTTTTTTGCTAACTATTAGTACGATAAGAACAGAAAAAATAAAACTGTTAAGTTACATTCAAAATACACAATTTTAATTATATTTGACTATAAATTGCAGTTTACTCTGCTAAAATCAGCAAAACATTTTGCTAAATAATTGTAGACAAAAAACTGTAAGTTAGCTTAAAAAGTTAGCTTTAGACACTTTAAATTTAGTTGGATGCAAATTGCTGTAAATTTTGCTCAAATCAACAGAAATATTTGCTAGAAAAATTTCAAAAATTAAAAAAAAACAAAAATTTCACTTTGTTTTTGGTTTTTTTTTTCGATATTCCAAATGTTAAATTACTATTCTAGACCAAATCAAGAAATTCTCTGTATGGTATATGAGTATTTTAACTTTCGATCGAATACAAACATTTTATTGTCATTATTTCGAAGCATTTTAATTTTAAGCAACATTAAGGGCGAGTATATAAATAAATAGTACCCAGAGTTTACCTTAAGCCTCATATAAATTTGACAATCATACACTCAGCGAACTTCTGCTTTAAAAACATGCACTTGTTTAGTTTGTAATACAGTTTCTTTATCCTTAATGTAAATGTTAGTCAGTTGTAGAACAAATTAAATTTTTTACTAACCTTGTAGTTTATTTTAAAAACAAACCACATCAAATGACTGGTTTATGATTTTACATTCATTTTTCACAGTAGTTTTTTGTTAATTAAGGGGGGAAATGACATTGGCTGTTTTTTGAAATCGACTTTTTTTATAATTTTGTATTTTAGTAAATAATTTTAAGATTCTAAGAAAAAAAATTTCATGAAAAACACCTACGGGTTCAAAAGTTACAGCCGGATTAGTGAGTGCGCATTTTTAATTTTCGCGCTACCTACGTACTGCAGCTGGTATATACTTGTTTTACTTGCTACCGCGTTTGAACGCGTTTATCTCGAAACCATGTTTTTCGAACTGGTTGCGGCACTAGCGGGTTAATTTTTTGACGAAATGTTTTTGTTTTTTTTTTTTTTGTATTTCTTTTAAACTTGATTCGTTATCGTATGCCACGAGCTTTTTTTAAATTTTTTTTCGATTTTTTATGAATTTTTAAAGTCAATATTTTTTTCGAAAAAACACACTTTTAAATTTGGAACAATACCAAAAATTGAAAAATAATCTCGTGTCATACGATAACCAATTTTGTTAAGATTTAAAAAAGTCATTTTTTTCCAGGTCGCACAATTTTTGCGACTCCCAGCGCTGCAACCACGAGGCCCCGTTTTTTTTCTCTGCCGCCAGTTTGGAGCTCTATAAAACCATGTTGGAGTGAAAAATATATTTTTTTGATTTTTTTTCTTGTAACTTGTTCAATTCTCTATAATAATAAATGTTTGTTTTTGACTGAGTTATGAATTTTTTAAAAAAGGTCTGTTTTCTCTGCCGCGAATGTAATGTCCCCCCTTAAAAAAATTAAAAAAAGCAAATGTTTGTTTTTTTTTTTTAAATTATGATAATTTTTTAAAATTTCTGATTTTTTTAAAATTTGTGATTTTTATAAATTTTTTTCTGTTACCGTTATGGGTTAAAAAAGCTGTAAATTTTGTATGCTACAAATTTACTTTCAATTAAACATTTAATACATACTATTAAACTTTTACTTGTAAGTGAATTTAAAAATCAAACAAAAGTTTAATTGACATTTTTTTAAATCATTTCTTCCGAACACCAGCATTTAGAAATTTGTATGCTAATTTTAGCAGATTAATTTGCAACTTTAAATTTACTGAAATTTAATTCTTAAGAAAAACTGCATTTTTTTGTAAATTTTTTGTGACGACACAGTTAAAATCTCTTTACTAGAACTAATAGGACATTAAAGCGCATGACATTTGAAGAATGTTGTTTAAAATTTTCACGAAGAAATATAAAAAAAACACGGCAATGGCAGCAATTATTCGGACGTGTCTCAAAAAAAGTAGAATTGCGTTGCCCCTCATAACTTGGTGCTGGGTCATCTGAAATCAAAAAATCAAAGTTCATTCGTTACATAGAAAAAATTATTAACCTAAAATATCTAATTAAAAGATTTGAATTTAATTTGTTTCTAAACAAATATTTAATTGAGTCAATTAATATTTTAATTGACTTTTAAATCTATAAATACATATTTTATTTTACACGCAATTATCATATTTTTTTTTCATACACTGTATGCATAAATAGAAAATTTTAAGTATAAAATACCAAATACATTTGAAGTTAACAAACAAAACAAGCACACACACAAACAGACTCAGCATTGCAAAAAACACACATACACTTTTTTTGTATCAACTTTTTTTCCTTCTTAATTTTAATAAAAGGTTTAATTGATAGTATCACTGCCGTGATAGGTGCAAAATCAATTAAAATATTAATTGATTCAATAAATTTTTTAATTGAAACCCGTTTTTAGTTTTTTCTGTGTAGATAATACTTTTTCACAGGTAACGCTGGGAGGGTTTTCGAAATTTTTATTTTTCACTTTTTTGGAACACTTTTTAGTGAAAAAATCGGCTAATTTGTTATTGTAAAAGGTCCGCCATCTAACGTTTTTTTTTTCAACTAGTGCTTATTTCGTGAATGGCAACACTTAGCTCATGTCTGATTTGGCAGATAATTAGTTTTATCCTTCCGCTGAACGAATATGGTCCGTATGTTCGTTATCTTGTGAAAAAAGTGAAAGAAACTGGCATCCTCATCGATAAACCAAAGCGTGAAAAGCCGAAAACAGTGCGTACACCCGAGAATATTGCTGCTGTGGCAGAAAGTGTGCGTGAAGCGCCATCAACATCAATTCACCGTTGTTCTCAACAATTGAACATTTCAGAGACATCATTGAGACATGATTGAGACGAATTTTGGATAAAGACCTTGGTATGACGCCATACAAAGTCCAATTGGTTCAGGAGTTCAAAAAAAAAACTTATTTGGCGGACCCTTTAGAATAAAAATTATTCACAAATTTGAAAAAAAAACTCTCCAGCGTTATCTCATTAATTATGTACAGAAATAGTGTTCAAAATTTCAAAAGGATCGGCGCAGTAGTTTTGAAATTATGTGGGGCACCGACTTTGAAAACGTGAGTTGTTTGAAAAACGCTTTGAAGTTTTGAACACTAAAAAATCTGGTATTAAACGTTTATAAGCAAATTTTATCGGCTTATCTCACACTGAATCATCAATGCCAGGTCCATAAAGGATGTTGCTATCATCCATGATGTCTAAAGCATCTTTTTGCTCCTGTCTACGACGTATCCTGCCTTCTTTGGTTTGTCTCTCAGCTTCCTGCTCTGCTTTGTTTATACGTATGAAGTCAGTTGATCGCGCCCAGTCATGAGACATAAAAATGCTCGTAAGTTAGTCAATTTTGCTCAAATCGACTTGAAATATTAACACAATATTCTTAACATATTAAGCATTTATTTAAAAAACTTAAATACCTTAACCCCCTCCTTAAAAAACTAGTTTCATTTATTTTACAAAATTTTTCGTTCAATTTGTGAAGAAAAGTTCCACTAGTTTACTCAAAATTTTCATTAGTTTTTCGTTCACTAAATTCCTCTTTGAATAGATTATATTTACACAATTTGTACTGGGGAGACTTTTAAATATACAAAAAAAGTATTTTAATTTAGGGATATATTTCATATTTAATTTGATCAAATAAATCTTTTTTAAAAATGTTTTATTTTATTAAATAAAATAACAAAAAAAAAAAAAAATCATTCTATAACAAAAACAAACAAATTGTGCAATTTGTAAAATTATACTTTTTAGATTAAAAAAAAAAATGTTTCAATATTTTTTCCATTTTTTTTTATTTTATTTTTTTATTTACTTGCAATTAAAGTTGCCAGGCAATTTAAAGGTTGAATGTTTTTTTTTTTGTGTGAAACAAATGATGGCTTAAACAAAATCGCATTTATAAATTGAAATGGAATTTTTACGCCGTTTAACTTAACTTCAGAAATTCTTGACAGAAAAGTTTGTAGCAGTAAACAAAAAAGTTTTTCTCTTTAGAATTCTGTTTCTTCAAATAAACATCACATGTGTGATAGTTGTTGTTGTTGACGACTTTTTTGTGGTGGGTTGAAAGAAAAAGTAAAAGTTAAAACAAAGTTAAGAAATATAAAAGACCGAATTAATTCTAAAAAGTTTAAGAAATAGAAATGTTCTAATACGTTTTAGCGATTTGTAGATTCTTGCTATCAAAAGGGATTTTTTCAAAAACAAAACTTTTTTATAAAAAAAGTTTTGCATTTAATAAACAAGCCTACACTGAGAGAATTATTTGCATGACAGCAATGAATTTTTGCATTAGATTTTCGAAATGACACTTGAATTTGTCCATTGGAACTTTTCATTCACTTAATGCAGTTTCAATATAATTTTTTGAAAAATTTAATTTTATTTATTAAAAATTTCATACTGCTAATTAAAAATATTCATTATACATTAGGGTGTCCCAAATAAAAAAAAAAAAACTTTAAGAATACCACGCAATCGTATTTAAAGTCAAATATGGAAAATAAATAAGTAAAACCTTTTTGAAGTGGGTCTTCAGCTCCCTACCAGGAAAGTTACCGATTGTAGTGCACAAAAAAAAGTTTTGAATTTTTTTTGCGAAATATATCTCAAAAGTTTCGTAATTTTTGGCTTATTACTGGAAAAATATTTTTAAATTTTCTGTGCAGTAATTTCGGTCCACAAGAGGATTCTTTAGTTTTGAGCAAGTATTTTATTAAATAAATTAAAAAAATACTCGTATAAAGTATCAAAATTGTTCTTGGTCTACATTAAAAAATCCTCTCGTAGACCAAAATTGCTCTACAGAAAATTTAAAAATATTTTTTCAGTAATAAGCCAACAATTTCGAAACTTTTGAGCCCTATTTCGAAAAAAAAATCGAAACTTTTTTTTGGTTGAAATGCACCACAACCGTTAATTTCAATCGCTGGTAGGGAAATGAAGATCCACTTCAAAAATAGTTTACTCAATTTTTCATATTCAAGTCTTTAATATGCATCGATTGAGTGGCATTCCATCAACAAATTCGAAAAAGTGCCCTATTCGGGACCTCCTAAGTATTACACATAGTTTCATCCTAATAAAGAAACTTTTTCATAATGATTAAGAAATTTTTCATTCCTGAGCAAAACGATCATATTCAATCATATCTTGTTTAATATAATATTATAAAATAATGAAAATGAAAATTATTCAATTTGCAATTTATAACGAGCTTTCAAACTCCGTATATTTACAAAAATAAAGCAAATCAAACATGTTAGCTAGGTTGATACTAGTATTTCGATCTGGCTAAAGATCTCATCCGAACCCGAAGTTTTAGAAAAGCTAGAGCCTCCATAATAGGCAGAACTTTAACGAAAAACCTATTAATCATCAATTTTGCTCCATTCTTGTCTTCTTATTAATCAAGCACGTGGTTAGGTCTTTTCCTAACAAGCATCATAACGTTACTCAAGTTCAAGGCCATACTCTATACTATTGTCCTAACAAATAATCTATGGAGTTTTTTGTTTACAAATTTATTATTTGACCCATTCAGGAATGTGTTGATATATCTATTTCGGGAATTTTCTAGGTTCCCATCATCAGAACACGTTTGAAAGCGGTAGCAATTCCATGCCAAACATCAAACACTCATATAAACTAGTTTACTCACTACATGAGAACTAATATATGAGCTCGAAGTTAAAGATTATAACCATTGATCAAAAAATAAATTGAAAACTTGTTTGTTATGCGCAAGGTCCACCTCTGGTGGATATTTAATACACGTTTTTTGTTTTTTTCTCCTTTAAAATAATATATTATAAAATAATGTATATTAAACAGAAAGCTATATTTATAGAGCTTAATATGGGTATATTTGATGACATATATGATCATATATGATTTTGTTTGTTCTATTAAAACATGAAAGTTCTTTAAATTGTTAACTATTTTTCGATTATTTAAATAAATTAAACAGCAAAAGTGCAAAAAAAAAATCTGCTCAAGCAGAATAACAAGATAAGATTTGAAAAAACTAAATTTTTGTCTCTTAGCCTGCCAAGAATTTTGCATTGGGAAAAAAATCATTTATTTTTCCAAAAACACAAACAAATTATTAAATATTCTTCATTTCAAATTTAGTACATGCAAAACTAATAAAAAATAGCAATTTAATTGCAATATAATCAATGAATTAACAGTTTATAATGTTTTTTGTGCTTCTTTTTCTCTTTTTTGTTAATTTTTTTAGAGATGGTAAAAATTTGATAGTTTTAACCGTTAATTCGTCACGCGTGGTTTTTAATGTATCGAATCATGGGTGGTGAATGCAAAGAGACGACACCGACAATGTGATGAAATACGCATATACGAATCGACTTGTATATATACATATATAATTAATTACGGGGTCATATGAAATTAGATAATATTATATAAAGCTCCATATCAGACATTTTTTTAATCGAGTCACTTTGCGAAGAAAACTTTATTAGTTCAGGCAAAAATTTCATTAAAACTCGTACTTGAAAATTTTCTCTGTGTATCCACAAAATAATAAATCAATAAAACGTCTGTTTGAAGAAAATACTTGATATATCTTGTCACTTTGTTTGAGCAACATCAATACATATAAATAACAATAAGACCTTATAAATATAAAAATGTTCATTGACAATCATTTCTTTTTAAATATAATATAATATACAATTTAAAAATATAATGCTTTATATAGCTTAATATGGATTTATGTTATGGCGCTTATAATCATATATAATTATATGTTAGGATTTGGTTCTTCGAAAATTTTATCTAAATATACATATGTCGATTACTATATAATAATAATCATAATCACATAATTACAAATTATATACTATTACCCTAACCGAGCACTAGCTACTTTGGCTTTCGGCGCGTTGTAGCGAAAACAGACCAGTGCCGCTGGTGGGAATCGAACCCACGACTCCCGCACAGATAAGCCAGCACGCTACCAACTAGCCTACCGGGGCGCACAGCATATATGTCATATATTATGGTATATATTAATTAGCATGATTTCATATATAATTTTATATAGCTTTATACAATGTTATGTATAATAACATTCCCAAGTAAAAAAAAAGTTATAGAAAGTTATATAATTTTACATAGACAAATATAATTATATGTATATAGCCAAGTGTTGTGCTATATTTATGTGGAAATAATTATGTATAACTAGCAGTTTTTTAACAATTTCATGTATGATGTCATATATAATGAAATATGAATATTTATATATACCGTATGTAGTTGGATATGCTAGAAAGATTTTAACATGGTATCATATATATTTAAAAATGGTTTTATATAAAATCATATAAAACTGTACATATTACCATATTAAAAACATTTTCTAAGTTCATTTGAAAATAATTAAGTATAGCCCCATGTAAAAAAAATTTAATTTTTATATTTCAGTATAATTGCAAGGACTTATTTTTTTATATTTTGAACTCAATGGAGTTATAATTTTGCAACATACTAATACTACTACATTCTGAATTTATACGGTGGCTAATCTCGCAACGTGTTGGCAAATTACAGCGAAATGATTATGAAAAATCTTTATTATTGCTATTTCGTTTAATTTTTTAATTGCTTATTTTTAGTATTCTTTAAAAAAAATAATATTTTTAACACTATACAAAGTCGAACCATGTAAGAGTTCGTTATATGATAGTAAAAATTGAGTTTTTTAATTAATTTGTTTGGTGTGTTTTTATTGACTTTACAATACATTTTTGTTTTTAATTCCTCCAATCCATAAAAACATATGCTAGCAATTTTTTTAATCAATACTAAATTTAAGTTTTTGTATGTGATATAAAAATGAAATCCTAATGAATTAAAATCATGAGGACTTCATATATGACTATATATAAATTTATATATATAATTTCATATAAAACTTTAAAATTATGTCTTTCTACATCAAATAAGATATGATTATATCGGGTCAAAATCCGAATAAAATGTTATATAAATTAATATCAAACATATAATTACATATAATATCCGATATAATTTGATCCACCATTTTTCGGATCATAATATATCTCCCATAATACGAAATGTGATATCATTATACATGACATCATATTATTTCTTTTATCTGTTTTATACCTAATCCGTAGTGAAAAATTTAAAGTGCGGTAATTTGTTATTGTTTTTTCTTTGATATTTCAAATGGTAAATCCTGCTGCTAGACGAGAACAAGAAATTCTCATTTGAGATTTAACCTAAGAAATATCTTTAGAATTTTCTTATATTTCACACATTTAAATCTGATGTAAAAAACTAAGACCGAACTGTACTGCTTTTTAAATTATTTTTATGATACATATTTCTCAAAATTAATCAAATTTAAAGTATTTTGAAAGCACAAACTTTTTTTAATTTCTAACATCATGGAAACGGTGGGAAGTTTGCCAACACTGTATTTATGTTATTTTTCTGCCTGTTCAGTGTTTTTCTCATTATTCTTAAATAAATGTATACTAAAAACAGTTGATAAATAATTAGTTTTTTTTTGTTTAAACTTTAGTTTTTTGTTTGTAAACACGACTTCCTTCAACTTCTTTTATCGACTCTAATTTATTGTTGAATTATGGCAGATTATTTCATCTTCTTAAGGGAAATTTTGGGTAAAAATTACAGACTTTAAAAAATCTGAAATTAAAAATTATTTTTCTAATCTCCTCCGTCACTATTTCACAACGTTACCAGATTAACATATGGTTTTTACGTTCAGGGTTGCCAACTTTGCGTTTACGATGAGACATTACCACGGAGCAAATTTTTTAATGTATTCTTGTACAGTGATGTTTTAACGTCATTTAGACTGTCGCAATTAATTCGAATAATTTTTATATTATATTGTGTTATGAAATAAAGGGAAAAAAAATTATTATTTTTACTGCCCAGCAAAACCACACATTACCAAATCAGGGGTAAAGTAATGTATCGCCATAGGGCTTCACGCATTACATTACACCTTAAGTTTGGTTAGGTCGAAAAGAGGATTTGGAGAAGGGAAATGCTTCCCTTATCCGACTCAAGCCAGAATGTCGGCTTGTTGTGCGCTCTAAAAAATCGGTCCCATGTCTATTTCCTACCCCAGGAACTCCGTCGCACTGACGAAATTCCTCAACCTCTTCCATCCTATGCCCTTAAGATCCCTCAATGTGGATTTTGGGTCGCTGGATAGTATTTCGACCCGGATCCAGGCAAATGACGGGCATTCACTGAGTTAGTGTTCCAGGGTCTCCTAGTCCTCCCCACAGGCCCTACACACTCCCGAGTCCGCTCTACCAATACGGTGGAGATGTGTCCTCAGTGTCAAGTATTCGAACCTGGGGTCCCTGATATTTAACAATTAGGTAGAGGAGAACTCTACCAACTGAGCTATCTATACATATAATATTTTATTGCTTAAAATGTAAATGAGTTGCTGTGCTTCGTGTTTTATTTCGTGATATCAAAAATTTACATCTTACCCTCATGCTTACAAATAATCAGAAAGTAATGTGTCTATAATTTTTCAAAAATATATAAGAATAATTACTTTACATTTATAATTCATGCATTATGTAATTGATGATCTGTAAGTCATTATTTTATATTTTGAAGTAATGTAAAATGTAATGTGGTATCATTACAAGGTAATCCATGAGTGTTCAATTATCGGTAACTCATTACTTCTTGTTGGAAAATAATGATAAAGGTAAAGAGTACACATTGCAAGGTACTTTACTTTATTTACTTTATCGCACCCATTACCAAAGTTTTGCTGGGCGATTTTAGCACTTAGTTACCAGTTGAAAATGTACTTAAAAATACAATTGTTTTAAACGAAAATTAATTAATTCTTTTTGAACAGATTTTCAATTATTTAATTTGTATATTCAGTATTCTTTAAGGTAGAAACTATTAATTATTAGTAGTACTAAATTTTAGTAACATTTACTAATTTTTCTTCATACTTTCAATTTACGGATAATTAAATTCATGTTTTGCTAAAATTAGCTAAACGGTCTGTTGGCCTAAACATATATAATTTTTCTATTAAACTACATCTTTTTAATAACCTTAACAGGCTTTTTTTAAGTGTATGCTAAGCAAGAAAATATTAAAAAAACGTTTGCTAGTTTCAGCAACTCGGGTTAAAAAATTAGTAATCTAATGAAAATTTGTATAAAATGTTTTAATTTGAAAATCGAGAATAGGAAACATTTTTATTAAAATTTTTTTTTTAGGTGTACTTTATCTGTTAAAAATTTATTTTCTAAAATGTAAAGTTTCTACTAAAATCCTCTTTTTTTACATAAATTACCGTTCTTATTACAATTTAAATGTATTCTTTCAAGTCATACTTTATGTAAACTTTAATTTTATTATTAGATAAATGTGTGCAATTTAATACCGTGTTCTAGCATTTTTTTTTTTTTTTTTAAATTAAAATTTATTCCTTCTTTACAAAACTAACTAATCATTTATTATATTTTTGTTCTGTCCAAACAATACACTTGTTCATTTTGCCTAGTTTTCACCTTGTTTCCGTTAAATATCCACCCTCATGTTTCCGTTACCGGAATTTTTATTTCCTTTTAAATACACCCAACATTTGTGGTCTTATAAAGTGAATTTCATTCATACATATTCAGTAAAAGTGTATGGATTAAAGTACTATGCTTATTTAAGTTCTGGCGTATGTATTGTGTGATTTAAATTTTAGTTTTGTTCTGTTAACACGAAAAGCCTAAAGTCATATAAATATTGTACTGCTTTTTCATACAATGTCTATGATTTAATTTAATTTTTTTATTTTTGTGAATACACTAAAATAAAAAAAGTTTGTTAAAGTTAGATAAATAATCTGTAAAAAAATAGTATTTTTAGGCCAGCAGACCGTTAAGCTAATTTTAGTAAAACGTGGCTGTAATTATTAGAAAATTAATTTGTATTAGCAAATTTCTTTAAACAATAAAAATTTATTTTATTTATCCTTTGGTGTTTTTTTAATTTGAGATTATAAAAATATAAAAATATTTAACTTGAAAAAAATTGATCGTTTTTGCAAATTTTAGAAACTTTTGTTTTAAAACATACTAAAATCTTTCATTTCATTCTTTTTTTATATTCTAAGCCCCAATGGGCCAAGTGATTAAAGATAAACTTTACATGGAAGAATTTAGGTTTATAATTAATACAATTTATAAAAGTAAAGTGGTTTAATAAGCATTAATTAATATCTACAACATACATGTAGCAAAAAATATTTCGCATATATGGCTACCGCTAAATTATTTACAAATTTTCAAGTACAATTTTCCGTAACAAAAAATCGGAATTATTGAAAGTCTTTTCACTATAAGGTATAACACTATTCCATAGTCTTATAACCCGAGCTTGAAATGACCTTTGTAATATCTGGGTTTCAAAATGTATCTGCACTAAAGTGTGTGTTCGTTCAGAATTTCCAAATCTAAATTTTTCCGCTAGATATATTGGTTTCTTCTGCCTATACATTTTGTAGAACATTAAAAGACACCTTAGTTTGACAAAATCGTCAAAACTACAACCTAAAAAGTCGCGCACATATAAAGTAACATGATCAGTTCTACCTAATTTATAAACAAATCTTACAATTCGGTGAACGCACATTTTAAGTTTGTCCAAATTCCCATCAGATGTGCCACTAAAAATCTCCAAGCCATATAGTATCGTTGACATGAGTAGTGAATGGGCTAATTTTTTCCTGACATTAAAGGACAAAGCTACACATACATTATATAACGCCTTGTAGTGCTCCACATATTCAACTTTCGAATTCCCAATAAACAAATCTGGTTCATTTACTATACGGTTGGAAAATAACATGGCCTTAGACTTACTGGAGTTTAGCACAATACGATTTAATAACCACCATTCACCTACACGACGATGGTTCTCATTTAACAAAATTGTGAAAGCATTAATTCTATCAGGTAAACAAGAACAAACTTTCTGAACGTCATCGGCAAAAATATAGGTTGTACCAATAGTTATGCTGTCGAATAATTCATTAATATATACCATAAACAATTAGGGAGCTAAAACAAATCCCCCCTTTGCAAACTAATCATGGCTGACGTTACATTACAGAAAGAGGCAAACTGCTTACGGCTATTTACAAAGGAGTGCGCAAGTCGATAAGCCGAAGTTGAAAATCTAAATTTATTATACAACTTATTATTAGTAGGTTATGACAAACAGAGTCAAACGCCTTTGTAAAATCCAAGAATATTAATTCATCATAGCTCTCCCGAATCGGTATAACTCACGCTATTTTCCATGCTCAAATCAGCAACGAAAATTAGTAAAAATTTTTTAATCTCTAATAAAAAATTATTTTGAACTAAAAAGTAGTCCAATAACTTAAAATTGGAATATAAAATGCTTTACTAATTTTTTAACTAACTTTTTTTTTTTACGTGTAGATTTAAATTGAAAAGTGTTATTGTTATTTTAATAACAGTTGTGAGTTACAAATATATTATTTATAATTTTTGTAACATTTTTTTAAATTTATTTAATTTTTATTTATTATTGTTATTTAATATAACAATATAACCGAGTTAGGCTGCTTATATCTTTCCCATTATTGCGAATTAGTGATATAAATTTTTTGTTGCGAAAAACTTACAGGGTACTCGTACCACATAATTATCAATTTTTTACTTATAATAAATATAGCTATTTTTTAAGTCTATTCGGAACAAAAACCATCCACACAGAAGCCAATTTCTAAAAGCATTTCTTATTTGAACATTTATTTCAAATTGTATTATACAATAAGCATGTGTGTTAATGGCGGCCAAATATTTTTGATTAATGAGAGCATATGTAGGTACGAGGGGGGATCAATAAGTCCGTGACTTTTTTAATGAAACACAGTTTTTTTGCAAAAAAAAAAAATATTTTTCAACATAATCTTCTGTTAGCTCAATACACTTAGTCCAACGTTTCTCCAATTTTTGTATCCCTTCCAAAAAATAGGATTTTTCGAGGTCCATAAAATAGGCGTTTTTTTAATCCTCGTTAAATCGGTCCAATAAGTTGGCATAATAATCTCATGGCAATCGATGTGGATTATCCCGCGTGCATCCCAAAAAACTGTTGCCATCACCTTATTGGCCGTTTACGTTTATGGTCAATTGAGAGCAAACGCGGCACCCATCTTGCAGACAGCTTTCTTAAACCCAAATGATCATTTAAAATCGAAACCGCACTGCAACATTAAATGCCTATGGCATCAACAATCTCAGGCACTTTTACTCTTCGATCGGCCAACATCATATCGTGGATTTTTTCGACATTGGCCGTCCAGAACGTTCAGCGTCATTTGTACCTATGCGACCACAACGAAAGTCAGTAAACCACTTGTTCACCATTGAGATCGATGATACAGAGTCCCCATAGTATTTATCAAGCTTTTGCTTGGTTTGATTAACGGTTTTTTTTTCGCAAAAAATAATGTTTAATGAGCACTCGAAATTAATTTTTTTCCATTTTGAAAAAAATCCTCGAGGTTGTATGTTTTGAACAGCTATTAAACGCAAAGTAAATGACGGAACTTGCTTAAAATTTGACAGTAGTCCACTAACAGTTGGTACTTGATGGGAGCAGTGTTGCATTTCATATAACTACTAGGGAAATTGGAAAAGTCACGGACTTATTGAGCCGCCCTCGTAATAAAAGATTATGCAAGTTTAAGTAAAATATTATATATATTTAGTTAGAATATTATTCTACCTTAAATTCAAAATCTGAGTAGATATTGTCATGTTAGATTTTATTTGTTGCTTTTCAAAAAGTTTGATAATTTTCATGATAGACAATATAATTATATCATAGGCATCACCCAAATCTTCAGTTGTCCGCAATAGAAAACGATAATTGGCTTAACTCCAGCCGTTACATTACATACAACAAACAAAATCACCTCGATAAGAACTTGTCTGCCTTAGTGTATAAATTGGCTGAGAGAATAAGCACAATACAATTCAAAACATGAAAAAAACCGTCACGGAAAAATTTATGAACAAAATAGCAACGGAAACGGTAAAATGCAAAATCAATCTCAATTGCACTGATTAAAAATTTTGAACTTTTTGAGAACTTGTCTTTGAAGTACATATTTTGTACGCTGAATCCATTTGCAGTTTTTAAAATATCGCGGTCGTTATTTTTACACCATTCGCCCTATTTTTTCTTATACTTTGGTTAATTATTCGAAATTTAACCGCAAGAATATAAATCTATGCAAAACTACTATCTTTC
Organism: Delia radicum; assembly: GCA_021234595.1. Lineage (NCBI taxonomy): Eukaryota > Metazoa > Arthropoda > Insecta > Diptera > Anthomyiidae > Delia > Delia radicum. The sequence continues at coordinate 60,984,001 of CM037854.1, read as the reverse complement.
ATTTGAATACAATCATGTTCACTGACATGTCTAGTTTATGCACAGTAATAAAATTTTAACATTTATTACTATCCGTTGTCACATTCCAGCAAAAAATAGTGCTTACCCAGAAGCGCTTCCGGAAGGCATTATTTGATTACGAAGCGCTTCCAAAGCAAATAAAGAAGGCATGCTTATTGTTCTCGATGTCCCACTTGGTATGTCCATTTTAAGCAGGTGAAAAACACTTTTTTCATGTGCTCTTAGAAGCAACAAATTCATGCCTTCTTAGGCAATAAGAAGCCCTTTTTTGTATGTTGACAACATTAATGCTTCATGGTTTGCATACTTTATTGCTCCATTGTAAGCATTATTCACTGCATCAAGGAAAGCATTCTGGGAAGCACAACAGAATGCCTTCCCTAATTGCTTTATAGTATGGAAGGTGGTGAAGCGCTATTTTGGAAGCATACAAATGTAGTTACTGCTTACCAAATCCAGGTTATATTTTGCTATGTTGGCAACACTGCTTTTTTTGATTTTGACGGCTAACTTCTCGCAAGTGCTAAAAGTTCACTGTCTTCAAAATTTCGTTGTAAGATGAGTCGCAACCCTGTAGGAAATGTCACTAGTGAATCAGTACTGATTCACTATTGACACTGTCACCAGTACTAGTGACTTATTATACCCCGACAATGCTTTTTTACTATAGACATTTAACATGTGCGTGTCATTGGAAATCTACTACTGACACTGTCACTATTGAGTAGGTGGTTCTTTTGGGACCATATGTAGACATTGTCACCAGAGATTCACTAGTGCATTTTAGTAATTCTAGTCTACACTTTTGGTACTTTTATGGTGTAAATGTCAGTAGTGAATCTGTACTGACCGTCTGTTGACACAGTCACAACATTGTAGGAAATGTCACTAGTGAATCAGTACTGATTCACTATTGACACTGTCACCAGTTCTAGTCTACACTTTTGATAGCTTTCTGAAATAGACGTCGTTAATGAAACTTTTGTTAACATTTAATTTTTTATTAAAAAAATTAAGGATGCATAACATCCGTTTTAAATATTAAATATTTAAAGTAAATAGGTACATTTCAGCCTTTTAAATAGTATTTTAAAAAAAATTAAATTAAATTGCATTATAAAAATTAAGGAATTCATAACAGGCGTTTTAAATATTAAATGTAAATAAGGTACATTTCAGCCTTTTAAATAGTATTTAAAAAAAAAATTAAATTAAATTTCGCCTTCAAATTCAATGGTTTCACTTTTTGATTTACGACCCATTTGCTTAAAATATTTTTTTTTTTTGCGCTGCAATGCTCCTCTAAGTGTTTTATCGGCTGCTTCACTAAAAGTTGATATTACGTCTGGATATGGAAACAAAAGACCATTTATAAAAATATTACAAATTTTGAGAACCCAAATATCTAACTCTTTACCTATTAAAGCTTTGAAAACGTTGGCGAAATCACGCAATCTCTTTTTGCCAAAAGAACCATCAACATTGAAATCCATAATTATATTTTGGCCAAATACTTGATGAAGATTACGTTCAGCATTACCAGCAAATAGAGATTTTATTTGTCTTATCTATAGAACAAAAAGAAAAAACAAAATTTTATATGTGTAATAATTTCACAATAAAGTCAAATGCTTACGTATGGGTCTGAATGTGTGGCCAAAATAGCATCAAATGCTTTGAGCTTTTCTTCTGTGTTAATTGGAAAAAATTCAATAAGAAGAAAAGTCTTCATCGGAAATTAAATTCCCACTAGATATACTGTATGTAAGCACATTCCCAAATTTCTTTGCTACTTGCGTACACTTAGTGCATCCATGCGATGAAGTATGTCCTGGGACATCACAAATGAACGCTTTAGCCGGCGTGTCGCATGTTAAACAACGGAACTCAATGTTTATTTTCTTGTCATTTAAATAAAATCTATCTTTTAATGAAATTGCTTCATCAACAAAATCTTTACAAAAATCTTTAACACACTTAGGTTTACTAGGACCTACGTATATTCCAATAGGAAACGGTTTTACTTTCTCCTGCAAATTAACAATTTTTAAAAGAATCGGCCATAATTGGATTCGCGAACTTTTAAACAATGGGATTCCATCAATGTTAATATCTAATATAATTTCGTCATAATTTGTTAAAACTTGTTCAATTTTTCTTAGCTGAGCTTCAATTACGATGTGGCAATAATTTCCTGGAAAAACTTTTCTAATTGAAATTGCTTGCCTTTTACCTAACAGAGCTGCAGCTGACAGAGGAACATCTAGACCTTCCTCCTGCAATATTACAAGAAGCTTTTCTAAACACATTCTGGAAGGTGATGTTTCAATGTACCAATTTCTTATCTTTTCACGCAAACTCAATTTGGAGTTTGGCAAATCTATCACTGATTCCAAAAACTCTTCTACAGGTTCCACAAAATTTTCACAATTTACACTTTCACTTAAATTAATTTCGTTTTCATTGTTTCTATTTTTATACAAAATGGATTGTTCTATCACTTGACGTTTATAATTTCTTTTGCTCATAATGTATGCACATATAATGCTTAAATTATTTTAAAAACACTTTTATTTACCTTTTAATTAAGTTTTTATTTAATTATTTTAGATTTTTTTTACAAAAATTTAAAATTTTCTTGCAGCCGCTTATATTTTTAACACACGAATAAAAACATTAAGAAGAAGCATCGCTTTATTACAAAGCTTTCATTTTTTAGACTGAGTTTAGCCGCCGACATTCTTTTAATATTGCCGCCGTCGAACTCGTCAGCTCTTAATTTTTAATAAACAAAAGAAGTACAAAATATGAAAAATGGGATGTTGTATGTACTTTTTAAATTTATAAAGATTAATGTACTGCATACTTATTATAGCACAATTGAAAAAATACTAGATTAATAAAAACAATTATGCCGCCGATGTATAATGGCGCTTTGGCGGCGAATTAGAACTTTTATTTGTTGTGTATACATTTTTCTTCTCGTCAAAGCAAATAAAAAAAAACTGTAGACGCTTTGTTGACAATGTCACCAAAATAGTCGACAAAACTGGTGACTTGGAGACACTTGCCCCCAGGTTTCCTTCAGGGAAGTGACAAAAGTGTAATTGTATTAGTAAAGCAGTGTGAGTGTATTGAGTTTTACGATCTTGTACTCGCATGTGACAACGGGGGGTTAGCATACACTCAAAAAAAGAAGTTAGTATAAAAATTTGTAAAACAGTTTTTAATGTCACTTTACTATTACTATACTAATTATTAGTATAAAGTTATTTTGAATTAAAATATTTTGTTATACGTATTTTACAAATTACTAAATTTTCTACTAACTTTGGTTGCTAATTTAAATAATTTAATTTCCCTAACTTTTGAAATCAGATTTTTTAAAATTAGAAATAATAATTAATAACGATAATTTTTTTTTGTTTTTTGAAAGCTAAAAGATATTTGATCTATACACAAGATGGGGAAAAATCTTGAACCTTATTTATGTACTTAAATAAAGGGTCCACCAAAACTTTTTTTTTTTTGAAAATGCTATAAAAAAAACTACTGAATATTTTCTCAAATTTCTTTTTTTATTTGAAAGTACAATCCTTCCGGTTAATAATGGAAAATAATTTCATTCAAATGGCTGCCTCGGCTGGCCATGCAGTATGAGCTTTATCTGAAAAGATGATTTTTTTGGCAAAATCGCCGTCGGAAAAAAAAGTTAGATGGCGGACCATTTAGTAACTACAGCCAGAGAAACTACAGTCAGGGAAAAAAGTTGATTTATATTGCAGGCGCGGATCCAGAAAAAGGTTTTGGGGAGGGAACTTAGAGTAGTTTTTTATAAAATTTTCTAATTTCTTTAACACTTTTGTAATGAAAATTCAAATTTTAGGGGAGGAAATATCCTATTTTCCCTCCTCCTGGTTCCGAGCCTGTCATATTGATGAAAGTTTTCATAAATCATTTGTTAAAAATTGTTCATCATATTTACGAAGTTTTCATAAATACGACGATGAGTTTATAAAAATTGAAGAGAAATGTTTCATAGATATTCATCATTTCATAAAACAGTTTCATTAACTTTGTAAAAATAATTTTATTCAAGAAAAATTTATATTATTTATATTTTTTTTTATATATATATATATATATCACTAATAGCTAGTACATAATTTGTTTGATTTTCAAAAATCTATTTCCATTTAAAGTTAATTTAAATTTAAGTAATTTTTACTATTTTTTTACTATTTTTATTTTACTCAAAAATTACAGTCAGGTTTTCCAATATTTTTTTAACAATTATAGATTTTTCTGTAACTTTCACAAACTTTTTAATTCCAGTGTGTACATAAAATTTATAAGGATAAAACTAAATAAGTGCAATTTTTAACTTCCTTGCAATGCCAGTAAGATATCGTGATACAAACACCGACTTAATTGTACTCAAATAAAAGATAATTTTGTATAGATTTATATTCTTAAAAAAACGTTCATGATTTTGCGGTAAAATGTAATCACATATAGTTTCATATATGAATGTAAATATATGCAACTATATATGAACATAATTGTACATATATCGCTCATTTACTGCAAGAGTGACATAACTCAAAAACACGATTTTGCAGAAAACGAGTTTAAAGTTTTCAATCCATATCGAACTTTTCTCTATTTATTTGGTCACGTTTTTTATAAATAGGTGGTTTAAATGTACTTTTCTCTTAGTGAGAGTTGTGTACGAGTTTGCTAATTATCGAGAGACACATGAGTAGCACAGTTTCTCTATGAATTATATACTCTTTGCACCTTTTTTACAGAAAAAATAAAATATATAATCCTCTATCTCGAAAAGTATACATGATATTAATATGAAATTTTTACACAATATAAATCATGATATAACTAATAAATCTGCATCATTAACTCAAAAATATTTTGACTTATGACAGTCTTGAAGCAAATGAGCGGTATGAACTTTTTTACACGAGTAAAATACAATTTTTTTTATAAATAAATCTTAATTTTTGTTAAATAAAACGAACAATTTTTTCAATACAGATTTTCGTTAAATAAAACTCTTATAGAAATTTTAAGTTTTTATTTGAATTGATCATCAAATGTTATTTTTTCTTTAATTGACCTACATTATTCTAACCATAAATCTTTTATTCAATATGATAACGAACCACAATTAAAAATTAATATTACCTTAACACTTTTTATACAAATGTAAACAAAATTCTCAATACCTGAATACAAAAAGACCAAAAGTAATCTATTCAATGTCATTTCTAGTCCCAATTATCTTTTTACTTTGCAGATTGTTTGCCTCATTTTTGCCAAAATAAATCTTATACATTTGGTACCCAAAATTTGTGTGCTAAGTACAACTGTCCCTTGTGTTACATGACTATTTTAGAAAATAAATCTAAAAAATTCTTGAAAAAATAGAAACTGAATTTCTTTTGAAAATGTGTTGAGATCACTTTCTTAACTTTTAATTAAGAAACCATTACTTAGTAGAGCATCTTAGGGAAATATGGACATATTCTGAATTATATTGCATTCTGTTGCACTATAGATAGATGTAGTATTATTCAGTCTTGGGAAATATGCATACGAACTTGTAAATATAAAATCCATTTATAAAATGAATACATACATGTTAAGTAAGTGTAAAATATAAATGTGGAATATAAGATGAATGTGCAGTAATATTTGTTAGTAGGTATATGTGTTGGTAAGTGTGTTCTTGTAGGATATATAAGAAGGAATATATTAACACAAATTACAATTAAGATGACATACAACATACAGGCAAGAGCAACTACAAATACAACATTTTTATGTATAAGAAAATTAAACTTAAATAAAAAAAAACAAGTAAATGATGAAGTAAAAAAGAAAAGTACTATATAATGCTTATACATTAGGGTGTCCCAAAAGAAAAAAAAAAAGATTTGCCATTACACCCCTCAGTTTATTTGCAAATAGTTCCAAGTGGAAGAAATCGATTTATTTATTTTTTGTGAAAAAAGGTGTTTTTTAATAAAAAATTCGAAAAATTATATATTTTGTAAAATTTTACTTTTTATCTCATTTATTCATTCCGACATCATCAGATATCATTAATTCACTTTAGCGTTGAATCAAATCAATTTTGAAAGAATTTGCTAAAAATCCAAAAACGTATTTCTTTAAGACTTTTAAAAGTGCTTTCATTCGGAGATGTCGATTGCAATTTTTTTACATAATAGTTGTAACGCAGTAAAAAACGCTGCTTACCAACAAGCTGGTTTGTAAAGAAGTAAGGCAAATAGAATCCCTTACAAACCGGCTTACATATGCCATGATTTTTATATGGCGAATTCCCACTTGGAATCATTACTTTTGGGCAAAATAAGCAAGTGTTTTAGCGCTTATAAAAAGCTGTGATTCCATGGCTTTCAGTAAAATCATATTTCATGTCTACATTATTACGATTAAAAGTAATAATATGAATAATATATAATTTATTTTACATAAAATTCTACAGACATTAATTTTAGACATAATATAATAATTTTGTTTTTACCGCACCTCGTGGTAGCTCTTCAGGAACAGTGAAATGACTGATTATATTTTTAACATACTCAAAAACACCAAACACAATCGAAAATCACTGGGGAAAACTGATTAAGATCGTTTATAATCTACGACATGAAACTTTCTGCATTACAACCTGCATCCTCGTAAGGGATTAAAGTAAGCTGCTTACAACCTGCGTCATTGTAAGGGAAAGCAGTATGCTCAACAAAATTTTTTGTTTATTTTTATACGAAGCAGACAAGGGCGACCGACGTAAATTACATTTCACAATGATTGACATTGAAAATTTTTCAACATCATTAATAATTTCAGGCCTACGCTCACACTTGTGGGATTAAGCGCTTCCTTATGAAATTTGTGAAATTTTAAATACCAAACATGGGGATTAGTAACAACATCTGGGTATTTAATTACAGGGCAATTACTCATTTACACCCTATTACATGTAATTAGACGTAAAAAAGTAATTGGTCTGTAATTAAATAAACAAATATTTTTATTATGTCCCATATCTGGTTTTGACAAAATTGAAAACTTTCCAAGGAAGCTTTTAATCCAACAAGTGTTAGCGTAGGTATGAAATTATTAATTATATGAAAAATTTCATTTGTGAATGTATGTGAAATGTAATTAACGCCGCCCATGTCTGATACGAACAACATAATAGTAAGCACTTACTTCAGCGCATTTGTTTTATCCTGTATCTAAAAAGACGTAAATTTTTTACTAGATATGTAAAAAAAAACATACATTAAAAAAATTATGGGTAAAGTAATTAATTAATTAATTTTAAGTAATTAATTAATTAAGTAATTAATTTTATGACAATTAATTACTGAAGATTTTTTTTAGTTAAAATTTTACATTAAGAAGAAACCATTTTTTATTGAAAATTTTTACGGGCACAATGAATATGCCAGACTGCCGCAGTTTCGTTTCCTCCAAGGACTCCACAGTGGATAATTTATGTATCAATTGAACAAAGTATGATATATTGTTAAATTGCTCTACATAAAAAGCTTTTTACTTTGTCTCGTAGTGAGTTTCAAACATTCAACAGTTGACACAACGCTGAGTGTGGCTAAGTGAAGTTTTGTCAATCACAGCATTCATCATATTGTTTTAATCGGAAGAGACAATGTCAACTAATACCTATGAACAAATTATTTTCCAACTAGAATGCTTCTTCTTTTTAATCATATTGTTAAAAAATTGTAATTCTAAGAAATTTTATTATTTTGTCAAACTTTGAATAAAATTTGAATATTTCCATCAAAATTTGCATCGTTTTCTTAAAATTATTACTTAAGTTTTATTAATCTATAATTACACAGCGCTACAAAGTTTACCACTAAAATCGAAAACAAGAGTATCGACGAGTGAGCGTAAATATATTGGTTATGCTGATTTTAATGGCCTACCCACATTTGTTTCAAAAAAATGCAACATAGAACACATTAAGCAAACGCATTTTACAAAAATAATTATTATAGCTTTTACTTAACACATTTTGTACCAAGCATAGGTCCCGTGCGAGTGTTTTGACAAACCAGCGTGTCTGGTTTCCCAGTATGCATTTTCAGTAAATTGTATAGCCTCTTCGCGCTCTCTAGTTGAGATATGATTAATTGAAATTGAAATTTTGAAGCTTTGTACGCACTTAAGGGGTTACTATTTTTTGAAAAATTTACTTTTTATGTATTAACAAGTCAAGTATCTATCCAGAAATTGCGCAAAATTCTATTTGTTGTTTTTGCACTATTTTGAAGAATTTTTTAAAAATTTTGGCATTTTCAGACAGTTTTTGAAAACTATTATTTGCCAACACTAATCGCTCAATTTTATATGTACGTTTGCTGGTTGAGAGAAAATAGTACATTTTTGATATTAAAACCAAAAACGTATGAACTTTCCGCATACTGCCATCTTTAAAATGGTACAGCAGAAAGTGTAATATATTATTCTGAAATTTATAAAATAACAAGCACAATTGGAATTTTACATTAGAACTTACAAAAACTATAGACTAAACTCAGGCTTGTTATTTGAAATTGAGAAAATGTTCAGAAAAATGTTTAATAACGAAAAAAATCTTAATTTCAAATTTGAATATTAGCGCTGTCAATTAAAAAATTAAAAGAAATCTTTACTTAATTGATAACTTATTTAATTAAAAAATAAAAATTTTGAACATCAATTGAAAATTTTCTGCATTTCAAATAGAACACTTTATAATTAATTTAAAATTTTCTTGATTTCTCCTGAAATGGTAAATAAATAAATACAACAAACTTTTTTGGGGCTTGAAAACTATAATAAATTTTATGTTGAACAGACTTATGCGTGTTAATATGAGAGACCAAATATTATTATTTTGCGAATTGGAGAGAACAACACAATATTTATATTTAAAATAATATACAGATAGACCATTTTACATCCTTATAAAGGGACCGCCATCTAACGTTTTTTTTTTTCAACTAGAGCTTATTTCGTGAATGGTAACACTTAGCTCATGTCTGATTTGACAGATAATTAGTTTAATCCTTCCGCTGAACGAATGTGGTTGTGTATGGTTGTGCTTGAACAACGCTGGGAAATATTGCGACATTACTTTGAAAATCATGGTAATGTTGCAGAATGTGTGGGAAAATTGCGTACGGCGATCAATGCGGTCAATGGCGATCGTTATCGGGCCATGTTGAACGAATTTTTGTTCAAAAAAATTGAAGAGGAGAATATTGGCAACATTTGCTTTCAACAGGACGGCGCACATTGGTTTATCGTCATAGTAGAAATGGAAAAAAATAGAAGGAGTCATCGTAGAACATCCAAATTTTTACAGATGCTTTTTTTATCATCATTAGGAAATATATGAAGAATAAAATATGTCCGCCCACTTTTACGCCCACTCCCCATACAAGTGAAATATATAAATGGCATTATTTTCATTTGAATTTATGCTATTTCAACCGAATTCGGTATATATATGTTTTGTAGCAATTAAAATCAATGGCTAAAAAATTTACGAAATTCGCCCACAACCACGCTTACTTCCCATATAACAAAATTGTTTAATATGATGTATATCCCTTGTTATCAATGCTACAATCCCTAAACTTCATAGGATTATTAAAAATAATATCATATCCAAATCTTCCATACACACCCCTCCTCTAATACCCCAACTTTCCCCATCAATTTTCTAAATAATTAGAAAATTACAATGTAACCTGGTTTTAAATCAAACACGCTTTTAATCCTAGTAATAATAAAAAAAATTAAAATGAAACATGTATATATAAAATTAATATTTTATTCCTTAACATCTTCAGGTAGATCTAATTCCTGCTTTTTTTGAACTTTTCGAAACTTATTTATAAAAGGATCCGAAGAAGCTAAAAGTAAGTGCATCACATCTTCATTTGTTGATATCCTACTACATTTACCTTCGATATTCACGATAATCGCGATTCCTCGCTTCCTGGGCTTCTTCTGATAACATTCCGATAGGTAAAATTGCTGCTGCTATTATTTTTCCTCCATGTATCAAGACTTTATGTACGGTCATTGGCATGTAGTACCAGCTATACAACCTAACATATAATTGGGCAGTGTTCGAACAATATTGCTGAAACTTATTCGGACATATATCAGCGTTGCTGTTAATAGTTATTAAAATTACTTTGAAACGATGAGTAAGATTTTCACCTACACCCACAGCTTCAGCAGTAATTCTGGGATTTTCAAAAAACCTCCTTGATGTATTTTTGACGTAATATAACGAGAGAATGCGTAATAAGCAATAAAAAGTAGCTTGTTTTCTATTTAAACGTTTACTAGACAAAGGCTAGCAAAAACTAGCAGCTGAATTTAACTTTATTGTTTAAATTAGACTTCATTTCATTTCATTTGATATAAGGTAGAGCACCGCGCTCGACCGCGCACAAAAGTTCTAGTCCATCAAAGTTGAAGAAAATAATAATTTTTAGACTCCTAAGATGAAGCAAATTTTTGTCAAAAAATTTTTTTTTCTTTAATTTTTTTTTTTTTTTTTTAATTTTCATCTTAAATACCTAAATTACGGGAAAATACACAACAACAATACATATTTAAAGTCATTCCAAGAGTTTTTAGTTTCTTACTATTTTTTAGGATTTTCTTTCAAATGTTGTGTGTTAGACTTGGCACATTTTGAGGAAACGCCTACAAAAAAGTAATGATAATATCGCCCTAGCATTTCAGATACATGATATTCAATATGTTTTTAATGAAATTAATAAATTTCATCATGAGCGGAAAACATGAAATTCAGTATTAATTTCAACTTTTCAACCACTGTGCGGCGCTACGTGCCACACAGCCGAAGCTGCACTTGATGTTTTGCGCCCTGTTTTTGAAGATCGCATTATCAAATAAAAAAAGAAATTTGAGAAAATATTCAGTAGTTTTTTTTTTTATATAGCATTTTCAAAAAAAAAAGTTATTTGGCGGACCCTATATATATTCTCAGTCCCAAATTACATGGAAACAGCGTACTATTCAGATGACACGGCGTTAATCACGTCAGGCAAACTAACTAGTACACTCCGTAAAAAAATGGAAAAAGGACTTTTAGTCTGCAACAAATACTTCTACAAATGGAAAATAAAGATAAAACCCACTATATCAAGGATAGTGTTAAATATATCGGTGTTGTTTTAGACAAAAAGCTACTCTTCAAAAATCACATCGACCAAACGTGTCAAAAAGCTTTAAAAACGCTGAAGGCTCTATGGCCGCTTTTCAATAGACGCTCTTACTTAAGCTTTAAAAACAAAAATTTTCTATACAAAAGTATAATTAGACCAATTCTAACATATGCGTGTCCTATCTGGTATACTGCTGCAAATTGTCACTTAAAGCGTTTGCAAAGTAACCAAATAAATGCTTAAAAATAATGAACAACAAACATTGGAGATATCCTACATACCTCCTGCACAATGATACTAAATATAAAAAAATATTTGAATTTATTACAAGACTACATAATAAGTTTTTTAATAAAATTGAAAATTCTTCTTATCCAATGATAAGAGAATGCATAGATATTTGAAAATTACCAAATTGAAAATTATATGTTTATAGAGGACTATTATTGATAATAGTCTTTCTATAAACATATAAATATTCTAATAATATTTTAATATTTGTACAATCATATTAAGGTTTTTCCCCCAGTTTTACCTTTAAACAATTTAAACAAATGCTATTATTAATTTCTTCTGATTCTGTTATATTATTTGCTATTATATCTAGTTGATAAGATCTCAAAATGTACATATCATGTAAATAAACTTGTAGATAAAGGATGTATAAATAAATAAAATAAAACATCCTTATATATTAAATAAAGAATAATCATACCGTATAAAGTATAATTTGATATTATTGGATGAGGGCTAAATTCGGACAAAACTGTATTAAATCAATTCTAATTGTATATAAATGAATCTGATATGATACAATTAGATGTAATTTGATACAATTTAACCCGGTCATTTTTCAGATGAAATTTTATATAATTCATTATGGGGTCATATTAAATTAGATAAAATTGTATAAAGCTTCATATCAGTTTTTTTAATCGGTTATTCCATACCGTTTCTACGGTATGGAATAAATGAAATAAAAATTTTTTTTTTTTTAATTTCGAATTTTGGGATTTTTTTAATACAAATACTCTTTCTTCAAAAATGGTCCATATTCGTCCGGAATTTGATTTTTCAAAAAAAAAAATCTAATTCTCCTATTTGGAATCGTTTACAATAAAATGTGTAATGTGTAATGAACCAAAATAGACAAATCGTTTTTTGATGGACATCATAAAAAAACAAAGTTTAAGAACTTTTCTATTTGTATGTGTTGGTCTATTAGTATGTACTTCAGCTTATGTATATGTTAAAGTAAAATTATATTAGGGTTATATTTGTATACTGAATATTTATATACAGGATGTAAATTGGTTTTAAATGCACCTAACATTTTAGCTATGTACAAATTAAACCTAAGTGTTACCCTAATATATTTAACTCGGCATTTATATACAAAAAGTAACAGAAAACTAGTGCAACATACTTTAAGGCTCTAGAGAATAGCATTAAAACTATAAGTTGTGCTGTAAAGTAATAAAATAAAAAGATTTTTCTGTTTATTTTCCTTTTACATGACGGCTTTTAATTTACTTTAAATTTCAGAATTACATTTGCATAAGATTTAACCCAATTTTTGTATGATTTTCCTGGTAATAAAATTGTCTATTTATCAACCTTTATTTATTTTATTTCAATTATATGTGGCTCTTTAAACACAAAAAGTTTAAAAGAAATACTGGCCTTTAAAAAAAATGTTTATTAACAAAAAAGAAAAAAAATTACAAAGATTTTAAGTGATTATAAAAAAGATTTTAAATTAACTAATTAACAAATTAAAATTTAAAAAGTTATATTAGAGAAGATTATTAGTAAAAAGTTTAAATGTAGTTTTTCCAATAAAATGATTTTTTTTTAAATAAAATGTAGTTTTTGTAATACAACGTAGTTTTTTTTAGTAACATGTACTTTTTTTCAATGACATGTAGTTTTCTCAATAAAAAAAAAAATATTTGTGTTAATTTATCACATTTGAAGTGGAATAGTTTAGTGGAAAAGTTTAGTGGAAAAGTTTTTTTAATTTTTTTTTTTAATAAAATCCAGTTTATTCATTTAAATGTGTTTTTTTCATTATAATTTGGTTTTTTTTTAACAAAACCTAGAATTTTTCCATAAAATCTAGTTCTTTTTTACTTATGTTTTTATTTATATCCGCCACAATGCACCTTTACAAATAAAACAAAAAAAAAAAAAATATAAAATATATACATATGTATATACATGAGTCATTCCATGTCAGACCGAACACCTTTTTTACAACACCTCTTCCGATTTACTTTAAATTTGCTAGACGTATTATACATTTAGAAATATTTTAAACGTGTTTCCAGAAAAAAATTAAAAATGTTTTTTTTAAAGGTTATGGGCATTTGAAAATCGTCAAAATCGTGAAAAGTCTTCCGACATGACAACTTTTAAACTGATGTTTTTCTAAAACTAGTGAATGGATTTTAAAGTTTAATACCTTATTTTAGAAGTATTTGAAAATTCTTTTTAAAAATTACTTTAGTTTTTTTTTTTTTTTTTAAATTTAGTTTTTTTACTTAATTTCTGTTATCCACCATCTTCGAACAAGCCGAAAAATCCGAAAAAATATTTTCTTTAAGCTCAATATAAACTTAATATTCCCTGTAAACTTCAGAATGGAAGTCGAATGGATTCTATTTTTTCCGATTTTTTTCCATTGTAGTACCACGAAAAACTACATTATCAAGAAAAACAAATAAAAAAATTCTAACTGCACATAGAAAAAGCAAAACAAATAATGCTCAAGAAATAATTTGTTAGCGTGTATTTTTGGATACATGCATGCATTAACATTTTCGTTAACACGCCCAGCTATTCTTTTGTAAAAAATAAATCAGTTAAATTTTGTTTAAATAAATTAGTTTTATGTAAAAAATAAATCTGTTAAAATTTGTTTATTACTCTTTCCTTTCATAAAACACAAAAAATGGCGTTTTCTAAGTTTTTTTTTTTTTAAATATTGAAATTTCTAACTGCAAATATTAGCGGCCGATAATTTTTCAATAAAAATAATTAACTTTTAAACACTCTTTTTGCAATTCCACATCCGGGTATTTTTGATATCTTTTTGCAATTCCGGGTATTTTTGCTATCTTCTTAGGGTGTATGTTGGTGAACTTATAAATTATGAACAGCTTAAGCTATCTATCTCAATATGTTCGTTTCACTCTCAAATTTAAATAACCTTTTTCACTTGTGAATTAGTTTTCACATTTGATATGTAGCTCCGATAAGTTTACTTTTTTTTGGATTTGTTTGATTTTATCACCAGTACGCCTAAATTATCCTGTTGAAGTTAAGTAAATTAATGGTGTTTTATTTTCTGGAAAAAAGTGTTGCCTTCTTAATGTGCAACATTTTTCAAATTTTACCCTCGCCCCATTAAAATGAAGCGTTTTTACAATCAGAATAGAACACAATTTCATCACATATTACATTTATTAAAACAAATCTGTTTTTAGTGTTGTTAAGGTTCGGGTTCGAATCCCAGCAAACTTTAAAAAAAAATTAATGTTTTTTTTTTAATAATTAATTTTTGTTTTTTTAATTATTTAAAAAGTTTGGATTTAGCTCCATACATTTTTTTCAATTAAATTTTTTTTTAGAATTTTGTTTGTAAGCGAATTTCAGATTAAAAATATTATTAAATACTTACAAGAAGAAAAAATTAAAAAAAAATAGCAAAAACAAATTAAAACAAATCGTAAATTAAATTTAACAAAAAAAAAAAATAAAAAAAAATGTGATACCAATATGGGTTCGAACTCGGGATCTTCTGTGTCAGAAGCCAGCACACTACCACTCTGCTACCAAGGTGAGAGTTTTCTCGTCAAAAACTTTGCAATATATACACATGAGATTGATAAACCAAAAAAACAGGGCAACATCCAACCCTGTAAACTTTTTGAGGGCAGAAAATGTTGCATTTTTTGCCTTTTATAAGGCAACATTTTCAGAAAGAAACACGGCACCCTCTCAGAGTGTTTACCTTATTTTAGAAGAGAACACAAAAAGGTAATTTGAGGGCAAAGTGCAAAACAATGTGACATTTTTGCCAGAAAAGAAAATGCCATAAGTGATATCATATATTACTATTTAAGACCTCATTACAATACAAATAAAATTTGAAGGCAAAACAACGTTTGCCGGGTCAGCTAGTAAAATAATAAAGTATATTTTATAAGTTTTTTTTTTTATGCGAATAAAAATCTGCCCTTATAAAATCCGCAATCTACGATTTTTTAACCAAAATTTCTGTAGATTTTAGCAACATGAACTGTTATTTGTATTCTACTAAATTTGAGGTATATATAGCAAAAATGTTGATAATATTACAGTTTTTGTTTGCTATTCTGAGTCTACAAATATTTAGTAAAGGTTTTTGTTAAAGTTACAGAGTAAAATGCTATTTTCAATTAACTAAAATTTACATCGAATATAACTAAATTTTTTTGAAAGTTAACAGATTTAGTTTTGTTGTTCTTATTTTATTTTAATATTTAGCAAAAAATCTGCTAAATTTAGCAGATTTTTCAGCAAGGTAATTTTTAACTAATTTTAAGTAGCTTTTTCTACTATTTTTTTATGCTTTTTTCTATGAGTGTCAGAACGATGTATTTGAAAGCCAATTGTTTTGGCCATTGAGTAGTGAAATTTTAATTTTTCAAAGTTTTTTTTTTTTAATACGAATAAAAATCTACACTTCTGAAATCAGCAGTTTTCTATTTTTGGACAAATACGTATCTCTGTTGATTTCTGCAAGAGATACTATTATTCTCACGAAAATAAATTAAGCTTAACAATTTTAGATATAACAGATTTGTTGTACACTAAAATTAAACAAATTTGTTTGCTGAATTTAATTTACTAAAATTTAATTCAAATATAGATTACTTATAATTGATATATTTATTATTTTTATATTTGATGATCTTATTTTGTTTATGTAAAGGGTCCTACAGTTTTTTCTGCCGGACAATTTGTATAATGTTTTTGTAGCATTTTCTGTTATTTTTACAGGTTTATTTCTATCAGTGTAGTAAACTTTCAATATGTTAACCTTCATGTTTCCTTTTTTACTATGATTCATTGTTTTAACTACCTTTTCATACTAGTACTTTTAAAACATAATTGACATGATAGACTTTATCAGTAAATTGAATTTTAGATTGCGAGACCACATACACCACATTGCCAAAAACAATGAATAGAAATACAACCCACAATAAATTTTTGGATTAAACATTTCAAATCTATATTCAGGGTCCTTCTGCTGTAAATATTTGTAGTTGTTTGAGTTGTTTTCTACAGTATCTTTATTTTTAAGTGAACAAATATTAATGAAATAGTTATGATTTAGTTATTTATTTTATATATCGCCCATTCCACGACAGATCATACAAAATCAGACATTGAGTCTTGCGATTTAAATAATATTTAGCACTCAGAAACTCTACGGAGCCACTTAAATATTGGCGTTTTTATTTTCTCGAAACTCGAAAAATTTGGACTTGTTCGCGATTTTATTTCCATTTTTTTTAATAAAAATGCATTTTTTTTTTTTAATAAAATATGAAAAAGTGTGTAGGTTTTAACATTCGTAGTTTCTTTAATATATATCGGATCATTTTTATGTTACACTTCTTTACTTTTATACTGCTTTTACAACGTTTTATATGCAATTTATTTTCAAAATGTATTTTGCTTACATTTAGCTACTTTCGATTTAAATTAAGAATGCATATTTGCAAAATATGGAATTTTTAACACTTTTTTGAGTTTAACTATTTTTATAGACTTTTTGTGAAAAAAACTTGAAGCATCTTTTCATAGAAAAAAATTGAAAACATCAAAAATCTAGCACTCGATTTTCTCCATCCTTTCTGATTTCAACCAAACTTTGTATATTAGATGCACTTTATACAAATATATCCTCATCGAAGTGAAGGACAGCTAATCTAACGGATCTTGAAATATCGTGTTTCAAAATACAAAAAATATTCGAAAATTTAAAAAAAGTAGTCGTACTTAATCTTTCATTTTTTGAAAACGGCTTAAGCTACGAACATAAAGCAACTTAAATTTGGTTGTACTGGTATAAATAAAGGGTCCGCCATCTAACATTTTTTTCCGATGCCGATTTCGCCAAAAAAATCATCTTTTCAGATTAAGCTCATACTGCATGGCCAGCCGAGGCAGCCATTTGAATGAAATTATTTTCCATTATTAACCGGAAGGATTGTACTTTCAAATAAAAAAGAAATTTGAGAAAATATTCAGTAGTTTTTTTTATAGCATTTTCCCAAAAAAAAGGTTATTCGGCGGACCCTATATCAAATCTTTTTCAACAATATTTATTATCTTTTACAGATGTTTTTCCATAACTTTGGTTCCCGTAAAAACTCTATTAATTTTAGTTAACATTTTTTTTTTTGGAAAATTTTAAAACCGCGGATTAAAAAAAAAATTATTTTGCCTTTAAAAAAATTTATATAAAACAGTGGCTTTAAAATGTGGTATCTCTGTATCACGCAGCTTTAACCGTTATAAAGTTATGGACTAGTTTTGTTAAATTTCGAATTTTTTCATAGCTTAAAACGCGATATTTTCACAACCTTTAGAGCTCTCAACCCAAAACGTGTACGGTGACATTTCATATAAATGAAACTTACATTTTTTACTAAGATTAAAATTGAAGGGTGTAGAGGTAGAAAATTGGAAATTTTGTGATGGTTTTATATTGGAATGAGTCAAAAGTTAGAATTTGTTATTTTTATTTTTCAGATTTATTAAGATTTAATTTAAAAATGTAGTGTTAATGGCCCTTTTAAACGTTGATGTTTTAAAAACTATACATCAAATTTTTACGATAAAATAATAGAATCAACTAGAATATTCTGTTTAAAAAAATTTGTTTTTAATCCTTTCAAGCCCACTTTTGCTATCGAATATCGGATTAATCCATTTTATACCACTCATCGATAATTTAGGAGTTGCTTTTGACGAAATTCGGTGTAATGTAATGGTGGGTTAATAAGTTTTTTCTAAAGATTTTGTACATTTATTCCGCCCTCTAGCGGTGGCATTAGCAATTTAAAGTCAAACTTTAACTCCTTGTATGTACTTAACGGGTTAAGATAAATAGTTGCTAAAGCAAATATTTATCAAAACGTTCCACACAATTTGTTCTAACGGATTTTCACGATTTTTGAGAATTTTAGACATATATTGGTGTTTTTAAACAATTTTTCAAAATTATAATAAGGCAACACTGGAGTATCAACTTTTAAAATCCATAATACTCAAAAAATTATTCTTATTGAAAATTTTTAACCTACGTTTTTACCAAATCAGCATTTAACTTTTTAGCACCGCTCTTCTTTCCATAAATTAAAAATTTTTCAAAAAATTGCTGTAAAAATTTCTGAAATTATATTTTTAAATAAATTATGTGGCAACCCTGTGACAATAGATTTTATTTTTTTAAAATAATTTATATAGCAGAGACCTCAAAATTTCACATGCTTTTTAATGCGTTTTGTATCTCCCTCATATGCAAAATGATCGGACCTTAAATGTAGTTGTTGCCTTAAAGCAACTGTAGTGTAAAGTGGGTTAAAAAAAATATTTTGAAACATAACATTTTAGTAGATTCTAGGGATGCCAATTGGGATTGATATGAAAAGATTCCGGGATTTTTTTTTTTTTTTTTGGAATTTCTATGTTTTTTATTCCAGTATTTGCCTTTGTTAACCAACAAATTTGGTAGGCAAACAAATTCGATTGTCAGCAGGAATCTGTTCTCTCTGTGCACCTTTCGCATGGGAATTTCAGTAATTCTGATGGTAAATTAGCAATTTACAATGAACAAAAATATGGATGTTTTTTAGAAACAAAGTTATGAAAACAAATATTATGAGATTCAATGACAACTTAAATATTTATAAATTTTAGCAAAATTAGAAAATACCGAAAGATCTCGAAAAATCTCCAAGCAAATTCGTATTTTACTAAATACCGGTATTTCGGTATTTCGGGTAGATTTCTTTATCTTAAATGTATTATAATTAAATGTATAGACAGATACTTAAAATGCTGACTTAACACTAAAATTTTAAATTTAATCTTTTTAATTTTGAAAAAGACTTACACACTTGCTGGCTAAATAGAGTTTCTGAATGCAAAATTTAATTTAAATCAAGGTCAAAAAATGCCATTTTTGGCCTGACTTCGGTGGAGTGGCCGATATATAAAATATATAACTTATTTAGTTAATTAATTTGTTGATATCATGCGCCCCGCTAGGCGGGTTAGTAGCATGCTAGCTTAGCATTACAGGGGTCGTGTGTTCGATTTCCACTGTTTTAGCTACAACCAGCCGAAAACCATAGCAAATAGTGCTCGGTTGGGGTAGTACGTTATAATTTGTACTTATAAAATTATTAATAAATAAATTGTTGAATGATATGTATATTACTGCAATATTTTTCCAAAGTAAAATTAATATAATATCAGGCATTCACAAAATAGTTTTTTTTTATGTTTATTAAAATATTTCTTATTTGTTTTCCCAGAATTTAAATAGCATATTAAATCATATTAAACATTTTCATAACCAACTTTTATTTACTTTATTTCCAGAACTCTATTTTAAAATAAATATTTTTTAAAGGTAAGTCAAAACCAATATTTTGTTTCATTTTGTATAACAATAATATAAAACTTTTATATTATTAAAAAGCTTCTCAGAAATTTAGTTTGAAATATAAATATAAAATATCATCGAGACTTTCTTACATATCTTAAAATAACCAAAGTGTACAGGCAGAGAAAAGAGCATCATTTTCTGGTTGAAACCCCTAACAATTGCAATATGATCATGTTATGATCATAATAGATAATCAAATAATGCATTTATTGTTGCTTATATTTCAAATGCATTTTTGAGGAAGGATGGGTCGGGTTTTTACCTTCCTATAAAAAATAATATATAAGAAATTTGATGTCAATAGAATAAGGAAAATTTGTGCCTGAAATCGATTGAATAGTAAAACTGTGTTTATATGAGAAAAAATTACTAGTTCTGATAGGAGTTTTCGGAAAAAATTTAATAACGGAACAGTTTTTATTGTATATGATAAATTTATCGCTATATAGATAAAAGTAGGTTTTCAAAAAGGTACAGAGATCTAAAATCGGTTAAAAAATAGTCCAGTAAAAAATGCCACCAAAAAAATGTGCCAAGTAGCACTTGACCAAGAAATTCGACCACACATCCTAAATTGTTTTTTAAATTGATTACTGCAACATAATTTATTTTTTTTTTAACAGACTCATAAATTGTGAGATTTGAAATATAATTGTTTTAGGATATCGTTAACCTATCCTAAGGTGACATCGAAAATGTACAATATTTTCGCAATATTTTTCAAACCCCCCAATTTTAAATTAAAAATATTATTAAAAATATTTATTAAATATATTTTTTAGTCCATAATTATTCTTTGTTACCTCATAATAATACTTGTTTTTATTTTAATTTCTCTGTATATAACAATTGAGGGAAGTATAAAAATACATACAAAAAATCAAAAAGGCTTTTCTTTAAAACCCTGTAAATCCGAGTGGAGTGAAAATAACTAAACGGGTCTTGAAGTGTTATAAAGTTAAAAGTAGGGAGTAAGTACTCTGTAATTTTCAAGTTTGTATCTGCTAACAAACATGACCAAATTGTAGCCTGAAATATGCAAATTTTCAAAATTTCAAAATTTCAAGTAACGATTTTTTCATAACGAGTTGCCAGATTGAGCCAATTTTAATTTTATATTTTTCTCCGACATGCCTAATATGTATCTGAGAATTATTATGCTTTTATATTCAATAGCGCCGACACTGGAGTTCATTGAAAAACACAAAAAACCAATGAAATATGCTTATTTTCAATACCACGTTATTTTTCGGGTGTATGAATTAAGTCAAATTTTATATTTTTGATAGAAACTATAATCCTTCAGTTTTAAAACAATGTATTCATCATGTAGTTATCTCTAGCAGAAAAATTTTAACAGCTCAAACCACTACACACAAAAACAAGACTTTTTCGTTTTTTTATTTTGCGTGAACCGGTAGTGCCGTGTGCAAAAATTAAATCCTCTTGGATTTTGGTTCTTGAAACCCTAAGGAACATTTCCACAAAATTTTAACAAAATCCAAAATGGTCCAGCAACAATTTTTCATTTTTTTCGGTGTTTTCATAGAGAATGACTCTATAATTAACATGCAATTTTATTTAATTTAATTGTGAAAGGCGTGGTAGAGAAGAATGACGGTATTTTCTAAAAATCATAACTAAATTGTAAATTTTCAATTTTCTGAATCAGACTGCGCAGTTTCTGGTATTGAACCTTCGTCAGTGATCCTGTTTTTGAATTTTTTTTTTTGAATAATGTAATATTTGATATGTTTTTATTTGTTCGATTGCGTCTATATGAAATTTTCTGTGCAATCACTGACCGTGGTATAGATAAACTGATTTATAATGCCACATGCACTCGCACTACACGTCAGACAGAGCGCTTTAGCCCTCTGAGCTATCGTCAGGTCGATTTTTGTTGTGATTAAAACTAGTTTTTTTCAATACACGGTGTTTTTTGTTCTTGCATACATAATTTCAGAAGTACAACTCCAACAACAGAACAGTTCTATTTGTAGAAACTTACCTCACTCTAATGTCCACTGTTTTCCCATATGTTGTAAGTGATGCCATATCTATGATATATTCTTTGTATATTCGGTAGATGGCGCTTACGTAGTTAGGGAAGAATTGCCAGACAAAGTCGAAAAAATTTTGATTTGAAATCCATAGGCTAGTTAAATACATTTTAGAGAACGAAAATAAAAAATGGGGCAGCCATTTGGTTTTTGAGGATTTTGAGGAAATTGTGTTGAGAGAATTATCTGCATAATATTAATTAATTTTTGCATTACATCTTTGAATTGTCACTAGAAAATGAGTGAAAATTTCATATTATTCATACGACTAATGGAAAAGTTTCATTAAAACTATTAAGCTTTTTCATAGTTTTTAAAGAAATTTCGCATTCATATTGTGAAGAAAACTTCTTTAGTTTAGTGAAAAAATATTATTAAAAGTCGTCCAAAAACTTCTCTATGTGTGGTAATAACAAGACGAATTTGTGTCGTTAAATATTTAAAATCGGAAATTAGCCACTATTGCACCGTTTGTTGTTTTATTGTATCATCATTACGGAAATTAAAAAAAAAATCATTTTGGACATCATTAACCCATGTAGATCTGCGTCCCAAAATGACCACAGACGTATTTATTTCAATTAAAAAAAAAAAAATGAAAGCTTTGCGTACTATTGAGTTTTAAGAAAGATGATTTGAAATATTATTAAACAATGTATGAAGCTGCTGTGCAAAAACATTTTGGGCTAATTCAACAGCGTTAGCAGGGACCGTCCCGCATTGAGAATAAGGGATATACTTACTGTGATTTTTTTTTATATTTAAACTAAACTAAAACTAAATTAACCCTTAGATATTCTTTATGTCAAAATGACCTTCAGGTTAAAATTCTTTAAAAAAAATATATACTTTGTTATGCGTATACTTTCCAACTAACGGTCATTTAAACACCAATAGCATCTAAGGGTTAATTTAGTTCAGATTATTTTTTTAACGGACTAAAAGAATGGCTTATGCAGTATGTAAAATAAAAAATAAATAAATATAATAAAATAAAATAATAAATAAATGTTTTTTGTTCAAATATATATGGAGAACTTCAAAAATTTTCGACACTTAGAGGTAAAATATTTTCAAAAAATTGTTTTGTATGACATGAATAACGTTTTATGAGTATGTTAGTCGATGTTTAAGCATGCTAAATCCATTGGGGTTAATCATTTTTCTTCAACGGCGCAAAAATTGTGTCGATTTAAGTTTCAAGGAAACTAAAAATATTAAAATTACAGTTTTTGCTTGGATTTATTTATAATAACAATTGTTATATAAGGATGCTTTTTGGGGTTATGAAAATTCTAAAGTCCTCAGAGATTTTTATGCCTTTACGGTTTTAGTAATACGCTCATTAAAATCTTCTATTTGATGTACCTTTTGACGGAATTGATGCAGCGCATTAGTTGTCACAATGAGAAATGTGAGTCAATTTTGTTTTGGTTTGGATCTAAAACTTAAAAGCCACGAGGGCGGATCAATAAGTCCGTGACTTATTGAATAAAACACAGTTCTTTTTTTTGCAAAACAAAAAAAAATATTTTTTCAACACAATCTCCTGTTAACTCAATGCACTTAGTTCAATGTTTCTCCAATTTTTGTATCCCTTCCAAAAACTAGGATTTTTCGAGGTCCATCAAATAGGCATTTGTTTGATCAATAATTTCATTTTGGGAACTAAATCTCTCTTCACCGAGCCATCTTTTTAGGTTTGGAAATAGGAAATAGTCACTTTGGGCTAAATCCGGAGAATATGGCGGATGAGGTACCAATTCATGGAATTTTGCAATTGAGACTGCACACGTGTGCAATAAGTTGGCATAATATTCGCCGTTTATTGTTTTCCCTTTTTGAATATAAACGATGTGGATTATCCCGCGTGCATCCCAAAAAACTGTTGCCACCTTATTGGCCAAAAACTTACCTCGGCCGGTTCACCCGGAGAAACCCATTGTTTAGACTGCTGCTTGATCTTCGGAGTGTTGTAATGGATCCATGTTTGAGCCACAGTTACAAAACGCCACAAAAACTTATTCGAATTGCGGTTAAACAACTCCAAACAATCCTTTGAATTTGTCACACGATTACATCTATGGTCAATTGAGAGCAAACGCAGCACCCATTTTGCAGACAGCTTTCTTAAACTCTACTGATCATTTAAAGTCGAAACCACACTGCCATATGAAATGCCTATGGCATCAACAATCTAACGCACTTTTACTCTTCCATCGGCCAACATCATAACGTGAATTTTTTCCACATTTTCCGGTGTATTGACCTCAATTGGACGTCCAGAACGTTCAGCGTTATTTGTACTTGTGCGACCACAACGAAAGTCAGTAAACCACTTTTTTACCATTGAAATCGATGGTGCAGAGACCCAATAGTAAAGGGTCCGCCATCTAACTTTTTTTTTTTTAACTAGTGCTTATTTCGGGAATGGTAACACTTAGCTCATGTCTGATTTGACAGATAATTAGTTTTATCCTTCCGCTGAACGAATATGGTTCTGTATACGCTTGAACAACGCTGGGAAATATTGCGACATTACTTTGAAAATCATGGTAATGTTGCAGAATGTGTGAGCAAGGAGTGGCCGTTACAGTCAATGGTGATCATTATCGGGCCATGTTGAACGAATTTTTGTTCACAAAAATTGCAGAGGACGATATTGGCAACATTTGGTTTCAACAGGACGGCGCTACGTGCCACACATCCGAAGCTACACTCGATGTTTTGCGCCCTGTTTTTGAAGATCTCATTATCAGCCGCAGAGCTGATGTCGTTTGGCCACCTCGGAGCTGTGATTTGACACCGTTGGACTATTATTTGTAGGGTGCTGTCAAAGATAAGTGTTACGCCAACAAGCCAGAGACAATTGACGCTTTAAAGGACAATATTCGTGAAGCCATTGGTGAAATACAGCTGCACACAATCGATTATGTGCTTAAAAATTGGACCGATCGTGTAGGCTACTGCATGGCCAGCGGAGGCAGCCATTTGAATGAAATTATTTTCCATTATTAACCGGAAGGATTGTACTTTCAACTAAAAAAGAAATTTCAAAAATATTCAATAGTTTTTTTTATAGCATTTTCAAAAAAAAAAAAAATTTTTTGGCGGACCCTTTATTTATCAAGCTTTTGCTTGGTTTGATTGACGGTTTTTTTTCGCAAAAAATAATGGTTAATAAACATTCGAAATTCATGTTTTTCCATTTTTAAAAAATCCACGAGGTTCTATGTTTTGAACAGCTGTTAAACGCAAAGTAAATGACGGAACTTGCTCAAAATTTAAAAGTGGTATATTAACAGGTTGTACATTTCATATAACTACGAGGTAAGTTCACAAAGTCATGGACTTATTGGTCCGCCCTCTATGAGCAAAAAAAATTAAATGAATCAAAAAAACTCCTGTAAGATTCAAGTAATTTTTTTAATTTTTTGACTTTTAAATGGCCGTCAATTCTTTTAGTGGAGATAATGTGAAACTTTGCAATGTGAAACTTTATCCTTTAAGTTTAACCTAACCCTGTCCATCGTTCCTCCGAATTCATGAGGGCTTGAGAAATAAGAGGCATATAAAGTCAGTTTCAGCAGGTTGCGAAAATCTTTCAAGTAGGTGATATATTGGTTAGAGTGCTTCTTTTCAAAACAGGATCAATTAACATGTATTTTGCCTTTTTCCAGGCTGATTGTGAATACAGCTCATGTGTTTTGTTAACAAATTACAAAAAGATGCTTTTTAATACACGATCAACTACAAAAAATATTTTTATATGAGCATATATGAATATTCATATATGTCCATATATAGGCATATATAGGCATATATGTCCATATATGTCCATATATGATAATACCTCAATTTGCGTATCCGAAAACATATGGAACCATATATGGATGATATATATTGTTTCATATATGGACATTTTTCGCCGGGTTGCGAAAAAACATGCAGAAAATCGTGTAAATCGAGGTAATTTCCACATACCTCGGTTTACACGTGAAATAAAAAAATCGTGTAAAATTAAATCTGGTAGAAAACGTATCGAGTAAATCAAATTATAACTAAACAAATGCAAAATCATTTAATTATGTGAGTCCATTTCTTGTATAAAATTCTATAAAGACACATATTAAAATGCATCTGCTTATAGAAAGCATCATATTCATGTTTTTAATCGGGTATTCAATATATGTATGAATATTATTTAATAAAACTTTAACATTTTATGTGTGTAAAAATAAAAAAGAATCATTAAAATTATGAAAACTCTTGCAGTTTTAATCCTTTTTAAACGTGACACTTAAAATACGTTTTTATTGTTTTGTGTGCGTGAGTTGATTTTGATTATGATTTTTTGTATGAGTTTAAAAAAGTTTGTTTTTCTTTAAGAAAACAAAAAAAAAAACAAATAGAAAAATCATTAAATATTTAACACGTACCATTTGGAACGTTTCTAGGACCGAAACAATATATTCTTACAAACAATTTATTCAAAATTCAAATTTTGTTATTAACATAAAATCATAATCATAGTAACTTTGAAAGAGATTTTATAAAATGTACGTTAATATTTTGAAAAGTATATTAAAGTGACGTCGTCCCGAGTAAAAATGTTTGTATAGTTTAATACATTATTTTCTGTACAGTTATGTGTACATTAATATTATGCCGGATATAATTATATAAGTTTGTATATAAATTTTTTTTTCGAAAATATTTAATATGATGTCATATATGATTGTATCCTATCAAATATCGATAAATATATAATTGTATATTGGATTTAGAATTATATAAAATGAATCCAATTAAATGTTACGTTATATATTCATAGACATTGCAAAATGCAAAATTATATATATTTAGATATTATATCATATTGTATTTAAGAAAAACACTATTTAATCTACAATAAATTTGTATATTATACAGAGTAACACTAGAAAAATGGTCAATCTTCATTTGGATATAATTTTATATTACATCAAAGCACTTGGACAATTTCCAGCCTTATTTTGTGTATAATTATATCTGTTGACAAAACAGCTTAAGTCGTATCAGCCGTGAATCCAGGGGGAGAGAATATGGGATATTTCTTACCCTAAAAATCAATTTCTTCACTACAAAAGATGGGAAAAATATTAAAAAAGTTAATCAAAAATACTCTAACTTCCCTACACAAAACATTTTCCTGCATCCGCGACAGATTCAAATTAAGAAACTTCCTCTTATTTTTTTCTACGCATATTGATAAACCTAGAAAATTATGAAGATTTGCAGTAAAAATGGTGTATACTTGATTTCCATTTAAATCAACTAAAGAGTGATTTTTTAAGAGCTTTCGGATTTGATATAAAAAAAACACAAAATTTAGACAAATGTATGAAATCTTTATTTGATCGATAGAACAATCTATATAATTCAATGTTTAAAGATGATTTCATGAAAATGTTGACCGCGGCTTCGGCTCAAATAGTTCATACGCTGGATCCAATTTTGGCATACTCTTTCCAACATATCGGCCGTTATCTCACGAATAAATTCTTCAATATTGGCGTCCAGTGCTTCAACCGTTGCGGGCTTGTTCCTACAGACATAGGCCTTAACATAGCCCCACAAAAAATACACTCACGAGAACTTTTCCATAACAAATCAACAGTGTTTAATCGGTAAAGTTGTTTCAATGGAATATAGAGTTAAATTAACAAAGAAATATATTTTTTAACTTTCTGTCTGTTATTCAATAAACAAAAAACGGACTTTCCGTAGTAGTTAAAATATTCAGTTAAAATTTTCTATTTAAAACAAAAACTTGTTGTATTATATTAAAATAAACGAAAATCTATTGTTTTTATGGATTTTGTCAATTAATTTTTCAACAGTTGAAAATAAACGAAAAAATACAATTGCCTTAAACGAAAAGTAAGTAATACTGTTTTTAACTGATTTTCAGTTAATTTAATGTGTATATTCAGTAGACTTGACGGAAAAAATATTGTGAGTGTAGTCTAAAGGGGTTAAATCGCACGATCTAGGCGGCCAATTGGCCGGCCCAAAAGTGAAATAAACTGTTCACCGAACTCGCCTCTCAATAGGGCCATTGTTTCGCATGCCGTGTGGCATGCGGTACTGTCTTGTTGAAACCACGTGTCACGCAAGTCCAGCTCTTCCATTTTGGGCAAAAAAAAATGTAATCATCGCACGGTAGCGCTCGCCATTCACAGTAACGTTCCTGTCGTCGTAGTCTTTGGAAAAGTATGGTCCAATGATGCCATAGGCCCATAATCCACACCAAATAGTGCATTTTAAAATGTTTTACAGATAAATCCTTGCGCAACATTTTCCAAGTAGTAGAGTAACAGAGGAACAATTGCTGCGCACTGCGCCGAATCGATAATTCACGGTCACCAACAACACTGGCGGATACAGCTCCGATATTTTCCTCTGTCCGCACTCTACGTATGCGCGTTGGTGGTTTAATGTCCAATAATGT
Source organism: Delia radicum (assembly GCA_021234595.1). Taxonomy (NCBI): domain Eukaryota; kingdom Metazoa; phylum Arthropoda; class Insecta; order Diptera; family Anthomyiidae; genus Delia; species Delia radicum. The sequence goes on along the minus strand of CM037854.1, from coordinate 60,955,417 downwards.
AAATTTGGTGCGAAATTACGTAACAAGATTCCGAATAGCCGTTGCAGAAGGTCGCCCAAACTGATCATAAATTGGAAGAATTGCACGATGCACTTTCTTAACCGAACATGAATTTCGATAATAAAATTCAGAAATCTGCAAGCGTTGTTCGTTTGTAAGTCGATTCATGGTTAAATTATAGACCAAACTGAACATGTTTAACAGTAATATGTTACACGAAAACAGGTGAATTGCCAAAAATAGCGTTGCCAAAAAGAAAGTTTGATAAAAAAATCACCCTTTATCTGCAAATATTTCAGATTTCAATGAAATTTTTAATGATATAGCTATAGCTGATTTAGTATATGTTTGTAACAATTCCGATAAAATTATATAGAATATAGAATTTAATTATATCGCGTTATTATTCGGATATAATTTAATGCTATATTATCGAATTATAACTAAACTAATGCAAACTTGTATAAGTTTTAATGGGCTCATTGCTCGGATAAAACTGTATAAAGACACATATTAAATTAAGTATGATTATGTAAAGCATTAAAAAAGTGTATATGACACTTTTTTTAATCGGGATCATAAAACAACAATTAACAAGGATTATTTCCATAAAGTGTTTTTATTTTTTTAAATTTAAAATGTATTTAATGTTTCAATTATTATGTCATTTTGTTTTAGAATATATTAAAAATATTTATGTTTCTTTCTTGTGTGCCCAGGTGAAAATGATCGTATATTAATATGTATGAAGTGACATACATATTCCTATCCCCAAATTTAAGATATATGGTCGTATATGGCTCATAAATGACCATATATTTTAGGTCATATATGTTCAGGTTTTGATATTTCGAATATTTTTCAAAAATATATATTAGTTTTTTTTTTGTTTTTCTGTAAGGTCCGATTAAATTAAAAACTGTTAAGTGATTTTTATTTTATTTCATTGGTAAACAAAAATCATTTAATAGTTTTTTTTATTCATTTAATTAGACCTCAGAGACAAACAACAAAATTTAAAACTATTCCTTACAAAAAGTTTTAGTTACCACTCGATTTATAAAATTGTTTAGATTGTAACATTCTGAAACTTTTAGCATTAAATTGATTTTCAATAAATATAAAAAACAATTAAATTCTTATTACAAATAGAAAAACTTATTTCGTCTAACTTTTTTTTTATTATTGTGTTGACAGAAATTTCTAACATTTTAATTTTGTTACAGTTATATTAGTTTTTTGTTTTCATATACATCGAGATTATTTTTATGTTATTTTCAATTTATAACGAGATTTCAACCTCCGTATATTTACAAAAACAAACATATTAGCTAGGTTTATACTAGTATTTCGATCTGGCTAAAGATCTCATCAGAACCCGAAGTTTTAGAAAAGTTAGAGCCTCCATAATAGGCAGAACTTTAACAAAAAACCTATTAATAATCAATTTTGCTCCATTCTTGTCTTCTTAGTAATCAAGCACGTGGTTAGGTCTTTTCCTAACAAGCATCATGACGTTACTAAACTTTGAAGACCAAAAATGTTCTATTTATATAAAAAAATTTTAGTTTGTACTCTGGCTCAAGTAATATTTTTTTACAGTTATATTAGTTTTTTGTTTTCATATACATCGAGATTATTTTTATGTTATTTTCAATTTATAACGAGCTTTCAACATCCGTATATTTACAAAAATAAAGCAAATCAAACATATTAGCTAGGTTGATACTAGTATTTCGATCTGGCTAAAGATCTCATCCGTACCCGAAGTTTTAGTAAGTTAGAGCCTCCATAATAGGCAGAACTTTAACAAAAAACCTATTAATAATCAATTTTGCTTCATTCTTTAATTAATTTTGTTTCGAAAAAAAACTACAAACAAAAAATATTGAAGAAAATTTAAAAACTCAAAATGATAAGTTTTTTTATTGGAATTTTTAAATACACTATTCCATGTACAACATAAAAACTTCGATGTTAACCAAACCACGTTCTACAAAAATAGCTGCAGTTATATGTGAATGATATGAGATATAATCATGAAATTGCTTTTTAAATAAAATTAAATTAAAAGCAACAAATTTTTGCAAAAAAAAAAAAAAAATCTGTAAAATAGTAGAACATTACAACACTATTTTAAATATAAATAAAACATAATTAGAAATAAAAAATTAATGTTTTTTAGCGAGTTTATTTTGAGTTATAACGGTCATAACACTTTTTTAAAATAAAATTAGTTTTGAATTTTGCTACTTAATCTAATGTAATTTTTCATAACTTTAAGAAATAGTATTTTTTTATTTCTAGGTCAATGATACACTCAAAGTAGAAGCTTCATTATATTTATGAAAAACTTCATAAATATGATGAAAAACTTCATTGATTTTCCTCCAATGTAACAACTCATAAATATGATGAAGCTGTTTCATAAAAGTTCAAATTGAAGTCAAGCTTCATCATATATATGATATGTTTCACAAATATAAAGAAGTTTCATAGCCTTTCATAAAATGTTGCATAAATATTATCAGTCGTTTTATTAATATGATGAATCAAGTTCATACATTTTTATGGAGCCTGTTAAAAATCGACATATATGGATCCATACGTGAATATATATGATTCATACATATCCACATGCATCCAGACATGATTCATATGTATTCATAAACCATTTTTATATGTTCATATGTGGAATCATATATGCTCATCTGTGTGCAATAATGAAAATTGAGATAATATTTACATATATAAACACACATGTCTATACATTTCCACACATGATCATATGTGGACATTAACGGAAACTGAGGTAATATTTTTATGAACTCTTATGAACATTTCATATATGTTGGTATGAGCATGAATGAGTTCACACATGTTCATGATTTTTAACCGGAGAATGGCAAATTTTCTTTTTTTGCGTACAAACGCATATTTTTGCAACTTTAATTCATAATATATCAATTAAAACTCAGAATTTGAAATTTAAATTCTGAAAATATCAATGGATATTTATTTTTATTAAAATTTAGACAAAATAAATTAAATTAAGAAGTTGCATTTTGAATTTAAAAACATTAATTTACTGAAATTTATAAAAATTTGGTTTATATTTTTATTTTTTTTTTTATAATTTAACCAATTCTCAGGGGATGCCCCCTACTCATGCAGTGCATTGTATTGATCAGGAAAATAGGGTATGGGAAGGAGGAAAGAGGGAGTAGTGTTTGTGGGTATTTGATTTAAATTTTTCTAAATTGATGTTATGATAGTTTTTCAATTCTAAATAGAAAATTTAATTAAAATTACATTTTCTTAATTGCATATGAGATTCTTAATTTCAATTGATGATTTATAAATTGCAAATGGAAACTTTGAATTGATAGGAAAAGAAATATGTTCACACTGTTTATGAAACGTTTTTATGAAATTATGCAGATTGCCATAATTTAACACAATGTGACATACATTTTTATGAAATTCTTCATCATATATATGAAAACTTCATAATTATGATGCATAATTGTTGAAAAACGATTTATAAAACACCATATTTAAGGTTAGTCAAAAAACATTTTTTAAATAACAAAAATAGTTGAACATAATTGGGCATAATTTGTACACCAGTGAATGTGCATTCGAAAACCTTTCATTTGGTACCAAATTTGTTTATAGTTACTTTTATTAGAACGAAATAATCCGAAAAAACGTAAAATGGGGTCAAATGGGATTGGGTAGCTAAAAAAAGGTAAGAGTCCTTTAATTTTTAATCTCTACTACATATCCGAAGTTCATTAAGATTTGCCGGTCCGTGTCGGGATATCTCCCTTGTAAGTCAATCAATTCACGCAATAAAATTTGTATAATTTATGAAACAATATTTAGCATATTTTTCATTGCCATATATTAACTTTTTGTTTTCCATTTATGAACCCATATATGCTTGCATACATGGCATACATCTTCATACATGCTGATATTAGAAACATACATGGGATCATGCATGTTCATATATTACCATATATTATCTTTTTCACCTGGGATATTTAAAAACATATTCTTGTTATTGCTTCTACTTTAACTTTGCTTACAGGTGCGAAAAATTGTTGTTACAATTTCGTTGACCTTAATTTTAGGATTAGTTCGTGTTTCGTTTTTCATTTTAGTTATTTTAGAAAAAGTTTTGCTTCTATTTAAAATATTTTTAATGTAGAAGCTATAAAATGTTATTTAGTTAGTTTTGTGCAAAAATAAACTGAAACTAACAAATGCCACTTCAGTTTGAAACTATGCAAAATTTATTGGTAAAACTAGAAATCTTAAAATAAGTAAAATTAATTTAGATGAATATATATAAAATTTACCAACATAGTTAGGAATGAAAAAAAAAACAGAAACGGATTTAATAATATTTGTTAACCAATTCATGCTAAATAACATTTCTAAACAAATTTTAACATTTTGCAGAACCGTCTTTCAAATAGATATTTTTTAATAGACTTAGGGTACTCTGTATCGAAGTCTGTCAAACATTGTTTTTCATTTGTAGTATTTTAAATTTCGTGGTTTTTATATTAACATCATTCACGAACTTTTTTTGTATAGGCTGTTAACCGGTTTAAACATTATTCGAAAAAATCGCGAAAATCGATTAACCGGTTAATAGGCTCAGTTCATCGTCGAAATTGGTGATTAATCATTTAAGATGTTTTCGTTAGTTTTTTATCAATAAAAACACAAAAAACTGTTTTTTTTTTTGTTAAATATCAAGTAAAGATTGCTGTGGATGTTTGAAAGCATCCTGTCATGATTTAATTAAACATTCCTTACAATCTTGGGGTTTTAATTAGATGAAATCTAAGGGCTCTTACAAAACAAAATGATATCAGTAAGTTTTTTTTTGCATTTGCCATTTTCCAATTATTTTGTAAAAAACTACATTTCTTCGGAACCTTACAATAAAAAGCTATCTGCTGTAAAATAAGTAGTTGAAACCCAAATTTTGTACATAAAAAAAATTAAAAAAATTAATATTTTTAGCGTTTTTTCAAAATTTAATTTCGGAGTGTGTTCTTATGAAGCAACGACAATTTTAAGTTCATACTAATTTACAGTGATAACATATTAGCACTTTATCCGCAAATTTCTTCATTATTGTTTGTTATTAAAAATATTAACCCTTAACTGCTATTTTAAGCATTGTTTTTTAATTATTGTGTATAAAAGTTAAAAATGTAGATTTTTTTGCTTGAAAAATGCATTTATTATAATAACAATATAAATTGATACATTTTTCAAAGTATTGTCCATCGTTATCGAATACTGCACTCACAATATTTTTTTCCGTAAAAACTATTGCATATACACATTAAATCAACTGAAAATCAGTTAAAAACAGGACTACTTACTTTTCGTTTAAAACAATTGTATTTTTTAGTTTATCTTCAACTGTTGAAAAACTAACTGACAAAAATCCATAAAAACAATAGATTGTTTTCGTTTATTTAAATACTCAATATAATATAACAACTTTTTGTTTTAAATAGAAAATTTTTAGTGAATATTTTAACTACTACGGAAAGTCCGTTTTTTTTTTTGTTTATTTTGTTTATTGAATAACAGACTGAAAGTTAAAAAATTTATTTCTTTGTTAATTTAACTGTATAGTCCATTGAAACAACTTTACCAATTAAACTTTTAAATAACTGTTGATTTCTTATGGAAAAGTTCTTGTGAGTGTGAATCTATCGACTACTGAATTATAATGACAGATGCTTACCCTCCAAAATACCATATTTGTTATTACTGACACAAACCATACACACCCGTCCAGAAGCAAAGTTCAGTTTGAAAAAAATTACGACAAAAAGTGACTATGGCATCTTTTTGTGGGCGATCTGCCCTTCCAGAAACCGTATCCCATGAAATCTTAGCTGATCCTGTTTCAGAAATATCAACATTTCAAGATCCAGAATCTTCAACTTTTCAAATTTGAGTCTTACTAAAAAGTCCATAATTTTTAACGACTTAAAATAATTTGATTCTGTAAAATTCCGTTGATAGAAAATTCAAAGTTAGAAAATTTAGATGGTATGTTTGTTGAATCCATATTGAAAAGTTTTAAGATCTTGAAGTGTTTTCTTTTAAATATAAAATAAGAGTGGTAACATTTTTTTATACCATCCACAATGTTATTTATATTGATGCACCTCACCATTTATAAAAAACATTGTTTATTGGTGGATTAGGTCTATTGGAGATACCACTTTAAAAAAAAAATCGCCGAGGCGTCTATCCCAAGGATGATGTGGAAATGATATCAACTCTGTTAATTAAACTTGCAGTTAAATATTTTTTCACCTCGAACTAAAATGATGAATTTTTTCGGCAAGTTACTTATACAATATTATACAGCGTAAGAAAGCTTGAAGAATTTTCTATCGACGGTATTTCACAGAATCAAATTATTTTAAGATGTTTAAAAGTTAAGGACTTTTTAGTAAGGCTCAATTTCGAAAACTCGAAGATTCTGGATTTGAAATTGAAATGTTGATGTTTCTGCAATACGATCAGCTAAGATTTCATGGGATACGGTTTCTGGAAGGGCAGATGGCAAACAAAAAGATGGCATAGTCAATTTTTGTCGCAATTTTTTTCAAACTGAACTTTGCTTCTGGCCGGGTGTGCATATATGAAAGTTATGCCATATGTTGTCCAAATCGACATTATTGACTTGTATACCCAATAAATGCCATTTTTGTCTTTTTTGCAGCAATTTTATTTTTTTGTGTAATTTTTACTACCCTTAATTACTTTTTTTGGAATTTTAAACTTGCCCTTCAGTGAAAATAAATGCTAAGAGTTTCAGAGTTTTTATTTAAAAAGGACATGCGAATATTCCAGTCCTACCATTTTCATAATATGCGAGTTTCGAAGAACGTCTTGAGGAACAAATTAATTTTCTTATAACCCGTTTAAATATCGCTTTTTATATCAATGATTTTTTTTTGGATGTTGCCCAAAATCAATCGGTTTAATAGCTTCGAAGTAAAACAGGTACATCTGCTTCCGAAACTGGTTCTAAATAGGTATGTCTTTCATTTCCACTTGAACTTGGTTGAAAATTCTGGAAGTTGGGAACTGATTATAAAAAATTGCATTGTGAAATGAAAGAAGATGACGGATTCTTACAGAATTAATTTGTAAAATAGAGGCGTACTGTTTTCCGAAGTAGGGTATTTTTTTTCAATTGTACTTCTTACTGCATAACACCTAACGAAGTACACAAAAGTTCTGTTTTTAGCGTCTGCACTTCGTTTTGTACTTTTGTTTTTGTTAAAAACATAAATTTTGAAAATTTTTTCGTATTTAATACTCGTAACAAAACATTTGTTCAGAGTGTTCAAAATTAAATACAGGTTTTTGGAAACGTAACAATGTAACAATGTCTCAAGTCTGCTCAGTTCTACCAACTGCGCCAATTTGTATTATTTTTTACGATTTTTTAAGTGAAATATGATAAAATGACTATTGACGGTTTTACATAATTCATTGTATGGAAAAAGAAAATTTTTAAATATTTGCAATTTTTATCCAATTTTTAAAGTTTTTTCCCTATAATTTACCGGCAAAATTTTATTAAGCTTCTTTTCAATTCAAACATCAACAAATGAAATAAAATTATCTCAAATAGAACAAAAATTATTCATTTATCTATTTAATGATCAACTGAACATAAACTCCATAAATTTGAAAGATTATACGTATCATACCGACTCACGAAAAAAAGTTTATTTTCTCCACCCCTCAAAATGTACCTTGTTGTGTTTTATGATGATTCCCAAAATATTTCCTGTCTAACATTGAGATCCCGTAACATTTCAAATAAGGTCTTTTTCTTAGTACTGTTTTCCGAAGTAGTACTGTTTTCCGAAGTAGGGTATTTTTTTCAATTGTACTTCTTACTGCATAACACCTAACGAAGTACACAAAAGTTCTGTTTTTAGCGTCTGCACTTCTTTTTGTACTTTTGTTTTTGTTAAAAACATAAATTTTGAAAATTTTTTCGTATTTAATACTCGTAACAAAACATTTGTTCAGAGTGTTCAAAATTAAATACAGGTTTTTGGAAACGTAACAATGTAACAATGTCTCAAGTCTGCTCAGTTCTACCAACTGCGCCAATTTGTATTATTTTTTACGATTTTTTAAGTGAAATATGATAAAATGACGATTGATGGTTTTACAAACTTCATTGTATATAAAAAGAAAATTTTTATATATTTACAATTTTTATTAAATTTTTTAAGTCTTTTCCCTATAATTTACCGGCAAAATTTTATTAAGCTTCTTTTCAATTAAAACATCAACAAATGAAATAAAATGATCTCAAATAGAACAAAAATTATTAATTTATCTATTTAATGATCAACTAAACATAAACTCCATCAATTTAAAAGATTATATCATACTGACTCACGAAAAAAAGTTTCATTTCTCCACCCCTCAAAATGTAACTTGGTGTGTTTTATGATGATTCCCAATATATTTCCTGTTTAACATTGAGATCCCGTAACATTTCAAAAGCGGACTTTTTCTTAGTTTTTCAAAGAATTTTGTACTGTAACTAATGACAACGTCTAAAATATTAATATCATATGAAAGGTTTTCCTAAAGCATAAAATATATCCTTTTTTCAGGGACATGAAAATATTATTTTTTTTAGCACTTTTAAAGGAGATTTTTGTCGTTTAAATATCAAACTGATATATTTCAATATTTAGTCGATTTAAATAAATACGTATTTCAGCTTTTTTGAAATTCGCACGTGCGTCTCAAACGATTTTTTTAAATGTTTTAAATTTGTGTAATGATGACAATTTAAAATATAGACCTATGGCCCTAAAATGTTGCTCTCCTACGAGTTAAAGTGTTGTTAATTCCGTTTTTCTAAAATAAAAAAATTCTGTAAGTTATTGAAAAATAATATCAGTTTCAAAGGATTTAAGCATTTTTGACAATAGCCCAGAAAGGTATTAATTAGATTTGAAAAAATAATCAGTCTAAATATACGTTTTCCTAAAATGTTCAAATAATAACTTTATAATTAAAATGATGACAAAAATAAGAATTTATGGTTAATTCATTGTTTTAAGCATTGAAATAATGTGACACTTAACTAGTTATTAGTAAGTCATTATTATTCGCATTAACGTAATACAGACAGTAAGCTGATGCCGTTACTGGTCGTCAAAAAAATAAGAATATGTTATTAACGTTTTTACACTGGGGAAAAATAGATTTAATAAATTTTGTTAACAATTATAAACAATTTCATGCTAAATAATTTATAACAAAAACTCACAACTCAGTTTAAGAACAAAATTTTATATAAAAATAATTCAAATAATGCATATTCTAACCACCAATCATGCGAATAAATACAAATCAAATGAACCAGTTAAATTATTAAAATCATCATAAAAAAAAGGAATTGTTAACTAACGGAAATCATTTGTCGGTAGTTAGTGTAACTAACTAACTAACTATATAAATAAAGTATTGTTAACGGAAACAATAGATGTTAAACAAAAAATAAAATGGCAAATAATATAACAATCAACTGATCGATATTCAAATTGCAATAAATTAACAAGAAATAAGTTTATGAATAGAAGTTTTCAAAACAAAGTAAATAAATTTTCAAAATTTTATGGTAGAAACACAATGGAAACTCTATGGGTATGTCTAAATTTACTACCCAGCAAAGATTTTGGGAAAGGATATTTCTAAAAAAAAAATGGGTAGAAATTCTACTCGCGCAAAAAGGTGAAATAAAATAAATATTCATGGCTTAACAACCCAGAGTAGAAAAGCATTACCATATAATTGGTTATATAAGTACATTAGATCGTAATTTTTTTTTTGTACGAAGAAAAACTTTTTACGCAAGCAGAAAAACGACACTTTTGAATATGTTTGCCGGTAATTATGCATATGTTTACAATAAATAAAATTTTCAAACCTAAACAAAGATATATTTGCAATTTTAAAATGTTTAGACATTATGTTTATTTAAGGCAAAATTTTTAAAAATATTAAAATTTTATCTTACAATATATAATGTCACACTTTGTACAAAACTGGATCATATTATACAAGACTAAATAATGTTATTTTTGCTATATCATTTTTTAACAATTTTATATAATTTTAAGGATTTTTCTTTAATTTAGGTCCACTTTAGCGAACATGTTCGCTGTTGTGGACCTTTGAATTGTTTTAAAATTGTTTATAAAGCGTGTTTTGTATAGAGGTATTGTATAAAAAACACCCTGTAGAACTTGTTTATAACAGTTGACACAGAACAATGTTCTGCCTAAGATGATACCTTAGATGTGTTTTTAGAGAATACAAATTTAGGTGGCCGGTTTTTTTTTTTTTTGGTTTCCCAATCTCATGTTTAGGAGATAATAAGTGCGGTCAGCAATTACCCCATTTACGTTTTTTCCGGTTTATTTCGAATGAAAGATTTTTTAAAGGAGCATAAATTATGCCTAAACACTTTCAATTATTTTTGTTATTTAAGAACATATGTTTCTAGTATCACTAAATCCGGCGTTTTATTAAAGAAATTTTAGTTGCTTTGAGGCGAAAACAGTGCGTGTTTAATTTAATCGAATGTATGTCTGAGATTTTTCCTTAATTCGAAATCGTTCGGGTTTTATGCGATTTTTCCCGATAAGCCTTTTTCCCCTGTATTTCAAATAATTTAAAAATGTAACCACTCCAAATTAAAGACAAGTCTACATTTTTAATCAATGGTGATAATCATTAACTTCCAGCTCATATATTAGTTCTCGTTTAGTGAGAAAACTAGTTTACATGAACTCTTGATGTTTTGTATGGGATTATCACTTCTTTCAAAACGTGTTCTGATGATGGGAACCTAGAAAATTCCCGAAATAGATCTATCAACACATTCCTGCAAGTGGTCAAATAATAAATTTGAAAACAAAAACTCTATAAATTATTTGTGAGGACAATAACCTAATAAAGAAATATAGAGTATGGCCTCGAACTTGAATAGTTTTAATTTTTTTTATATAGACGAAAACCCAGATTCATCGATACATAAATAAAAATTTTGAATCAAAATTGTTTTATTTAATTTAAAATAAACGAAATTGGATTAAGGTTCTATTATTGTGTATTCTATCTTTGACGTTAGGCAAAAAGGTATTAAGTCAGAAAATGAATTTTGAGCTTCTTATCTGGTTTAACTTAATTTTTTCTCTCTTTCATTTGGTGTCAATTACTTAAGTTTAGCAAAGCTGCTTCCAATCGTAATCAGTTGCTCTTTAGGCAATAAGTCAGAAAAATGCATATTTTGTTTTGTAGTAACCAAAAACTCCAGTTTCTGACTTAACCCCTTCTTGCCTAACTTTAAAGAATACTTATTTATATATATATAAAAAAAAGCCAATAAGAAAAACATTTAATGCTTCTTGTTGCAACACAAATTGGAACAACAAAATTTTGTTTCAGTTGTTGACACTAAATACTTCATACAAGTGATGTGTTATTTTGAAAAAGTTGCCTTTTAACTTATTTTATCATCATCATTATTGTTATGAAAAATTTCATGGAAAAACTTATTGAAGCTTGCTTTTGAATAAAAGTAAATGTATAACAGAATTTCTACTTCAAATACACAAAAGAATGCAAAAGAATACAAAAGTATGCAACGTAAAATATTGAGATTACAAAGCATAATGCTGCTAGTTGTGCATCAAAAGTTATGCAAAGTAATAATTTGAAAATTTATTAAATGACAGAGAAATAGTTTTAAGAAACAAACGAATTTTTAACTTAATAATCCTAAAATTTTCAGTTTCTAAATTTATGAGTCTTTTGTTGCATAAATACAGAGCAGAAACAATTTGCTTTGTACTTGTGCTGTGACAAAAAGCTGCTAAAATAACATTAAATGAATTTTAGCGTAAACAATAAAATTTTTAGGGAAGGTAAATTTGATACACTCATAATAATTCATGCATAAAAATACGAAATTATTTTGTCTTAACTACAAAAAAAAACTTTTTAAAATGTAAAAATTTTCGTTTAGAAATATTGAAGTTGAGAAGAAGAATAAAAATTATATAGACTAGTTTCTGCCTTTTCATGGACAGGCTCATCAGTGATTTTATATTTAAATTGTATTATTATTTGTGTCTTATAATTGTCAGATTGTATCTATATGATAAATATTTCAACAACCTGCAGCTGTAAGAATCAAACCTGCGCTCATCTAACATTACAAACGTAACAATATCAAGTCATGACCGTTAAGCGATCACACCCAAGTATGGCCTCGAATCTAATGCAGCTAAATTGCAGTTTTATTTCCTATTAGCTTTTTCTGTTATTGTATATTATACTCAGAAGTGACAACACTAACAACACAAATATCCTGTTTTTAGATTTTTGTTTATTTTTCTAATGTCCTCCGTCTCTATTTCACAATGTTACCAGATTGACGTATGGTTCTTACGTTCAGGGTTGAAAACTTTTACGTTTTTTAAGTTGAGACATCGCCACAGGGCAAATTTTATAATGTATTTTAGTACAGTGTTATATTAGCGTCATATAAACAGTCATTTTCGTTTAGTTTACAAACAATTCGGCTATTTTGATATTATTATTTTCTAATATACTCATGGATTATTTATCAGTGTACTGATGAAATTTTAATGTTATTAAACAACTTAAAAAAATGAAACAATATACATTTCGTCGGAAGATGATTTAATTCAAAACTGCGAATATCAAGAATGTTTTTCTTTATTATTTATTTGCATTGGCTCAGAAAACAAACAATCTATTCTGAGTGTGCAATAAATAAAATTAACCAATTATCTCGAAAACTATGCGAGATACAAAAAAACAATTTATGACCAAAATTAATACTGAGGAAAAATGCAGTTGATATCGTATACTTTAAAATTCGCGTTACAATATTGCAGCTGTGAAAAATACATGGAATGTTAATATCGAAAATATTGAAATTTTTGTATAAATAAAAAAATAGTCGTTTAGGGGGTAGCAATTTGTTACGGCGAGTTTTGTGGGGCAGCAATGTGATTAAAAAAGATAATTTTGGCTTTACAAAAATAATATTTTCGGCTACAATATTATTAATGTCAAATTTTTTGCATAATTTTAAACTTTTTTTAGACTGTTGGTAAAATTTAAGTCACTTTACTTTTAAAATAAAATTTCAGATTTTGACTATGAAAACAGTAAAATTCAACGAAATTAGTGTAGTTTAACATTGTTATTCAAAGAAATAAAAATAAAAACAGAAAAATTTAGCAGATTTTAGGAAACATAATTTTAAGGAGGAGTCTTTTTGGTAAGAGAGTAAATCTATCGTTTTTTTTTTTTTTGACAATTTAGGGGGACTCTTAAAGCAATACTTGGCTACACTGGCGTTGAATTAAATGGTGGTACACTCAAAGTTCTATAATTGTCAACTGCGTGGATTGTCAACAAACCCTCCCATCCCACTTATACTTAGGAATTTATTCCGATAGAAAACTAAATTTTCTAAATTTTTTGCGAAGAAATTTTTCGTGTACCGTACACGGTTTGGAAGCAAGAAAGCTTCAAAATCAAAATTTCGTAAAATTTCAAAAACTAATTTTTTTTAAAACATATAGCTTTTAAAAATCGAAAAAACCAATTTAAGTTGACAAAAAACTCTTTATAATAAACTATAAGTTAGATTGAAGCTTTATCTTTAATAGTAAGTTCATTCTTTAGTCCAAGGACTCACAGGATTTTATCAGGATTCCTCTAAATGACATCGTCTTAACTTATAAAGCAAAGCATTGAAGTTTTAATAATATAAATTGAAGTTTAGATACTTTTTCGCCTAATTTCGCTTTTTCCAAAAAGCGAAAATCCCGATAACTTCTTAAATAGGAGCAGAAAAAAATAGTTTTTCGAGTGTGGTTATATTTTGGTAAGAGAAAAATTTTTGTTTGTCCAAAACTTCTCTTTTATATGCTTTAGTTTCCAAAATGCCCCTAAAATATTTTGCTTCATATCTCCTAAATTAGGCAACAATTTTGTTTTGAAGAACTTATTATTTGTCTTGCGAGTGGAGCACATTGTATGAATTTCGTTGCAAAACATCATGGTTAAAAGTTGAAAAGAATTCTGTAAGTCTTTTTAAAAAAGTTATACAAAAAAAAAACATTTATTAAAAAATAGATTTATAAAGTCTCTAAAAATTCTATAAGAGTCTTGTTTATTTTTTTAAATTTAAACAAGCACGTAACAATTATTGAACATCTAGAGTATTTTTAATTTGCAGTTACGCTCCTTTTCAAGATGGCGGGTCTACAATTTTTAAAAGATTTTTAGGGATTATCGTGAAAAGTACTTATCGAATTAAGATAAACTATTATCGTTGGAAAGCCTGTTCGAAACCCTTATATAATATTATATAGTAATCAGAGATGGGAGTAGATTAAAAAAAGTTTACTTCAATGCTATGCACTGGTTATACAAAAATTTGTTTTTTATACGATATACATTTTTTGGGACCATATAAAACCCAAGCCTAATAAAACATATCCAACGTTGTATCATATATTGCCATTAGTCAATAACAGAGCTGTAAATAAATCATTCTTTTTTGATTTCAATTCATTACAAATTTAATTTTGAATTAATTCTTTTCACATAAAAAAATAATTGAATGAAATTTGAATTAATTCAAATGAATTTGGCAAAAACAAATTGGAAATAATTTCCAGTTTAACTTTCAATAAAATTTAATTAAATGAATTGCAATTCATTTTCAATTCAAATGAGTTTGGCGAAATTAATTGCAATTCATTTCCAATTCATTTGACTTGAATTGATTTTGAATTAATTCAAATGAATTAGAAAAATTAATTGCAATTTTTTTCTAGTTCACTTGAATTAATTCAAAATGAATTAAATTCAAATGAATTGAAAATGAATTGCAATTAATTTTTCTAATTCATTTGAATTAATTCAAAATCAATTCAAGTCAAATTATATTAATGAAATGAAAAATGAATTGCTAATAATCAAAGTAAACATGTTGTTTGCAGTTTGTTTCTTCAAGTATTACTTATTGTGGTTTTCAAAGAATGTTTAAGAAAAAAAGGCGTTAAAGAGGAACAATTTAAAAAAAAAATTAAAAGTTCGAAATATTTTGGATAATATTTTCACATTTGTTTATTCAAAGTTTAAACATATATATTTGTAAAGCTAGTTAAGCTTCATCTTTCTAAAACCGTTCAAAAATTTAAAATCGGCTTAGAAGTAATTAAGTTAAAAATATTTTTGTCCGTAAAGTCCTGAAAACCCGTTTTTTGTCGATAACTTCAGATTTTGAGGGTGTATTCAAAATTCTGAAAATTGAAAAGTGATTTACTCAACAAGTCCTACAACCTACACTAGGTCATTTTACAAGTTCTTTTCACTGTAGCACTGTGTTATTAATCATATTAATCATATTTTCTTATATGTGATGAAAAGTTTCATAAAATTCATTTGAATTAATCCAAAATCAATTCAATTCAAATGAATTGAAAATGAATTGCAATTAAGTTTTCTAATTCATTTGAAAAAATCATAAATCAATTTAAGTCAAATGAATTGCAATTCATTTCGCCAAACTCATTTGAATTGAAAATTAATTGCAATTCCTTTTGCCAAATTCATTTGATTTAAAATGAATTGCAATTCATTCCAGCCAAATGCATATCAATCGATTCGAATTTCATTCAATTCGTTTTTTGGCGAAAAGAATTAATTCAAAATTTTACTAATTCAGTGCATGAATGATTCGCGATTAAATTAATACAAAAATTAATGATTCATTTACAGCTCTGGTCAATAAGAACCAATATTTTCCAAAAAAAACAATGCCATAAAACAAAATATTTGATACACACAGAGAAAAAAAGTGTCAACCGAATTTAAAAGTGTATATTAATGGTACAACAACTTATAAATTCAGTTAATACAACAACATTTACATTAGATTTCAGAATAATTTGGATGTTGCAACTAAAATTTAGTTGAATTAACCGAACTTTGTTCTGAAAACTAATGTAAAGTTATGCCAACCGTCTGACATTCGAAATAACCGAATTTGAGTAGTAGTAACCAAATTTGAGTTGGGAAATAGCTAAATTTTTCTCTGTGTGTACGAAAATCAAAACTCAAATGTTGAATAAATATTCTTAAAAACTTTAGAAATATCGCTTTTATTTAAAGCATTCACCCCATTTTTTTTGTTTATTTAGCTTAATTTTTTCACGATTTTATAGCAAAATCATGAAATTTGTTTAAGAAGATAAATCAACATACAATTATCTTTAATTTGAGTGTAATCATGTATGTCAGTGTTTGTATTAAGATACCGCACTGGTATTACTAGGAAATTGAAAATTTTACTTTTTTTATTTTTATCCCTATAAATTTGATGGATGTTAAATTTTTTTTTCATCATTGTGCATAAAGTAGACATTCCCATGAACAAATTCTTGTATTACAATTTCAAAACCATTAAAAATGTTCTAAAATATTTAGAAAAGCACTTTAAGTTTTTACAAATTTTTCAAATGCTTTAAATACCAAAGGAAAAAAAAAATCTTTATCAACATTACTACTAAAGAATTTGCAACTTTATGCAGAACATGTATTTATAATAAATATTTACAAACTTTCTAATAGATTAAGGTACGCTGATTTTAAATCTGGTTTTGAAAATATCGCGGTTTGTATATTTAATATATTTTTACACAAAAATATTCTCATTTTTAAATATTTAAGAATATTCTCAATGGATTTGAAATTTTAATACAAAAATGAGTTCAGTAGAATGTTTAGTTTACGCTTACCCAACAAACACTTCTATTAGCAAGTAAGTGGATTTATAATGCAAATAAATATCTCAACGTATTATAATTTGGCATAAGCACTAGTTATTTATGGTGTACAAAGTCGTTTTTATCAGCAATCAAGCTTTGAAATTGTCATATTAAATGTTATATAAATGTTAACATTTCATATGAATATTACACTGATAAAAATTTGTGCGTAGTATTAATGAATTCCTTCATTAATCCACTGAATTTTTTCATAAAAAAGTCCCCTAAGAAACGTTTCATTGAGTCAATGAAAGGTGTTTCATTAAATCAATTTTAATGAATGTTTTCATTGACCCAATAAAAATTTCATAAAGTATATTACATTTTTTTCATTAATCCTAGCCTAATCGTTATGAAAGTTTCATGTGTTTAATGAATAAAATTCATAGTTTGTATGAAATATTTTCGTTGATATTTAATAATTTGCACTTTTTATGATCATATTAGCATAGCATTAATTTGGTGGTTATTGAGAAATTATTATTCGTTGATATTATTCATAAGGTCTGGTCTTCTTTATAGGATCTATAAAATATTTTTATAAGAAAAGTTCGAAAGTAAATATCAGAGGCTGTTCTGCAAAATCGATGGCAGATTTTTAATAAACTCAGCCTGATTCAGCAAAATTTTCGTTACTGGGAATATGATGACATGTAAAAAAGAAATCTAACAAGAAAGGTTTTCCCGGGGACACCCACCAATGTAGCACAGATGAGTCATTATTTAGCGTGGGTACTCGCCGTGATGGCCTAACCCCACGGTGCTCTTAACACTGGGTGAATATGATTCGTCCACCACCGCGCCCTTTTGCGGGACGCTGAGCGTCCACGTGAGTTTGAATATTGGCAATTACTCACCCCACTGGAGGGGTCGAGGCCCATATAAAACCTCTGCTTTGATCTCTGGGTCACAGCATCCGGTTGAGAGTGCAACTCCACACCAAACTCAGAAGTGTTCTTCCTGCATTTAGGCTAACCAACAGCCACCACGAAACTCCCCGAAGGGCCGTTCCCAATAGCCATTGGCGTAAAGGACAATAGAGTGGGTAAACAAAACAGTGGGGAAAATTCTACTGTTTTTCAACAAATTTGCTAAAGCTCATAATTTTTGAGAATTCGAAAAATATAAAATTGGAAAAGTAGCTGATTAGATTTTAGATCGAAAATTGCAAATTTTGAAATAAAAAATTTTTTATCAATTAAAAAGAAATATTTTAATTGTTGTACTTTTTTGAATTATGTATATTAAGAAATTAAATGATTGAAAAAATCGCTTAAATATAATTAATAGGCATTAAAATATTGAAAGATGAACTAAAAAAAACCAATTTTAATTTATTTCTGTTTTTGTTTACATTCAATCTTTCTTTACATTTTTATAATTTGTGTTAAAAGATGCCATATTTTCTTATATGTCGGTACAAAATATGTATTTTTTTTTTTATCGATCTGGCTTGGAATTCTGTGGAAAGATCGAAGATTATAGTCCACTTTTTGTAGTTAAATTACGACCATATTAGATAAAAATGTTAAATATTGTTAACAAAGTTGTTAAAACACAAAAATGTATTATCGTTTAGCATAACGTTTTTGTGTAACATCGTCAAAACGAAAACAATTTAGGTTTCGTTTTGAACAAAACTATATCGTTTTTCTTAGAGAATCTGTTTCCTGGAATTTAGTGACCAACTATTCAAATTCGTCAAAAACTGTTAGCACTAGACAAACTTAATAAAAAAAATTTATTTATATCTGTTTAAAAGAAATTTTTCAGTTTTTTTTATTTCAAAATGAGAGTACAAAAAAACAATTTTTTTTTTCTTATTACAAGTCAAAATTTTTATTAAAAAAAATCTGAAAATTTTTCATTGATTTGATAATTTTTTTTTATGAAATTATGAAAAAATCATAAAAAATGTTAATGAAAAAATACCAATATTAATGAACTTTCATTCAGTTAATGAAATTTTTCATTAAACCAATGAATCGATTTTAATGAAATCGTTTCATTAATACTATGAAGGAAAATTCTATCAGTGTAGGTCCTCGTATATTCAAGTTGAATTTTAGTTAACTGAAAATAGCAAATTTATACAGATATAATAAGAAAACATTTACTTAATATTTTTAGACTAAAAACAGCAAACAAAAACTATAATAGCAACAATATTTTTGCTACATTTTCCTAAAATTTATTTGAATACAAAAATATATTATATATTTTGATAAAATTGACAGGAATTTTTGCAAACAAATTGTAGATTGCTGATTTTAGAAGGGCAGATTTTAATTTGAATGAAAGAAATTGAAACAAAAACTTTAAAACTTTTTAATGTTTTGATGATTTCTTTGTCTACTAATATTTAGCAAATTTTTTTTTTTGATGATTAGAAAATTAATAAGTTATCTAAAATTTAGCTCAAATTCTCTAATAATTAGCTCACCCAAATTTTTTTTTTTTGCTATTCTTATTTTACTATCCTCTTATTTTACCAATTTTTTCTGCAACTTTATTTTTATCTAATTTTTAGTATTTTTAGCAAATTTTTTTACTAATTTTTTTCTATCAGTGTATACTTTTGATTTTTTTTTATTGTACCATTTAACGCACCGCTCTGTTACAGAGATTAAATCCGGATTTCTGTTAGAGCAGTATTTTAGTAAATAAAGTAGTGAATGCTTAAGGCATATTATGTCAATAAAATATGTGAAAAGGATAATATAAATCAGTTTTTTCGCTTTTCTGAAAAACACACATAAGAAACACATAGCACTACTTGCAGGCAAGCCGACGTATGAAACAATTTTTAAATGAGAAGAATTTGTTGTGCCAGTACATACTTTTTATGCAAAATTTCTGATCAAGAACTTACCGCACTTATTAAAACTTTAATATGCAGACAAGTACTCCACATTCTTTTTCAATATTTACACGTTTTA
The DNA here is from genome assembly GCA_021234595.1 of Delia radicum. NCBI lineage: Eukaryota > Metazoa > Arthropoda > Insecta > Diptera > Anthomyiidae > Delia > Delia radicum. The sequence goes on along the minus strand of CM037854.1, from coordinate 60,935,496 downwards.
AAAATTGCCGGAAAATAGGTCAAATTGTGTATCACAGTTTGATAGATATTTGTTTTAGCAATAAATAAAAATTACAATTCCAAAAAGCTTAACTCGTTAAGTACATACAAATCATCAACGTTTGAATTTAAATTGTGATATCACAGATAAAGGGCACAATAAATGTACAAAAACTTCAGAAATAGCTCATTGTATATGTGGGAGTGGGGAAATTAGCAGAAAAGTTACTAAAAATTAGTTAAAAATTACGTTTCAGTAAAAACTAATATAAAACTTTTAATCTTATACAGTCTTAGTTATATTCAAGTTCAATTTTAGTTAATTGAAAATAGCAATTTAGCAATAACTTTTGCCAAATAATGTTTGCTATATTTTTCTAAAATTTATTTGAATAAAAATATCAGTACATTTATCTAAAATCAATACAAAATATTTGCTAAAAAATTGTAGACTGCTGATTTAAGAAGAGAACATTTTTATTCTCATAAAAAAGATATCTAAAAAAGCTTAAAACATTATTTGTAATTTTTTTTTGCCCATTAATGTTAAGTTTTTTTTTTTTTTTTGGCGGATTTTAGCAGTACTTTCGTACTTTCGAACTTTCGTACTTTGGTAATTTTTATGTTAAATATAGCTCAAATATAACTAACATTTTGCACGTTCAACAGTTTCATTTTGGCTATTATTTTCTTAGTAATTTTTAGAAAAATGATCTGCTAATTTTAGCACTTTTTCCGGCAACGTAAATTTGAAAAAATTTTACTACACCGAAAAAAATCAATGCATATATTTATGAAAAAAAAAACTCATAAGAAGAACGAATTGCTTTCATTGATTTCAATTATTTATATGTATGAACAAGTTCATGCTACGTATGAACTTTTTTATATTTTTTTTTAATTTTAAAAACTTAGAAAGCCAGAAGAAAATTGTGTTAATTTTCATTTATTTTTTTATTCTGTGAAATAAAAACGTTTCAAATTTTTCTTTTATAATAAAAAATCGTTATTTATTCTTAATTCTTGTTGTTAAATAAGTGCTTTGTGAAAGAAAATAAGAAGGTGTTAACAATTAGGTAATTTAAAAAGATAAAAAAATTAAGTGTTTTATGTGCAAAGAAATTTGCACAACAGCGAATAATTTAATAGTACACCTAAAAAGTGTGCATAAATCGAAAAGCAATTTTGAATTTTATTGTACTCATGGAAAATGGAAATTTTGTGGAAGCGCTAGCTTTATTGCTGATATAATCCATGATTTTTGTTCACGATGTCCTACTTAGAACCTCTCTTTAGTGCTTCTAAATCAAAAAAAAATATTTTAATTCGTCATTACGATATCTCATCCTCGAGGCAGCATTTCAGTAAAGCGTTTCAAAAAACTCATCTAATTATGATCCGAAATCATGAGTATTTTCTTCTGGGATATAGTGGTATTGTTCTATTTAACAAATTTGTAATTTATGTACATTATTTAATTTATTTATTATCAATTTTTTGTATTTAAAAACAATAATAATAAAAATGCAGTTATTATGCATATAAAATCTAAAAAAAAAACCTTATACTTTAATGGGAAAATAGATAAAAAAATATTTTTTATTATGAAAATTACATAATATAGATAAATTTGGTACATACATATTATAAACATGTTTCGTAATATTTATGAACACATTCATAACTCGAATGAATAGTTTTTTGGAAACTAATTCAGGTTCGGTTTCATATTATATATGAACAAGTTCATACTATAAATGAAAAAGTTTTGGGAAAAAAAAAATCATGTTCGATTCATACAGTTTATGAAAAAATTCATTCTGTGAATGATTTTTTTTTTCTGTGTACTTATCTCGTAAAATACAATAAATTTTCTTACATTATACGAAAATAAATTTAGAGCAGACTTTTAAAATTTTACGTAACCAACGAATTCATTCGTAGCCCTTTTTTCGGAATTTAGAAGAAAGTTTATTTTATTTCCTGTAATATATAAAACATACTTCGTACAACAAAAAATTTATTTTGTTCATTATACGAAAGACTTTCTTACATGTTTGTGTAATTTATACGAAATATTTCGAACAATGTACGTCGAATGTGTTTCGAATTTATAAAGCATGGAAGTTTTTCGGTTGTAGTTTTAGCAAACAATTTTACTTATAGTGCAACATTAATAATAATAGAGTTATTTAATAAAAAAAAAACATATCTCTTAAATTGCGATTATTTCCTAGACATTGTTCATTTCAACGCATTAAATTACTATGTCGAAACCGCCGCTTCTCTTTTTGACAATAAGGTTAAAAGAAAACTAAAGATATACGATTTGAAAAAGGTAAAGATTTTTAAAAAAATTTATTTTTCAATAGAGAAAAGTAAAAAAACTAAATAATTTTTGGTCTTCAAAGTTTAGTAACGTCATGCTGCTTGTTAGGAAAATACAATAATCACTTGTTTGATTACTAAGAAGACAGGAATGGAGCAAAATTGATGATTACTAAGTTTTTCGTAGAAGCTTTGCCTATTATTGAGGCTCTAGCTTTTTTAAAACCGAATTGAAAAATGTATTTTGGCGTTAACAACCAGTAAATTGGGTTAGTATAGCCATACTAAATATTTTGGTTGTTGCAACAAAAAATTCTGTTGTAAAACCAATATTCAGTTGTACCAACCCATTTCAGTTGTAGTAACCGAATCTTAGTCGTAGTAACCGCATCTCAGTTGACGAATTGCAAAATTTTTTTTCTGTGTATAAATTAATAACATGTTTTGGTTATTTTGATTTCACAATTATTAGTAGAAATTAATAAATTTGATAATTTCAATTTCCTTGTACGAAATTTTGGACCGAATCGCACAAGACTGCGGTTAATATTAAGACAAAGTTAAGCTTCAACTGAACCACTTATTTTGAAAGTGCTTCAAATGAAGCACTTATTTTAAAAGTGGAATGAAGAAAAAAAAAGACAATGATGGGGTTCCTATTTCTTCTAATCACCGCACAAAATTTATTTGTCAACATTTTAAAGATTGCTGAAATTTTAACGGAATTCTTGTGTTCTAATTCATTTTGAATAACACATAAATCCTTCCCATAAAAGTGCTGCTTTGGACTTATGATTGTTGATCTCCAGATTCTTAATCTTTTCTTTAAATTTTTCCATCACGTACCATTTTTGCTAAATTTGCAATTTTGTGTGTGTAAGTGTTATGGCAACAACGAGGAAAATTAAATTTTGTATTCAAAAAGAATTCTGGGATTGAAATTTTTTTTTTAAAGCATAAGAATTTAACCGATATCTAAATAAAACCAATGAAAAATTAGTACACTGAGGGATCTTCTGTTGTAAATATTTGTAGTTGTTTGAATTGTAATACAATAATATTTGTTTCTAAGTATAAAAACATTAATTTTTAGAAGAAATTTAATTTTTGACTACATATGTAGTTCATTTCATAAAACAAACCACATGAAATTACTGTATTATGATTTTAAATTCATTTTATCCAGTAGTTTTTTTTTTATTTATTTAAAAAACAAATAAAAGTAAGCAAGCAAATGAAAACAAATTTTACACTAAAAAATTATTGCAACATGTTGAGACGAAATTTTTGCTTAAAACACTAACTTTTATTTTGAATATATCTTGTTATTTTCTATTAAAAATTAATATATTTTAATTTTATCGTGATGATTTTATCATTAATATAGGGTCCGCCAAATAAATTTTTGAAAATGCTATAAAAAAAAACTACTAAATATTTTCTCAATTTCTTTTTTTATTTGAAAGTACAATCCTTCCGGTTAATAATGGAAAATAATTTCATTCAAATGGCTGCCTCGGCTGGCCATGCAGTAGCCTACACGATCGGTCTAATTATGGCCCAATTATGCCTCTGGACCAAAATCCGCACCAAACAGTGACTCGTTTTAGGTGTCTCTGCTTTTCAATGTATGCGTGCGGGTTTTCTGTGCCCCAAATGCGACAATTTTGCTTGTTTACATACCCGCCAAGATCAAAATGAGCTTCATCTGAAAAGATGTTTTTTTTTTTGACAAAATCGGCATCATTCATTTTCGCACAAAGTAATGTCGCAATATTTCCCAGCGTTGTTCAAGCGTATACACAACCATATTCGTTCAGCGGAAGGATAAAACTAATTATCTATCAAATCAGACATGAGCTAAGTGTTACCATTCACGAAATAAGCACTAGTTGAAAAAAAAAAACGTTAGATGGCGGACCCTTTATTTGATTAAAATTTTATTAAATTATTACTCGTTGGAAAATAGTGCTAGAAAAAATAGTGCATTTGGTAAACATATTTTCTAGAGTTTGCGACTCCAGTTTTGGAGATTAGAATTTCCTGTTTTAAGACTATACTAAAGTGCTATAATCTAGCACTTTTTTTTATAAATTTTGAGTGCTGAATCACAAAAACAGCGCTAGATCTAGCATCCATTATGCTAAAATGGCAACCCTGGTTACATATGTATATGTAACGCCATGCAATAAATGGATATAAACCCCTTCATTGTTTGGTGGCAGTTTTATTTTTTTCACTATTATATGTTAAACAAATTTAAAACTGGCTAATGTTTGTCATGATAAAAATTAACAAGCGAAAATTTTGTCAAAAAAAAGATAAATTAACTTTCGGTTACTATTAAACTGTCTCACAGGTTGTCTATTTTTAGTTTAACCGAAAGCAGAGCTGTTAACAAAAAAAAATATTTTTTTTCACAGAATACAAAATAAAAAGGACAAAAAAAAGTAACAAAATTTAAAACTACCAAAGCTCTGTTTAATGTAAAAACTTAAATTCAAATTATTTTAATAATAAAAAATTTAAAACCTTTGTAAAGTTAAAAACCTAATTTTTTCAGCAGGTGTTTTATGTACAAAATTACTACATCATATGAATGACAACAAATTTAGTTTAGCACTTTTTATTAGCACAAAAAACCTAAAACAAATTTAATTTTGTTCTCCCTTGACTAAAAAAAAAAAAATGTAAATTAAAGTGACGCAATGCTTACCCAAAACAACAGGGTTTATATACAATTCTTCTTGTGCTACCACTGTCACCACTTGTGGTGCATCCATGTGCAACCAAGGGTGAATATATTGCAACATTACAAAATGTGTACTGCAAAACCGAAATGAGTATCGTTTTACATTTGCACACACAAAAAAACCCAGTACAATTCCATTTTGGTTCCTCAGTAACCATTCTACGAACAATAAGCAAAAAAAAACCAAACAAAACCTACAAAAAAGCCTGTAGTGTTTAGTTTAGACCAAAAAAGAAAAATATGTATGTGGTAACATACAGTGGACCCTCGAATTACATAATTAAATACGATTGAACAAATGTTTTCCCTAATTGCACAAATATAATTTAAGAAATATGTCATTTATTTTAAACTGATAAGAATGGATAAATTAGAATATAAGGACTCTCAAAATATTTCGACTCTTTGAGGCAATATATTTTCAAAATTATTCATTTGACCATAAAAAGCTTTTTGCGTAGGTGCATCCGATGCCCAATCATGCTACATCCATCCACGTTAATCAATTTCTTTAACGGCGCAAATAAAAATCAAAACGCAAAGTTGGCTACCCTGAACATAAAAACCATACGCAATCTGGTAACGTTGTGAAAAAAGACAGATAAGAAAAATAAACAAAAATCTAAATATAGAATATTTGTGTTTCTTAGTGTTTGTCAATTCTGAGTATAATGAACAATAGAAGAAAAGCTAATAGGAAAGAAAACTGCAATTTAACTGCATCACATTGGAGGCCAATACGGTTATGACTTGGTGTTGTTACGTTTGTAATGTAAGAAGAAGCGTAGGTTTGATTCTTTGAGCCGGCAGGTTGTTGACAAATGTATCATTTAGAGACAATTTGATAATTATAAGCAGCAATTAATAATAATATCTAAACGGAAAATCACTGATGATGCCTGTCCATAAAAAGGCAGAAAATAGTCTAGTCTGATTTGAAAATTAATAGTTTTTATAATTTTTAGAGAAAAAACGTTTATTTTTCTTCTTAACCTCGAACTTTCCTAATTATATTGGTCAAATGCATAATAATTAAAAATTAATTGCGATTGCCTATATGACGTTAAAATAACACTGTACTAAAACAGCAAAATTTTAAATTTAATAAAATTAAAAATATTTAAATTGCAGATTTTAATACTTTAGATCTCATTGTATTTTCCACATAATAATAACTAATTTTACTGCTCATTCCTGCAACGTCATTTTTAACTTATTTCTAGTAATTTGTTCTGCTATTTGTACAGACTTATTTATGTGAGTGCTAAAATCAATTCAGGCTTCTTTTCAGACCCTTTTTAAAATATTCATAAATAATAAAGACTACACTTCTAAATATATTCATATTTGATAAAATATAAGGCTTTATTTCAGTGTTAAAAATTTTATATTATATATTTACAAATTATATATTTCAAAATCGGATCGATCGAAACATGTGTTTTCCTATGGCATAAAATCGAACATATGCTGAAATTTATTACGTTTCCGCTTAAAACATACACTCAAATAAAAAAGTTAGTAAAGTCAGCAAAAAATTTTGCAGAGTCAGCAGAATTTTAGTCAGGATTGCTAATGTCAGCAAAATCTTTTGATGAAAATCAGCGAGCTGATTTTTAGCAACAAAATTAGTAGATTCAGCAATAGTTTTGCTAACACTTAGTAGATTAGAAATTAAAAAAGCCTCGCTAAATATTAATAAAATTTTTGCTAAATATTAGTAGACTGAAAAAAACTCAAAAAATTTGTAGAAAAATTATACTTTAGTTAATTCATTTGCTGAAAATCATAAAATATATTTTTGTGATTCTGTTTAAAATAATTTACAATACGTTACAAAATATAAAAATGTTCATACTCCCAAATTGACGATATGAATTAATGTAATATCTAAAAACAATAGAAATAATTATATATAACATAAACGAAATTATCTTTGAACTACTTGCATCAATTATTGTCTAAACGATGCTATATTTTAAAGGAACGCAAATGCCGCAGAGAATTATAGAAATGAATCGAAAAACTAACAAAATATACAACCCTTTTTTGCAATAAGAAAAAGGAAACAAAAAATCTACCTAAGATGTATGTCTTTGTCTTTCGCTTTAGTCTGTCTACTTATTGCATATTTTTTTGCAATTTGACCACACAAGATTATTAATATATATAAACATTTAGTTTACAAATACACATATAATCTTTATTAAATTTAAATATTTTATTTTGTCTTGTAATAGATTAAGTTGTTTTAATCCACAATTTTGTTTTATGTATGAAAAACAGATATAAAAATCTTCCATGGTTAATTTTTTTATATTATGTCTTACTTGAGCTGTACTTTTTAGTATAATTTTCCTCGTCACTACTACATTGTGACATGCCGCGACATCTACTTCATTCTGCGTATATCTTTCAGTCTGGTTGTCTTTCACACTATTGATGTGATAATCACGACAATTTTTTTAGCAAAATAAATTAGTAAAACATTAGTAAAATATTAGTAAGACATTAGTTCAAAAGAGTTAAGTACTGAATAAGTATAACTATAATTTTAGTTTAAAACATAATTTTAGCAAAAAATTTGCTGAAAACTAGTGTACCTGATTTACAAGATGTTTTACTAACTTTTCTACAAATTTATTTGTTTGAGTGTAGTTGAGAGATTCAGGGAACTTCTGCTGTAAATATTTGTAGTTGCTTGAGTAATAATACAGTAGCTTTATTTTTAAATGAAAAAGCAACCATTTGTCAAATAAATTTCAGCTTTGACTACATTTGTAATGCATTTGAAAAACAAAAAAATATACATTAATCAATTTTTTACTACAGTCAGAAAACTAAATTAGTAGGACAACTGGTAAAACGTCTTGTAAATCAATATATTATTTCTCAGCAAATTGTTTGCTGAAATTGTGTTTTCAGCTAAAATTTTAGTTATACGTATTCAGCACTTAAAAGTTTTGAACTAATGTTTCACTAATATATTACTAATGTTTTACTAATTTATTGTGCTAAAAAAAAATTGTCCTAATAAGCACATTAATAGTGTCGACGAACGCGAGATTGGAAGATATACGCAGAATGTACTAGATGTAGCACTATGTCAAGAAGACGAGCAAAATGATACTATAAAGTACAACTATTGTAAGACATATAAAAAAATCAATCATGGAAGATTTTTATGTTTTTCAAAGAAAAGAATGCCAGCAATGTGTATTCATATAAATTTTAAATTTATTCAATTAAAAAAATGTGTTGATTCCGGCATGTCAAAGAAATTGATTATAAACTAAGGCAAAATAAAATATTTAAATATTATAAAAATAAAATGTGTATTTGTAAAATAGATTTTTATAGTGGTAATTTATGGAATGTGGAAAAATTGCAAACAAATATACATCTAGGCAGACTAAAGCTAAAGAGAAGATCCACATCTTAATTTTTTATATTTCTTTTCTCTATTTGCAAAAAAGGGTTGTTTATGTATATGCCATATTGTGTTGTTTTTTGTCTGTTTCAAATTGTCATCATTTAGACAACCTTTAGACATTTAGCAAGGATTTTTTTAATTTTTAATCAACTAAATGTTAGCAAACTTTTTTCTGAATTTACTATTTTTTTTTTTGCTAAAACTCAGCTCGCTGATTTTCGGCAAAAAATTTTGGTTACATTAGCAATTTTTTTTTGCCAGCACCCTCCCGACTAAAATTTTGCTTACTTGTTTTTTGAGTGTAAATTTGTGGTTAATTTATACTGCATTTGTAGTTAATTTTATCAACAGTCAAAAACAGATGACAATGTTATGAAATATAAGTCGTGCTTGTTGCAAGTGAAATTTCATTTGTTTTTAACTACATATGCAGCGGTCTTTACATATGTCTAATTCTTAAAAAATATGTAGCGAAACGATGACGCTAAATTCCCCGTTACAGATAACACATGTTTTTCTTATCCAAAATATTTTCACATATGCAATTATAACGCCGCTGGCAATTAAGTTTAAAAGTTATTAAATATCAAGTATAATTTTTTTTTTTTTTTATTAATTAATAATCATATAATTACAAATTATATACTTTTACCCTAACCGAGCACTAGCTACTATGGCCTTCGGCGCATTGTAGCGAAAACAGACCAGTGCCTCTGGTGTGAATCGAACCCACGACCCCCGCACTGATAAGCCAGCACGCTACCAACTAGCCTACCGGGGCGCACAAGATCAAGTATAATTATTTTAATATTATAACCTTTTTTAATTAGTTTTTTACGCTTTTGCACAATAGGAAAGTTTTGTTAGTTTTGTATTGAAATTGTACTTACTAAATATAAATAGCAAATTTAACAAATATACTGATTTAACATGAAAACTTCTAAAAACTGCAAGCATTTATAAAAATAACGTTTTCTTATGCGAAAACTGCAAAACTGTTAAGCATCCCAAAAAACTGTAAAAATCAGTTAAAACTGCTTACATGGTAACACTGGCTATGTTTTAAAAAAACGATAGATCGCAAGTGTACATGTGTGCGTGCATTTGTGGAACTAACGGTAGTTTGTTTAAGTCACTTCTAGAAAAAAAAATGTTTCTTTATGCTTGTTTGTACAGTAGTAAAATAGAAGCCGACGAATATAGAATCGTAGAAAAAAATATTTATTTACGTGAGTAATACAAAATATTATTTTTCTTTCAGCCTTTAAGTATTTTCATACAAATCTACTTAACATCATTGAAGAAAAACAAAACAAACAATACCACATACCACCTTCATAGACGGACAAGAATGATCAAGAGAAATACAATTTTTTATATAAAAACGCTATTAAGTGTAGTTGATTTGTTTATTTTATTTATAGCTATGTAAATTTCACATATTTAACGAAAAATGGGCCTGACCAATAAAAAAATTGCAACCTTGCCAGGGGTAAAGCCCTCTTGTGTACAAGGTTTAGTGAAATTTAGGAAAAGTGGTCCAAAAAGTAGGCGTGTCTAAGGAAAATCTCATCTTATTTAATCGATCTTGCCGGTGATTTTAGAATCAAGTGAGCCACTCTTGAGCAAGTTCTAGTGAAAAAAAAATGTTTTATCTACAGTAAAATAATTCATTCAACATTAAAAAAAAAAAGTGGGCTTAAAAGTAAGGACGTTCAATGAAAAGTATATGGTGGCCTAGGCTGAGGTATAAGGAACATGTGTATCAAGCTTGAGCAAAATCCGATGGAAAGTAAAAATTCCATTACTAACTAAGAAACTAAGTGTTTGGTGAAAAACTATATAGCGATTTTAGAGAAATTTACTAAAAAATTGAAATTAGTATCGCAAACAAACAAACAGAAAATGAATTTTAAATATATAGAATAAAAAATAATCATTTTTAAAATGTTAATAAAAATTTTGCGTTTAAAAAATATAAAAATCATTTTTGACTCAGAGGTGCTGTTAACTAAGAAACTTAGTTCACCGGCAAAAACATCTCTGACCTGCACTTCTGAAAATAATTAAATTAAATTTTTTGCGTAAAATTAAATTATTTTAAATAAATATTTGTTCTACTTAATTCAAAAAAAATTAAGTAAAATTATATTAAAATTTAGTTGATTTAAACTAAAAATTTTGTTATTTAAAATAATTTTTTTTTTATCCGATAATAAGGATCAATATCCATTCCTATTTTTCTTTAAGGGTAAACAATTGAAATTTCATTTGGTTCAAGTTATATTAACATTTTGTAAATCGAGACTTATCTGTACCTAAAAGTATTCACATGAAACCTTTTGGACAATTTATAACTAAACAAAGCTTTGTTCGTATTTTTTGCTTTTTTAAATGTGCACATACAATTTTGACTAATTGTCAAAAGCAACTGGGTGATGGTAGGCATGGTAACGGACCGATGAATCACAAAATAGTGAGAAAAAACATACATAATAGCATTGTGACAGAACTATGACATTTTTTCTTTAAAAAATAACTATTGTAACAGGCAGAAAACAGACTCAGTAGTAAGAACGGTATTTGTTTTCAATAGAATGCTGCGACCACATTTTTCGGTTGTGACAAAAGTCATTCGATTGAAACAACAGAAATTATATTTACAGTAATTAAATGTTACAACAATATAATTTCGATTGCTTCAACAGAAATTCAGTGATAACTACAAAAAGTTTGATAGCTACAACGGAATCATTCGAATTGCTACAAATACGGTTGCTAATACCGACTCTGATTTCTAGGTTAAGCATTTACGGGCAGAACGGGAAGGCGGTTTAGAAATATTTAAATTTTTGTATGTGTTGCAACATAATAACATACATACGATTTAAATACATATTGGGTAAAAATAAAATTAAGGGGTCCATGATTTTTCGAAAGTAGAAATTTTTTCGAAAAAAAAATAATTTTTCGGATAAGAATAGTTAAAAAATTAAACCATTTTTGCAAAATTTAAATTTTTTCAAAGGTAAAAATAATTTTTCGGATAAGAATAGTTAAAAAATTAAACCATTTTTGCAAAATTTAAATTTTTTCAAAGGTATTGCGAATTATATTTTATTGATTGCATTTGAAATCTGTATTTTCTAACTAAAAAAGGATTTGGTAATGCGTTCATAAACCTTAAATATCGAAACTCAATGAAGAAAAACCTGTGTGGACAAAAACAGCAAATTACCGACAAATAACACTAGTTAACAAATAATGTTGTATACGAGTCATTCCATGTCAGACCGTAATTAAATGAATCGTAAAAAAATAGAATTAATTCGACTTCCACTCTGAAACTTACAAAGAAATTAAGTAAAAACAAAAACGACTTTTAAAAATAAAAAAAATAAATGAAAATAAAAAAAAGAAGGTTCAAATACCTTTAAAATAAGGTACTAAACTTTAAAATCCATTGACTAGTTTTAGAAAAACATCAGTTTAAAAGTTTTCATGTCGGAAGACATTTCACGATTTTGACGATTTTCAAATGCCCATAACCTCCTCAAAAGAAATTTTAATTTTTTTCTGGAAATACGGGTAAAATATTATTTAATGTTTAATACGTCTGGCAAATTTAAAGTAAATCGGAAGAGGTGTTGTAAAAAAGGTGTTCGGTCGGACATGGAATGACTCATATGCAATTGTTTGTATTATGCTTTTAAGCCTCGTAATCCTTAAACCGCATTAAAAAGTTTTTTTTTGAGAAGTTTTTGAAATATTTTTTTTTGAGTAATTTGTCTATTTTGACTACACTCAAAAACAAAGTCCGTAACACACAAAAAAATATTTCTTAAATTGCACCAAGTAAACATGTTGTTGAATAAAAAAAACATAATCAATTACTTTTTTAATTGACTCAATTACTTTTTTAATTGACTCAATTAAAAAGTAATCAATATTTTAAATAATATTGATTACTTTTAAAAAACAAAAATATTGATTACTTTTTAATTGAATCAATTAAAAAAAGTAATTGATTATTTTTTTATTCAACAAAATGTTTACTTGGCGCAATTTTTTTTTTCTGTGTAATGTTAGCAAAAAATTAAGTTAAGTTTCAGCAAATTTTTTGCAGAAAAATTGCTAATAACTGCAGAAGTGGTTTGCTCAAAATTAGTGAGCTGATTTATTGCAAACAATTAGTAAATTCAGCAAAATGTATTTGCATCGATTAAATGTTTACTTTAAAACTTTCTCCAGTTGCCAAAAGTTGCCAAAAAGTTGTCGATATTACTCGTATCATTTTGACAGATCAGCAACTCTGACAACTGACGTTTTTGGCATTAAATGATATTTGTTTTGCAATTAAACCGAACAAAAAAGTTAGATTCTCGTTCAAAAATTAAAATTAAAGATTACAAAAGATTTCCAAACAAATTTATGGGTCGAATATCCATATCAACCCATGGTATTCGGTCCGGCAACTTTCCCCAGTTGCCAAAAAGATCAGCAACTCAAAATAATTGTAAATAATAAAAATTTCGTTAAAATAAGAGAATTTGTGTAAAAATACTAACAAATATGAATTTATAAAAAAAAAATTATTTATAGAAATTGTTGTCTGGAGCTTAAGTGAAGTTTAGTGGCATAACTCCGCTTACTTAAAACAGTTTACCCTAAATAGTATTTTAAAGCGGATTTAAAAAAAAATGTTTTATCGGCGATGTCCCCTTGTGGATGGAGTTGTAATATATCCTAATAAATTAACCCATTGTATTTTTTACTCTAGTTTTTGGGACAAAGGGGATCCCATTCAAAAAAACGTCTAAACAAGTATTTAAAAAAATATATAATTGAAGTTGGACAGCGTATATTTTTTTTAGTTAAGTGAAAAGCTTGCTACATAAAAACACAAGCTATGCGGTAAGCTTATTGAACAGAAAAACTTTCCTCGGGGAAGCCGGGGTTTTGACATACCAAAGGAGGAGAAACCCCCTAATCCGGGCCGAATTCAGGTTACACTTTGCTTATAGAAACCGTTTACTTATTAACGAATGCCTTTTTATGGATAAATTGTAACCAAAACCGGAATGTAATAAACTTTGTCCAACTATAAGCTTTACTAGCTTTTTTCAGACCATATTATACCTTTAATGAAAGCTTTTTTAATTTGCTATCAATCTTTATGCACTTTTTTTATATACTTATATAGAGGTTTTTTGAAATGGGGAGCCCATTTCTCCAAAATAAATTAGAGTAAAAAACACAAAAACCTAAAATTGGGCTGTAATGGGTTAATTTATGGGCACTTATGGTAGCTTATTGGAAAGATATTCGAAAAAGCTTTCATGCTATACATATTGTCGTGGCTGAAAACGTACTTTTTGATGGAATTAAAAAAATCTTTTCCAACTTTAATGCCTTTCACAACCGTAAGGACGTACATTAAAATAAATTAAAAAATTACAATACCAAAATAATAAATAACTAAAACTGTAAAAATGTATGTATTTTACAGTTTTAGTTTTCTAAATTTTAGTATTTTATTTTCAATTTGCTGTACCTGTAACTATTGCGATAAATTTTGCAAATGGAAACTTTTGTGCTTCAATTTATGCAACAACAGTTTTCAGATGTCTCCAGATATCATACTAAAGTATGATCCTGGGTTCAACTTGGAAAGATATGCTGCCATATAATTTTTTTGAAAAATCTCGCATATATAGTATCGTCTAAGACGAAATATGCAAATACATTTTTTTTAAATATTTCCTATAATTGCCATTAAGCGTTCATATTCGCTAAAACTGTAAAAAACGATAAAAATCTATATATATAAAACTCATTTTCTGTTTGTTTGTTCTCTATACAACGAATTGTCAACGAATTTTCCTCAAATTTGGCATAAATAATCCCCGGACCTCAACTTAGATCGTAGAATAGTTTTCATCGAACACGCCCTCTTCTACGCATACTTTTGACAAAAAATCAAAAATTAAATTTTTTTACCTTTTTAACGGATTTCTTTAAATTTACTCACATATATTCTACATTTCCCGAGGAAGGCCTCAGTAAAAGTTTCATTAACATAGCCCACTTCAATACCGACTTTTGATCCAAAACGTCAAAATCAAAAAATTCCACTATCTATATAAAGGGTCGGCCAAATAACTTTTTTTTTTGAAAATGCTATAAAAAAAACTACTGAATATTTTCTCAAATTTCTTTTTCTATTTGAAAGTACAATCCTTGCGGTTAATAATGGAAAATAATTTCATTCAAATGGCTGCCTCGGCTGGCCATGCAGTAGCCTACACGGTAGGTCCAATTTTTAAGCACATTATCGATTGTGTGCAGCTGTATTTCACCAATGGCTTCACGAATATTGTCCTTTAAAGCGTCAATTGTCCTTGGCTTGTTGGCGTAACACTTATCTTTGACGGCACCCCACAAATAATAGTCCAACGGTGTCAAATCGCAGCTCCGAGGTGGCCAAACGAAATCAGCTCTGCTGCTGATAATGCGATCTTCAAAAGCAGGCCCAATTAGCGAAGCGAAAACGCATTGGATGGTCAGTTGGCTTCAACTCCTGAACCAATTGGAATTTGTATGGCGTCATACCAAGGTCTTTATGCAAAATTCGTCTCAATGATGTCTCCGAAATGTTCAATTGTTAAGAACGACGGTGAATTGATGTTGATGGCGCTTCACGCACACTTTCTGCCACAGCAGCAATATTCTCGGGTGTACGCATTGTTTTTGGCTTTTCACGCTTTGGTTTATCGATGAGGATGCCAGTTTCTTTCACTTTTTTCACAAGATAACGAACATACGGAGCTAACGGTGCTTCTCTTCTTCCAAAATCCGTACGCAATTTTCGCACACATTCTGCAACATTACCATGATTTTCAAAGTAATGTCGCAATATTTCCCAGCGTTGTTCAAGCGTATACACAACCATATTATTTCAGCGGAAGGATAAACTAAATGTTACCATTCACGAAATAAGTATTAGTTGAAAAAAAAACGTTAGTTGGCGGACCCTTTATATATAACTCATTTTCTGTTTGTTTGTTCTCTATACAAATTTGCAATTCTCAAAGAATTTTCCTCAAATTTGTCATGAATAATCTTCGGACCTCAACTTAGATGGTTTTGATCGCCCTTTCTTCTACGCCTACTTTTGATAAAAAATCTAACATTTAATTTTTTTTCACAATTTTCAACTTTTTTCGTTTTTTTCGAATACAAACTTCTAAAAAAATTTAGCGGATTTCTTTGAAATTACTCACATATAGTCTACGTTTCCCAAGGACTTTTGATCAAAAACGTCAAAACCAAAAAATTCTACTATTTTTAACAAGGCTTATTTTTTTTAATTCGGAAGCATTACATCCTATCAAAACATTTTAGGAAAAACCATTTAGTTTTTAAGAATTTTTTTTTCCCCGTATAATATACCTATTGATTTTTTCGCAATGTCTTTATGATTTAATTTTTTTAGAATACAAGTTTGATATAATTTTTATTAAAAAATAAAAATTGTGTTTATTTCGACCTGTAATTGTGCAATGAATATGAAAACTATTCAAGTTCGAGGCCATACTCTATATTTCTTTATTAGGATATTGTCCTAACAAATAATCTATAGAGTTTTTTGTTTTCAAATTTATTATTTGATCCTTTTAGGAATGTGTTGATGGATCTATTTCGGCAATTTTCTAGGTTCCCATCATCAGAACACGTTTTGAAAGCGGTAACAATCCCATGCCAAACATCAAACGTTCATATAAACTAGTTTACTCACTACATGAGAACTAATATATGAGTTTGAAGTTAAAGATTATAACCATTGATCACAAAATAAATTGAAAACTTGTTTGTTATGTGCAAGGTCCACCTCTGGTGGATATTCAATACACGTTTTTTCCTCCTTTTTATTTTTTGTTTCATTTATAAACGAAACAGGGGGAGTAAACTAGACTGTACTTTGTCTTTCATACAAGTATGATATAAGTTTTATTAAAAATATAAATTATGTTTTTTTTTTTTTTTTTTTTTTGTTTCCTTACCGTGTCAATAACAAGTCAATTAATAATTCGTTAAGGATAAACCTTTTCGAAACCATGCACTTAAATCAATATGAGACATCCTTATTGATAAAACACATTAATTTATAGTCGTGAATTGCTACTGAAAGCATCATTTTGTATTCAACATCTGTAAAGATAAAAATTAACCTTATTTCATAAATTTCAAATGGAATCTTTAATTTAAAGTTCAACGTTAAAATCCTAACTGATTCTACAAAACACAACAGAATTAAGACGTCTATTTCCAAGCTTAAAATTTTTTCTGCATTCAAAAATCACAGTTGACCCGGGAAACACCGGGCACTTAAGCTAGTACTACATAAAACGTGAAGCAGTGGTTTAAATTTCGTACATATGAACACAGGTCTTGCTATTTAATTCCTTCAAAACAAAAGCAGATTGATTGCTTTCGAAAGGTTTTAAATGCAAAACGCGCAAAATTTTAAAGACATTTTTCTCGAAATCTATACCATTGACCAAAAAATTCATTACACAGTTTGAAATCAGCATGTTCGTTATATATATTATTAATGGCCAGATCTTTATTAATTTTTTGTACGGGATGGTAAAATTGTAAAATCATGCCGCTTAAAATTTAATCTCTTTTATCCTCTTAAGACAATCACGATTTTTGCAACTTTACAACCCTGTAAAAAATTTTATTTCTTATTTAAAGAATACACTTAAATAATTCTTTAAAATTAAATTTGATGATTAAAAACAAAAAAAAATAAATTACGAATTTTTGGCACAAAAAAAAATATATTATGTAGATAAAACACGTCAACAACCCTTCTATTTCAAAGAATACAAACAATCATATTTCATATATCTTTTCATTCATATTTTACAACCATAATTCTGTTTATCTTATAAGTTTTTTTTCCATATTCTCACGAACAAAATGCGTTATTATGATATTTTTAAACTGATTATATTATTCTTATATTGTGTTGACATATTCAGGTTTTTTGTCATTTCTCAAAACATACATCCTTGTTAAAATCTTAACATATATTTTATGGTGTCCTAGCATGCTATTTTTTCTTTATAAATGATAAACCTTAAGTTATTTGTCATTTGTATACTAAATTTTTTGTTTCTCAATATTTTATATTCTCATATATGAGGCTTTTTAAGCCAACTACCCCGCTAGAGAAAAATATGTGCAAGATTAATGTCAAACTTACAGTATTTATTGCAACTAAAACATGACACAAAATTTTAAAGTTTTGCAAATACCCAGTAAAAAACGCTGCTTATATGCAAGAAGGTTTGTAAGGGAGTAAGCCAAACAGAATCCCTTACAAACCTGCTTATATATGCCATGATTTTTATATGGGGAATTCCCAATAGGAAGCATTACTTTTGGGCAAAATAAGCACTGAGTTTAGCGCTTATAAGAAGCTGTGATTTCATTGCTTGCAGTAAAATTCTATTTCATGTCTATATTATTACGAGTAAAAGTAATAATATAAATATACATATATATTTTTTTTTTACATAAAATTGTACATATAATAATTTTTTGTTCAAATTTTTGACATATAATACAATAATTTTATTTTAAAGGGTCCGCCAAATAACTTTTTTTTTTTTGAAAATGCTATAAAAAAAACTACTAAATATTTTCTCAAATTTCTTTTTTTATTTGAAAGTACAATCCTTCCGGTTAATAATGGAAAATAATTTCATTCAAATGGCTGCCTCAGCTGGCCATGCAGTATCCTACACGATCGGTCCAATTTTTAAGCACATTATCGATTGTGTGCAGCTGTGTTTCACCAATAGCTTCACGAATATTGTCCTTTAAGGTTTGTCTCTGGCTTGTTGGCGTAACACTTATATTTGACGGCACCCCCACAAATAATAGTCCAACGGTGTCAAATCGCAGCTCCGAGGTGGAAGATCACATTATCAGCTCTGCGGCTGATAATGTGATCTTCAAAAACAGGGCGCAAAACATCGAGTGTAGCTTCGGCTGTGTGGCACGTATCGCCGTCCTGTTGAAACAAAATGTTGCCACTATCCTCCTCTTCAATTTTTGTGAACAAAAATTCGTTCAACATGGCCCGATAACGATCTCCATTGACTGTAACGGCCACTCCTTGCTTATTTTCGAAGAAAAATGGCTCAATTATGCCTCTGGACCAAAATCTGCACCAAACAGTGACTCGTTTTGGGTGTGTCGGCTTTTCAATGTATGCGTGCGGGTTTTCTGTGCCCCAAATGCGACAATTTTGCTTGTTTACATACCCGCCAAGATCAAAATGATCTTCTTCCAAAATCCGTACTCAATTTTCGCACACATTCTGCAATATTACCATGATTTTCAAAGTAATGTCGCAATATTTCCCAGCGTTGTTCAAGCGTATACACAACCATATTTGTTCAGCGGATGGATAAAACTAATTATCTGTCAAATCAAACATGAGGTAAGTGTTACCATTCACGAAATAAGCACTAGTTGAAAAAAAAAAACGTTAGATCCTTTATTTACCGCTCCACGTGCTAGCTCTTCACAAACAGTTAAATGACTAATTATGTTTTATTCCATACTCGAAAACACCAAACACAATCGGATATCGCTCGGGAAAATTGGTACAGATAGACAGAAACTTTCTACATTACAAACTCCATCCCTGTAAGGGATTAGCGTAAGCACCTTACAACCTGCATCCTTGTAAGGGAAAAAAGTAAGCTCAAAATATTTGTTTGTTTATTTTTATACGAAAATTATTCGTTTCTTTTGCTGCTTCTGAGTATTATGAAATATTAAGCATTTACATCAGCGCCATTGTTTATCCTGCTTCTAGAAACACAACAATTTTTTACTGGGTAGTGGCCGAAGTTGTCAAGGTTAAATATTGACCAATTTGAAAAAAATAATTAAAAAAAAAAATCACAACTTTTTCTAAGTATTAACTATTTTTTAGTATTCTTTTTTTTTTTTTGTTTCTAAAAAAACTTGATAAGTTTTTCTATTTATACAGAAAGTTTCGGCTTAAATTTAAAATATTCATTGCATATTATGTTTAACAAATATTCAATGCAAATTCAAATATTTGTTCTAGTACCACTATACGTATACGTATTATTAATAGTAATATTAACAATAATACGTTAACGTACAGTGGCACTAGAACAAATACTTGATTTTTTATTGAATATTTGTAAAACACAATGTTCAATGAGAATTTTCTCCAAATTGAAGCTGAAACTTACTGAATGTTTGCGATACACAATATTCAACAAAAAATTTTGTGTCGCATAAAAAATATCTAACCATTTTTCAAAATTAAAAAAAACTTTTTGGCGATTTTTAGATAAATTGAGTTATGTACTACAATATATAATATTTAGAACTAGTTTTGAATTTATTCAAAATTTTATATATATATCAAATTGTCCATATTAAACTTTTTTGACATAGTCAAATTTTAAAAAGTTTCCATTAAATGAATTATATAAAAAAAAATCTAATGGCTAATAAATGTTCTATAAATAACTAGAGTTCAACTTTCAACCAAACATATTTCCATATAAATTTGACATTTATAACAAATTTTAAGGCTTAACTGTGGTTAATTTAGAATATGTTATCAGTTCCATTTTGGTGCACATTTAACCAAGCCTACCGTTTTAAAAATCTAACAGAGTTGTTTAATTTTTTATTTGTATCATGTAGAGCAATAAATGCTGTAATTTTGATATAAATGATGGAAAGCCTCATCTGTATTTAATGTGTCCTTTTAAATTTATAGACATTCATAAACTTTAACATTTAGTATATGAGTATTGTTATATTTTTGTAGAAATAAATGTAATCTGGGTTCCAACACCAAATCGTACTGTGCTACACTCATAATAATCCATGCTTAAAATACAAATATATTTTTCGTAAATTTTTTTTCGTAGAATGTACAAACATTTTGTTTCTATTACAAAACTTTTGTATAAAACAAATTATATAAATTTACAAATTTCGTAAAAAATACAAACATGATTTCGTAATATTTTTTTAGTACATTGTACAAAAATTTGTAATGTTACAAATATTACATATGGATGTTGATGTGGTTAGAGGTCGGATTTGCAATCAAAAGGTTGCGAGTTCAACTCCTGGCCAGGACAATTTTTTTTTTTTTTTTTAGTTTTTATATTTTTTTTTGTTTATTAATGTTTTTAAATTTCTATGTTTTATTTTTTTATTTCATTATTACTATTTTTGTGTTTTGATATAAATGGATATTTTGTATTTTGTTTAATAAAGAGGATCCTAAAACAAGTTAAAGAGGACCCGAAAACACAACTTCCACTTTATTTGCCGGGATTAGTATGAAATTCAATAAAATAAATATTTATAAAGATAAAATATTTAATAATAAAATGCAATTAGTTTGAAATTGTTATTTAAGTTTTTTATTATTGTTATTTTATTATTTTTTAATTTTGTTTTTTAATATGTTATTTGATATATTTATAAAAAAATTATATTATTTTATTTAGTTCAATAAACATAATAAAAATATTTAATGGCCATTTTAGCTTTTTTATTAAATATTTGTAGCATATTTTTCTAGTTTTCATAAAAATTTCATAATATTTTCGACTTAAGTTCCTTTTTAGTTTGTTGTATTGCATCAGCTACTTTGGTGCAAATGGTAGAGGGGTCTACTTCAACACAGCAGGACGTCACTGAAATCGTGAGTTCGATTCTCGTGTGGCACCATTATATTTTTTTTTTTAATTTTAAAATAAACCCGTAAGGTATGCACTACATTTTTATTTAAAAAAAGTTTTTACAAAAATTTACGAAATGTGATTTGTATATTCTACAAATTTTTTCGTAATGTCAAAATAACCAAAACTTTCGTAAATTGAACAACGGTTTTCGTGTATTTTACCTATAGATTATTATGAGTGTATAAAAGCACATATGTACAACAAAAAATCTATATCATTAAAGGCTCTAGCTCCTGAGGTTTGAGCTGTGTGATTGATTAATGGAAATAATGTTTCCATTTATATTCCCATTCAAACCAGTTTTCAAAAATGACCTCCTGTGTGCAATAGGGAACATATTTCAGTTTTTTAACTTTATCGTAATACCCTTGCCATTTTGAAATACAATTTTTATTACGTTCCCGGCGAAAATTCCAAAAAGCATACTATTAATTAACAAAACACATACAGTGCTCAAAATAACCAAAGCATACAAGCCGAAAATATTTTTTAATACTTGTTAATACACTTAGAATACTATGTTGGTAAAGGCCACTGCAAATGTAGTTAAAAACAAATAAAATTTCAGTTTAAAAAAGACGACTTACATTTTAGTAAATTCAACTTTGTCATTTGTTTTTTTAATGTTCAAAAAATTAACTACAATTGTAGTAAATTAAGTAAAAAATAAACAAACTTTAATTTTTTTTTATTTTTTAAATAACAAAAAACAATTATAAAAATTAATGTAAAATCATAAAATAATCATTTGATATAGTTTGTTTTTTAAATGAACTACAAGGTTAGTAAGAAATTAAATTTGTTCTACAAATGACTGACATTTACATTAAAAATAAAGAAACTGGATTACAACGTAAACAACTACATATTTCTCCAGCAGAAGTTCAGTGAATGTAGTATTTATAAATTTGCAAATATTTTATATGTTCACTTTAGTCCGTCAATAATTTATGTTCAACGGTGTTGCATGTTTGATACAATATATTATTCTTTGAAGTCTCTAGTTATCGCGTTACTTACGCACAGAGAAGTAAAATGCCAACCGAATTGAAAAGAGTATTTTATTGTTAACAATCAATAAATTTGGTTAGTACAACAAATTTCGAATTTGATTTCTGAATATTTTAGTTGTTGCAACTAAAATTTAGTTGTATTAACCAACTTTTGTTGTAATAACCAATATTCAGTTGTACCATTTCAGTTGTACGATTTCAGTTGTACGATTTCAGTTGTAGTAACCATTGGCAAATGGCAAAATATTTCTCTGTGGGTAGAAAAAAAAAATAAAATCTCTTAGCTGCGGTAAAAACTAGAGGCATTAATCTTAAATATTAGAATTTTCTAGTTCCTTAGAGAATCCTGAAAATATAATTGAACATTAGGAAAGATGCTACACAAAGGAGTAGCGAAATATTGAAAATAAAAAAACTTTTATATAAAAAACAAACCTTAAATTATTAGCTAATGTGAACACTTACCAAATATGTATTCGAAACGAAAAACGGATAAAAAATGGATATTTTTTGAAATTAAATTAAAAGAACATCAAAAAAAAAAATTACATAAAAATCTTATTATTGTTCGGGAAGCTGTTTTTAATAATTTTTGAATGCAAAATCATAGAATTTTTAAATACATTTTACATTTTACCAAATTTTTGACAAAAACAATAGTAGTAAATTTTCATTTACAGAAAACAGTGTTTTCGGAGGCTTTTTAAAAGCAATTTTTCTCAAACCCTTAAACCCCTATTTTCACCAATTCCTAACCAAGGAAATGAAGATTTCTTTTTATTTTATTTTTATTTTATTTTATTAATTAATAATCATATAATTACAAATTATATACTATTACCCCAACCGAGCACTAGCTACTATGACTTTCGGCGCGTTGTAGCGAAAACCGACCAGTGCCTCTGGCGGGAATCGAACCCACGACCCCCGCACTGATAAGCAAGCACTCTACCAACTAGCCTACCGGGGTACACATTTATTTTATATTATATATACTCGTAATATATAGCCAAAGGTGTTTGAGCTGACTGACTGGTGGGGTGTGAATTTTTAAAACCCTGCGGACTTCTATGCCTTTCCAAACTATTTTTAAATCAGATAAGTTCGAGGAAAACTTTCCAAATTAAGGTTCTTCAAAATTACCTACTTTAGGGAGGTTTTAACTATTTCTTGTTTTAATTAAACAATTGGTATGTTTGAGAATCTTTTTATGTAGTTTAGGGTGCCTCTTAAAAAACGATTTCTCTTAACACCCCAAGTTTTATTGCAACTGGAAGAATCGATTTATTTTGGAATACGTTAAAATGCGACGAATTTTGGCCAAAAATGGCATTTTGTAAAAAAATGTTATTTATATTATAAAATCCCAAAATTCGAAATTTTGAAAACTTAAATTTTCATTTTATTCATTTAGTATACTCAAAATTATTCTGACTTCATCGGATATCAATAACATACTATGGCCTGGAATTTAGAGTGACCTCGTTTTTTTAAATTTGTTTTAAAGATACATATATTAAAATGCCTATTTTGGAGATATGAATTGCTAGTTTTATAGTATAATAGTTGTAATTAAATATAAAGAATTATAATTTTAACAGAAAAAAAAATCGTGTTTTTGTGTGGAACTAGTCTTTTCCAGAACATTTCATAAAAATTAATAATTTTGTAAGAAGCTATTTTTCGGTCGGCTAAAGATCATGAACATTTTTCTAAATTAATAGAAAAATTATAATTTTTTTGTGATAATTTACCTTGAATAATAGAGAAAATACTGAAAGAGTAGCACGAATGTCTTGCAAGACATTCGCAAGACATTTTTTTACACAACAACAACATATTTTTTATCTTGAAAATTATGAAAATATGGACAAAATTAAAGTATCCCATGAAAAAAATAAAAACTTTTTTAAATGAATTAGTCTGTTTTTTTTTCCTATTTTAAGTATAAAAATCGTCAAAACTGGCATCACAGCACGCAAGCGAATATTTATCAAAACATTCATGCTACCCTTTATTCAGACTTGGGCGACGTCAATTACATTTCAAAATCGTTCACTTGTGAAATTTTTCTATATCATTAATAATTTCAGACCTACGCTCACACTTGTGGGCTTAAACGATTCCTTGGGAAATTTTCAATTTTGTCAATACCAATACATGGGACATAATTCCAATATTTGTGTATTTAATTACAGGTCAATTACTTTTTTATGTTCAATTACATGTAATTGAGTGTAATTGAGTAATTGCCCTGTAATTAAATACCCAGATATTGTTACTAATCCCCATGTTTGGTATTAAAGATTTTACAAATTTTCCAAGGAAGCGATTAAGCTTACAAGTGTGAGTGTAGGTCTAATATTATTAATGATATAGAAAAATTTCATAATTAAACGATTTTGAAAAGTAATTGACGTCGCCCAAGCCTGCCTTTATTAGACACCAGCCTGAACTAAATACAGCATTTTGTGGTCAGCTACAACCTTCATCATCATTCTTAGTGTCTTGTTATGTTAATTGTGATTAACTTTATTATTTTGTCAAGAATTAAAATTATAAAAAATTTTAATGTTTTCTTTAAAGTTTGCACATTTTCGGAAAAATATCACTTGATTAAACATTTTTGTACTTTTATATATTTGTGGGTCATTTTTTATTGCAATATAAATATGATAAAGTTAGAATCCCATTACTGAATAATTTTGAAAAGAAAAATAGAATTTTTAAAATTTTAAACTTTTGGGAATTTTCAATAAAAATACACTTTTTCTTAGCTTTATTTGTCCAATTTAAGCACTTTTTAAAGTTTTCAAAAAAAAAAGAAAGCCGATAAATAGTTTTCTAAGGCTCAAGCTAGATGTACTTACTAAAATCAAAATTTTGTACGTATAACTTAAAGCATGTTGACCACTGTCGTCAAGCAAAGTATATAAATTTATTAATCAAAGTCATGAAATTGTAAATATTTTTTTTTATATACCTTAAATGTCATATATTTATTAATATAAATTATGCATAAAGGACCACATTATGCTAAATTTGTTGTGTAATGCAATATTTTTAGTAAGTGGTACAAAATGTTAAAACGAATTTGTAAGAATATATTAATTTGAAATGATTATGCTATTATTATTATCCAGGTAAAAAGTTTTGACATAAAAACTAAATTAATCAAAATAATCACACAAACTTTGGTCCATTAAACTTTAAAGTAATTTAATATAATGCGAATAAAAAAATTGGAAAAAGCTATTTTTCTTATGAAAAATTTTCAAACAAACTTAAAATGAATTACTGTAAAATAAAAAAAAAAAAAAATATTATATATGGGCTTATGTCAAAAATTTTTACATCAAAAAAATAAATTTTTTTTTTATTATTTTTTTTCTCCCATCACTTGAGATATAAACTCAACACGAAACTGATTGGCGAGCCATCACCTAACAAACAAATACATGTTAGTCAAAAATTAAAACCAATTTTTTTTTTTTAGTTTTAATATTGTTAGTATTTTTTGTAATCACGCCCAGTCATGGAACACTTTGAAAACAATGGTTCGTTGATGTAATAGTTCTGTACAGTTGGAGGGAGGTGTGTCTCGTTGATGTTTCCTTAACAGATAAATGGTACAACCGGCACAAAAGTTGAAAAACTTGAGCGTGAATTTTGCACATTCAGTGTTTAAGTTTAAACAGGCTTGTTTGCTGCATGAACTGAGTTTTTTTGTTATTTTACAATACGAGTACTAACATTTAAGGGACTTTTTGAAAACTGAGTAAAAATTGCATAATTATTTTTTGTTGATGATATTGGCAGAATATCAAAACCAAGAAATAATAATGGCAACGCATATAATTTAATACAATCAAATTTTTTTTTCAAAAGCCACTATGTGCTAAAAAAAACTACTCTTTTATCCAAACATGTTTTGCTCCTGCACAACAAGACCGTTGCTCATAATTCATGAAAATAACCATTATTTGATTTAATACAAAACACGGATAGCGTTAATCAATTCCATTATTATTTTATGAGCAAAATGAAAACCATCATATTAAAAAATTGCACACAGTTGGAATTAACTTGTAGTAAATATATTTTCTCTTTAACTGATTACGTTAAATTCAAATATAATCTCCAAAACAAATTATCATTTTTAAATATAAAGTAAACCTCAAATTTAAGTCAAAAATTAAATTTTTTGAAACACCATAGAATTTGACAAAATTTGTTGGGAAAGCACAAAATAAGGTAGTAACTTCCCATGAAAACGCAAAAAAAAAAAATTTAAACGATGGTACATATCGCTCATTTACTTCAATAACGTCATAACTCAAAAATTTTGATTTTGTATAAAACGAGTTTAAAGTTTTAAATTTACTCCCACCTCACAGTGGGAAAAATCACCAATCTAGCTTATAAAAAATCGTATCTCTTAAACTATTGATCTGAGAAGTTAGAAATGTATGTAGCGATTGTAGCGAATAGAGTCTTCTTTAAATATATTGTATTTGTAGACACCCTGTTTAATTACAGGGTGCACCAAAAGGAAGGTTTTAGTGGAAATTACACTGAAATTTAGTATCTCTTTAAAATTGGTATGAAAATTTTCCGAAAGTATTGCCCCATGTTGCATTTATGTAATTTGATAGATTTAATCATTCACCGATAGGGGTTGCTTTTAATATATTTAGTAACATTTCAAATACGATGTAGCTCCGAAGAGCAATGTATTTAGTTATACAAAATAAATTAAAATTTTTTGTTAAACGAAACTCAATTAAAAACCTTTTTATATGTACATTAAATCACAGAAATAGTATTTTGCAATATATATTTATATCAAAAATTACTGTTATCAAATATGGATATGAGTTAAATTTTAAAAAATAAACTTTTCGTATTTTTAATAAATAAATATATATAATTTTATTTATTCGTAACAAAAAAAGAATCAAACCTTCTTTTTTAAAAATTAGAGAAAACAACATTTAAGTTGACATTATAAATGAAACTAATATACTAAGTTTTAATTCATTCATTATTATTTTATTTATTTAAAGATCAACAAAAAACGTTGCTAATATTATCAAAATATATATAATACAAATTAAGAAAAAAAAAAAATATTGCATAAAACCAAATTCAAACTTATATTTATTTAATTTTTATTTTTAAACTAAATAAATTACATTCAAGAATAAATAAAACTTAAAAAAATAATACTTAAAATAATTGTTCCATGAAAAAAAAATATTGCAAATTATTCGCTTTCAGAGCCTGAGTCCTGGGCTTCTTCGCATTGATCGGGAATCATTGGGTCACAAAGCAGCTCACGAACTTCGCTTGAAAGAGGCTCCAAGGCTCGATAGTTGATGGATGACTTTTTTGATATTGATGAAATATAAGGATCCGATGAATAAAGAAGTGTATTGAGTAAATCTTGCATAGTTTTCTCACGCGACATTTTTCGAGTGTGGAATTCCCGGTAATTACGGAAATCTTTATTTCTGCATTCCATTGCTTCTTCCGAAAGCATTCCAATTGGCAAACACGCGTATTTGATAACATCAGCCCCATGCATTAAAATTTTATGTACGCTGGATGGCATGTTATACCAGGGGTATAAATCCACGTACAATTTGGATGTACTTTCAGCCATTTTTTTAAAGGAATCTGTATTTATTGCGTAACCACATGCCATTGTTTTCAATATAACACCCAAATTACTTATTAATTTTTCGTCGACTCCTGTAATTGATGATGCCAAGCCAGGGTTTTTGAAGAACATCCTAGCCGTATTGCCGTCATTGGTTGTTCCAAACCCTGGCTTTGGTATATCTACAAGTAGGTTCATATATTTTTTTAAATCATCAATAATTTTTTTTTCTTTGTGCAACGGCTAATTTATCGTCATCGCCTCTTATTTGCCATTTTTTTGTGTCAAGCCTATAGGCTATGTGCAAAATATACTCAAAACACCTTATCCATGCATGCTGTGTGGAAAGTCCATAGGCATACAAGGATTCATTTGGCTTTAAATCTTTAATCTTATTTAAATCATTCATGATTTTTGGAGTAGCTCCGCATATTCCACATGATTGTGCTGATGTTTCTGCGATTGCACTAAATGCTTTACCATCAATCATGGTAAGACAGAATTTATGATCCACATTCAGATCTAAGTCTGTAACTTTTGTTTCTATTATACTTTCAATTTGATGTTTTATTTTATTTACTTCATTTTTTATAAGGTCAATTGTTTCTTTTTCAAATGTTAATTTAATCAGCCGACAGAATCGGGTTGATGACGGTCGAGGATTTTGCCACAAAATATTATCTTTATCTTTAAGTTGCAATGGGACTAAGCAAATTGCGAATAAATTCTCATCAGACTTACCTTCTGGACATTTTTGCTTATATGTGGAGTGTCCACTACTTCCATCACAACCCCATTTGTATATCATTGTAATATTTTTTGACGATGACATATTTCTCGATTTCATAATTACGTCTTTTTGGTATTCTACGATTCTGCTAGCTGTGTGGTCCACTAGAGCTTGAAGACTGACTTCTGCAGAAAAGTTTGTAACATATATTGAGGACTCTTTGGGATAACATTTTTTTTTGCCTCACGAATTACATTGTATGGTGGATAAATGTTTGCATTACGACTTTTAGCTCCTGATTGCGTTAGCATATACGAACTTTTAGTATAGTCTCCGTCTATATATAGCGCTAAGGCTTCGTCAGGTGTATATGGTATGCAAGTTTTATCAGGAATGGAGAGGGCTCTTTTAATTTTGGATGCCCTTCCTGAAGATTTTTGTATATCTTTTATTAAACCTGCAGCATCCCGTTTACCAGATTTGTAAAGACTTACACTGGTAGCGAAAATCAATTCCTCTTTACTTGTAGTTTTTACAAGATCAGCCACCTTCAGTTTTTTAGATACATTGCAATGTTTGTGTTTAACCATTCCTTGTGATTTCGTTCAAAAACTTGTGTTGTTCGTTTGCATTCGCTCCATTTTTTGGTGAATCTGCTACACAACAATTTTAAGGTTTTTTCAAGTTTTTTACACTTTTCACTTCCTTCATCATTGACTAGTCCAAGCTTCGAAAAAACGTGACTAATCACAAAAATCGTCTTTTGTGAACTTGAATTGGCATTTCGCCAAACTTCAAAACATTCTTTATAAGTAATTTGCATTTTCAAAAAAACTGTAGCTTTAAGCTTAGTGAAACGCAACTTATAAAGAAATATTAATTAAATTTCCGATATTTCCTTTGCCGTATATTGCAATTGTATAAAAAGGAAAAATGCATTTATGTGAAAGCACTTGAATATCGCCCATAAGTAATATTTGTTTAAACAAGTCCATAAAACTCTACTTTGTGGCGGTTTGTGGCACCCAAATTTTTCTCCAGACTTACCTCATTAGGTCTAGTTTCAAATTAAAAAATTAGTTTGGCGGTACTTAGCGGTCCTTTTTTCTAATCTCTTTACACATTAAGGAATTTTGACAAAAATATACTTTTATGTACTTACTCGCAAGGGGTATTAATAAAATCATTTTCTATACAATACATCGTGTCCACGTACTCTTTAGGACTTGTTTTATCAAAAAAAAAATATAGGTTCAATAGCGCAATAAAACTTTTCATAATACATGGGGGGAAACGTGAAACCAAAATCACTCATGAACGTGCTACTTATCCATTGCATATATTTACAGCCCTGTATTTTCATAACTAACATATAAATCGAAAAATGTTGAATGCAGTTTTAAGTATTAACTATCATTGAATTATTATATGCTATAGGTTTATAAATTTGTAAAAAAAAAAAAAAAATATTTTTTATAAGCTAGATTGGTCATTTTTCCCACAGTGCACCTTGAAGAAAAAAATAACTAAATAATTTCTCTCAAGAGGTGAGTAAACAAGATATCAATATGACTTTTTAAACACAATATGATACGTGATATAACGAATAATACTGCGTCATTAACTCAAAAATCATGTTTTTTGAGTTGTGACGTTCTTGAAGTAAATGAGCGATATGCGATTTTTTTTTTGAATTCAATCAATATATGTATGTATTTTTTTATAATTTTTTTATATTTTAAAACTTAAACCGTCATAACCTTTGCGCCCCTTGCACAAAAAGTTGAAAAATAAACTGTTAACTCTGTCAATTCTGATTAAAACCACACATTGCGTCATAGAGTAACTATTAACAGATTTAGAATACGTCTCATGTGCCTCTCGAAAAAGACGAGCTCTTCCCAACTCAGTAACCCACATTTTCTCATTAAAATGAGTCGTGTTGCACCATTTTTGTTAAAAGCTCTTTCTTGGAGGTTGCCATATTTTTGAAAAATAAACAAGTTGCGCTTGCCAGTTTCGGTAAAAATTATGACATTTTTTAATTTTATAACATAAAACCGATAACAAACCAACTTACAATTAAAAAAATGCCAAATGCTTTTGAGTATAGTTATATAATTTTTTTGTTTTTGTATACATCAAGATTATTTTTATGTTATTTTCAATATATAACGAGCTTTCAACCTCCGTATATTTACAAAAATAAAGCAAATCAAACATATTAGCTAGTTTGATACTAGTATTTCGATCTGGCTAAAGATCTCATCAGAATCAGAAGTTTTAGAAAAGCTAGAGCCTCAATAATAGGCAGAACTTTAATAACTTTAGTATGTTTTGTTTGTAAACAAATGCTTTTCAGTATATTTTTTCCAACCAAAATTGAGTTTTTAAAGAATTAAAAAAAAAATAATTTTTAAAATTTTTTGATGCTGTTAAACGTTTAAACGTTAAAGAACTCGAAAAAAAAGTTTATTTAATACGAAAATATAGCAAAAGACGCCGCATTTACATATAATGTTTTAACATTTTTAACTCAGAAGTTTTCTAGCACATTATTTCTGTGGTAATTCATTTTTTAATTAAACAGATTTTTAGCATATGTTTTTTTCTTACGATATAGTAGATTTTATCAGTTTTGCTGATATTATCTGACAACACAGCATCAAACCCAATTTCAATACCTTTAAACACAGTTTTCTAACTTTAAACCTAATTTTTGTCACCACAACCTAAATTTCTTTACTCTTTGGTTGGTTTCTTTACCCTTTGGTTGGCTGCTGAGTTGGATAGAGCTTTTGAAGAAGTATAAAGAGGACGGGTTGAGTACCTTAGAGTAGTATAGAAGGCCTGTGATTGTGTATGCTGTGAATAAAAAAACTTTATTTAGCCACATGCATCGCTGTTTCGAACGTAGCTCAACTCTCTCAGAAGGAAGCCACGAGCCATAGACTGATGGTATGGCACTGGGTATGATACTCAGTACCACACAAAGTAAAAAGTTATTCATATAGAGCAATTTAACAATCAAAATTACTTTGATCAATTGACACATAAAATAACCACAAACGAGTCCTTGGATGGAACGAAACTGCGGCAGTCTTTTATATACCTTGTACCGGTGAAAATTTTCAATAAAAATGTTTTCCTCTTACCGTAAAATTAACTGTAAAAAAACTGCTTAACCCCTAATTTAAAATATTTTTAAGAATAACCCATATATTTCATTTTATTAGAGAATAAAAAATGTTAAGAAACATGCTTCATTTTTATTACATACAATTTTAAAGAACACAACTTTTAATGGTTTAATTTGTTAGATTTGTAAAACATTTAATTTAATAATCCCAAATAGTATGCTGTATTTACTGATTTAACTCATCTCCTAAAGGTATACTAACAGGTTTTTTCTAATTTAATTTACTTTTCTATATATTTGTTTTTTGTTTTTATCTTCTTGTACATAATAATTTATCACCTAGTGAAGAAATTCAATTTCCTAACATGATTTTTATTTGCTTTATTTCTGCACATTTTATTAGTAGGTAGTATTTTCAGTTTCCTGTTGTAGTCACAATCAGGAGAAAATATAAACTTTTTCTTGATCTAAAAGCATAGTATACTTTTCGGCAAAATGTACAAGCAAACAAAAACATTATTTTTGCTTGATTAGCTTGAAAAATAACAAAATTCAATGAACTAAATTATAAAGAGAACGTATACGAAAAAAAAAAAAATAGAAATGAAAGAAAAAAAAAATAATTGTACTAGGAAGAAGGAGTTTCTTTTTGCAACTAAATAAACATGTTAATTTGTGTAAAAAAAACACCTGGTGTAATAAAGTTAGTATATAAAAATAAATTCAGTAGTATCTGCTTTTTGAAATTATTTAACATGTTTTTTTATGTATTATACAAATTTGTAAATGTATTAAATTTGTTTATGTTCATTCAAAACATACCCAGCCAGAAAAAAACAAACGGGCCACCGCTGACAATGCACTTTAAAAGGTGGTACAAATGCTGGTAACAACTGCTTTCCCAATCCCATAATGATACCATAATTAGATAAAAGGTCCATCTGATCAAAAAGTATCGGAAAAGCGCCGGGAGAAATAAATTTCCAGGGATTCGAACCCTGGCCTCCAGTTTGTCTTTCGACAGCTCTCCTATTGAGCTAACCAGATATATAATCATTTATAGATTAACACTTAAATGAATGATTGCCGTTGGTTGCTCAAATATGCAAGCACTGGCACTAGCTGGAAGCAACTTGCCAATAATTCTATTTTGCATCAAAAAAAAAAAAAAATATTAAAAAGTATAAAAAATCACAAAAATAATTAATGTCTGAAACAGAGATCTAACCTGAAACATTCCGACTACAAGCTATTTTAAACAATCATCATCAGTTTAAAATGCTAAAAATATAAATTTAAGTCACTCAGCAAAGTTTTTTAGGACATATGTATTTCCTTTGAACCTGTTCTCGAAAAGATTATTTTACCACCGGTTACATGGAACCGGTTCTAGGTTTTCTAGAACCTGTTCTCGAAAAGATTATTTTACCACCGGTTACATGTAACCGGTTCTAGAACAGGTTCGTGGGAACATATTGCAAATTTTTAGTAATTGCTGACTGGATAGCCCTGGGAAAAGATTTTTCTCCAACTTTGGCATAGTGCTCTCAACCAATTCTTTGCCAATGATTTTTTTTTTTTTTTTGTAGACCACTGAAATTATTGTAAAACAAATACTGGCAAAAAGATTTTTTGAAACGCTGGTAAAGCGCCGTAAATAAGTGTTTTGCCAGTAGTTTTATGCAATTCCTCGGTTAGCCAGTGGTATACCAGTGCTTGATTTTTATACCACTAGCAGTTTCTGACTGTGTAATTTCAATTATTTTTTTGTAGCCTACTTTTACGTTTCTTTACACACATAAAAAAGTCCTTGTGTTAGTAAAATTAAGCATTTGTAATTTCATCTTCATCTTCATCATCATAATCATCATCAACATAAATCTCTTATTAGTCTTTTGTAGTTGTAGCATAATTTATTATATTTTTGTATTATTTATATAAGCTCACAATCACAGTCATAGTGACAGGTAAATATTAAAATCTTTTACGATTTTTAAATGTCAGTCATTCAAATTCATGGAATTTTGTATTTGATAACACCCAAATGTATGATACACTTTATATACGAGTTATGTTTGTAGCAGTTAATATTAACCCTTTAGTAAATAAAACGGTTAAATAAAAATTTTAATTATTCTAACGATTTTGATAAAAATCTGTTAAGTTTTTAAAATTTTCATTTAACACCTTACACTAAACAAATATGAATTGAATGTCGATTTATGTATAAGATTTGAGTGGTTGTAAGTCTAAAGTAAAATCTAAATTTTTAGAAATCTGTATTAATCGCCATAATATGTCATAGTTGGACATTTCGGTTGTACATATATACGAGACTTTATCTACCAACTGTACCTCCAAAGGTAAAAGTTTGTCGTGGAATCCTTCTTCAACGTAGTCATCCGCTTGGACTTTTTTTTACTCACACACAGAGAAATGAAGTAACAACCTAATTGGAAAGTGTATTTTAGTAGTAACAACTTATAAATTCAGTTAGTGCAACGATATTAACATTAGATTTCGGAATATTATGGGTGTTGTAACTAAAGTTCAGTTGTATTAGCCGAACCTTGTTGTGACAACTAATGTTCAGTTGTGCCAAGTGACTTAAATTAGTAATTACCGAGTTCAAGTTAAAGTCACCGAATTTCAGTTGGCAAACAACTAAATTTTTCTCTGTGTGCATACGGGGATGGGCGAGAAGTGGAAAGGCTCAACCTTTATGTCCTCTCAAAACCGCTGATATAAGAAACACAAAATATTGATTGTAGATTTCAACTCCAGCCTTGACATCCGCTTTTAAGGGATTTTTGAAAATATATACCGATTTTACGCAGAAACCCATCAATATCAAAGCGTTTTCATCTAAAAGATGCACCCAGGAAGAGAAATACAATCTGTACAGTTTTGGCAAAGCGTCGGCCGGTTTTACGTTGGCAGAAGGTGGGATTAATAATCTTGACAGTATTGTCCTTTTACTCAATTGATAACAATGGCCAACCGTTAGTTTGACTGAACTTGCCCCCGTTGGCATAACGTTGGTAATTAATCAAATTTAATGGTTTCAAAATAACTTAAATTTAATAAGTTTTCAGAAATATGTCTAATAAAAAACCACATTTAAAAAGCAGCAATATAGTTACAGGTACAAGTATTTTACATTATATTAAAATGTGTGAAATATAATAATATGTAAAGAAAATAATGTTTCAAATTGGTTGTAATATTGGTAAAAGTACAATATTGGCAAAGAAAGTTGCGGGAAGTGCTGGCAAAACACATACTTTGCAAACAAAATAGTGTTTTTCTAGTAAAATATTAGTTGTGTCTTTGGGTGAACACGGTGGGTTTTACAAAAATAGTAGATGTTTGACAGTTCTATTTTTTTTGTACGGTTGGCAATTTCTACCTGATGCGTGGAGATCTATAACGGAAGAACTTCGAATAAATCTGGTATGTTTGATCGAATTTGTGAGTTGTTTAAAAAAAAGAGGCCCCACACATTATTAAAACTGCTGCTTTTTAAAATATTTTTCTTAAATTTTTGTAAATAGTAAATTTTTAAATAGTAAAATAAAAAATAAATTTACTGTTTTTTTATTATATATTATTAATTTTCCATTGGTTTTACATTAAAGCCGGTTAACCCCATCTGTTTTTTTTTAGCTTACGAAATTTAGTGAAATTAATGTGTAATTATAGTTTTGCAACGCAGTGTATTATAATATCGAGGACACCTTTAGCGACAAAATCATGTAATTTGTCATGTTTTAAACCTAATTATAGCCTACTTGATGAACGACAAATTCATAAACTTGTCTTATATATGAATTTATTAAAGCAAAACTGTAAAATATCGGGAAAATAAGCGCACAAGAAAAAAAAAAAAAAAAAAATGTAAAAAATTTACCATTATTTAGTAGAATTTTTAAAGTGCGAGCTTAAGGTAGTGGTTTTGTGCGAATTGATTTGTTCTGATTAATTGCTTAGTTTATTTGTAATTTTTTATCAATTTTTTTACAATTTCAATTTAAACAACTTCAATGAATTTAAGAAAGAATAAAGTGTCAAAACTATATATACAGTAACAACCGGCCATGACGAACTTCGAGGGACGATGAAAACTAGTCGTTATAGTAGAGTTTCGTATTAACCGACGTAAAATGTATTAAAAATTTTTTTATTATTCGCAAAATATTTAAAATTTTTAAAAACATTTTTAAAAATTATGCAA
Source organism: Delia radicum (assembly GCA_021234595.1). Taxonomy (NCBI): domain Eukaryota; kingdom Metazoa; phylum Arthropoda; class Insecta; order Diptera; family Anthomyiidae; genus Delia; species Delia radicum. Next base: position 60,899,376 of record CM037854.1, on the reverse strand, counting down.
TCCAATGAAAATTATTCAAATTCGAGGCCATACTCTATATTTCTTTATTAGGATATTGTCCTAACAAATAATCTATAGAGATTTTGTTTTCAAATTTATTCTTTTACCTTTTCAGGAATAAGTTGATAGATCTATTTCGGGAACTTTCTAGGTTCCCATCATCGTGGCCCTTTGTTCCTCTTAAGGAACCATAGGACATTATATATATATATATATATATATTTATATATATATATATCATCAGAACTCGTTTTGAAAGAGGTAACAATTCAATGCCAAACATCAAACAGTCATATAAACTCATTTACTCACTACATGAGAACTAATATATATTATATGAGCTCGAAGTAAAAGAGATTATCACCATTGATCAAAAAGTAAATTGAAAACTTGTTTTTTCTGTGTATGTCTAACTTTGCTAAATATTCAATACACATTTTTGTTTCTTTTGCTTTGATTTGTACATTTGTTAAAAACAAAGTGTACAAAATTTTTAATAAAAATTATATCAAATTATGCAATCCTCCTATTGGATTTCTTAGGCTGTTTGCGGTCAGTGAAAAATTGTAAGAAAAATGGCAAATAATGCGAAAACTTGTATTAAAAATTAAAAATTTGTATAAAGATTTGTGTGTGGGACTGTCAAAATAGTTCGTTTTAGGTCAGGGTTCATCTAAAGCCAGTTCATATCAACATAAGTGTTTTATATGAAACTTTTTTTCCAAAACATCAGGACTTGTAAGTTAATTCATATTATCTGAGAAGTCGTCTTACCCGAGATTTACTGTAGAAATCCCAAGTAATTATAATTTTTTCATAGCTGGGTGCTTTTGTCGTCGACACCATCGTCAACAATACAATTCAGGACATTGTCGCTCACAGTTTTAACGGTAAAATACTAAAAATGCCGCTTATATATTCATATTGTCACCCATGTGATTGTTAACGGCAATGTGCGCGATAATATCGTCAGCGAATTGCTTGACCTGTCGCCAAAGTGTATTCAAATAGTTTAATATATGTTGTGTACCCATCGTCAAGAATGTCTTCAAGAAATTGCAAACAATCTTTTGTAATATTTGTGTGCATATTTTTAATGTGTACACTCGGGGAACTTCTGCTATTGTATAAAAATATGAAGTTGTTTGGGTTGTAATACAGTTTCTTTAATTGAAGTGTAAATGTCAGTCATTTGTAGAACAAATTACATTTTTTTACTAACCTTGTGCTTTACTTAAAAAAACAAACCACATCAAATAACTGTTTTATGATTTTACATTTATTTTTTATAGTCGTTTTTTTTTTTTTTAAATAAAAAAAAAAAATAAATGTTAGTTTATTTTTTATTAATATATGGGGTTAAATTTTACTACAATTTTGGTTAATTTTTTGAATATTTAAAAACAAATGATAATGTCAGTTGAAATTGCTGAAATGTAAGTCGTCCTTTCTTTAAGTGATATTTCATTTGTTTTTAACTACATTTATAAATGTATAATAACTGTAACGGAAACAAATAAGCCACAAATTTCCATTTGTATGATAAATTTTTATTTAAATTTAAATAAAACTAAAAGAAATTGGTAAATGGTAGCAAATTATTTTGAACAAATTTATAAAAAAGTTGAAATAAATGCATATATTTAAAAAATAATTTTAAATTCCTTAGATTTTAATAATATTATCTGACTTTAGCCAAAATTCTTTAAAAATGTATATTTTTATCTCAACAAAACTAACTGCACCTTTAACGGGTTAACATCTCACAAATGTTAAAGCGTATCTGGTGTTATTTTATATAGTAAATTAGAACTTTCGTTTTTAATTAAATTTGCTACTTTTTCTGTTTCCTTTGTATGTGCCAACAACGTTAATATAAAAAAAAATATTTTAGATGTGTATGTTGGAACCAACTAAAAAATGTTTATTTTCACATTTATATATGTTTAAATACTCGTTTACTACTGTCACTGTTTCAGTTTTTCGTTTCGTTTTTTTTTTTTGTTTTTTGTATAAATAATCGTAAAAATGCACACATCGTAAACAAAATTCAAATAAAACTTAACAAGGCGGCAAATTAAATTTCAACATTATACAATTTTTTTTGACATACTTTTAACCAAATGCTTCTTCCATTTTTTTTATAGCATTTTAAAATATGTATAAAGTTAAAACTAAAAAGTTTTAAACATGTTTGTTGTAGGTGGTTTATTTATATACCCACGTGTACTAATTTGCTAGAAATTGCAGCATAGTTACTTTTTTTAACGGTACTAAAAAAAACGTGTGTTTATATCATGGTTGGTACACAATACCGCTGAAATACTGTTTCGTTTCAAAATTCTTTCAACTGACTATCATTAGCCCTTAAATATCGTTACCGAAATAAGTGAAAACCCGTTATCCATAAAATACATTTTACCGATCACTGTACGACTGAGCCAATTTAAATAAAATTTGCGTGTCACTCCAATCTGAAAACGGATTCTGGTTTTTGATGCTCTAAAAACTATTTTTCAACAAAAATGGAAATGTCGCGGCCAATCAACATTTTTAAAATTTGTTTTGTTTTTAGTTTAGGAGCACCTCACCGATTGTAATTAAAAAAGATAATTTTATTTTTTTTATAAGACGCACCCATTTTGGAGGCGGAATGGCTTAAAAGTTTTTTTTCACTCTTCGATTTTCTCAAAAATTTCTTAAATGTTTTATACAAATTTTGTGGCATTAGAAAGCTTATTAAATTTCCTTTCATACGAAATATATATATTTCTATTATCCAGCGATGAGAGCGTGTTATTCAACGTTAAATTTAAAAATTACCGGAAAACAAACAAAAAAAACCGTTAATTTGAACAATTAATTTCACTTTTTATTTTATTTTACTTTTAATTTATTTTTATTTGACATGATAAAATTTACTTCTGTTTAAAGCAAGGATATCTTGCTTTAAACAGAACTAAAAGCCATTTTCAATTTATAACGAGCTTTCAACCTCCGTATATTTACAAAAATAAAGCAAATCAAACATATTAGCTAGGTTGATACTAGTATTTCGATCTGGCTAAAGATCTCATCAGAACCCGAAGTTTTAGAAAAGTTAGAGCCTCCATAATAGGCAGAACTTTAACAAAAAACCTATTAATAATCAATTTTGCTCCATTCTTGTCTTCTTAGTAATCAAGCACGTGGTTAGGTCTTTTCCTAACAAGCATCATGACGTTACTAAACTTTGAAGACCAAAAATGTTTTATTTATACAAAAAATTTTTAGTTTGTACTCTGGCTCAAGTAATATTTTTTACAGTTATATTAGTTTTTTGTTTTTATATACATCGAGATTATTTTTATGTTATTTTCAATTTATAACGAGCTTTTAACCTCCGTATATTTACAAAAATAAAGCAAATCAAACATATTAGCTAGGTTGATACTAGTATTTCGATCTGGCTAAAGATCTCATCAGAACCCGAAGCCTTTCAAGACTTAAACATTACATTCTTTTAGTTAAAATTTTCCCAAAAATTACTTATCAGTTCTGTACAAATTATATGTCATTGGAAAGCTTATAAAATCTGCTTGCATATAATATCTTTAAATTTTTTTATTTTCCGGTAATGGGAGAATGTTATTTCACAGTTAAAAATTAATGAAAAACAAAAAAAAAACTGCATTTTGTCATTTTAAACAATTACTCTCAATTTGTATTTTGTATTTAATTTAGTTTTATTTAGCTTAATAAAATTTACTTTTGTCTAAAGTGGGGCAAATTTATTTTTAGTTGTTCGTCAATGATAAAAACAATGATTCCAGAACTTCCAGTTAAAATATTTTGATAATAATTAATTTTAAAGTGAAAAAACACGCTCCCTTCCCTGGAAAATAAAAAAGGAATTATGTCATATGAATGAAGATTTTATACGCTTTCCAATGACATAAAATTTTTCCCGAACAGATAAGCAATTTTTGAAAAAATTCAAATTAAAAAATGTAACTTTTAACCCTTGCCGCCTCCAAATGGGGCGTGTCTGATAAAAAGAAAATAAATTATCGCCTCTGCTCTGCTATATGAATCTTTCCTTAATTTTTTATTGAAATCAGTGCGGTGCCCCTAAAATAAATTTAGGTCAAATTTTGAAAACTTTGAATGGCCGCTAAAAGAAAGCATACAATTTTTTCGTTCGTTGGAAACGGAATCCGCTTTCTGATTGGTGAAACACGCAAATTTTATTAAAATCTACTTAGGCGATATAACTGAAATACCGATATCCTTAAAATACCGAACAACAAAAATACCGTTGCCGAAATAAATTTAATAGCGTTACCTTTAAATATACCGTTGCCGAAATAATCAAAAATATAATTTTCTTTAAAAGAGCAGTAGCATTTTTTTTTTTTAAATTTTTTTTAATCGTTTTGGTAACCTTACCTACCCATTTTATATAGTTAGCAGAGTTTAACAAAATCAGAAAAATTTGTAGCGACGTCAAATTTCTAAAAGGATTTTGGACGCAGATGACGGATATTGCCTTAGATATTTAAAGTTAGTTAAAGTTCATACTTACATGTTTAACACATGTTTTTTAATCAATACCAACACTGATAATAACACAGGCCTACAATGATTTTGGTGCCGCTAAAAATAAAACAGATTTGAAGTACGTTCGGTACCCTGATAAAAAATTGATACTTACTTTTTTAATGCTACGTGTAGTTTTCGAGATTTCGCAAGGATAAATAAATTAAATAACATTTAATAAATTTATTAAAAAAACAAACTTGTTTACTACATATTCACCACAAATATAACAAAATGCATTTGGATTATTTACACAACACCTTCTCGATGACGGCATATCGATATTATCATCTAATCAAAGAAATTAATTGACTACAATGACATTAAGTATAATAAAATACATTTTTGAATGCGCAAAAACGTATTTTTTTTACTTTCCCAATAGTAAATACATACAAAAAAAAATTTGAAAATTTTAATAATGGATATCATAATGTTTACAGAGATGAAAAATTAGTGAAGTTTTTACATTAATTGCAATGATATCATACATCTTTCACCCAATCACAATTAATTGATATCAATCAAAGGCCCTACTTTAAAACCACATTAAAAGTTATTCGTAGTTTATTCTAAAGAATTCTAAAGAAAAAACAGAATTTTTGGTACAAGTTAAATTCGTGAATACTTCGATGCATTTTTTGTGTTTAAAAAAATTGTTCGTATATAAAATAACATTTCCCTTTACAACCGTTACCGAAATAATTGAAAACCCGTTATCCTTAAAATATTGTTTCCGAAATAACTAAAATACCGTTATCACTAAAAACCCGTTACTGAAATAACTGGAATATCGTTACCCCTAAAATACCGTTAACGAAGTAAAAGAAAATAGCGGTAACCATCCATGGTTTATATTATAATTTAAATAACACTACTCAACTATTTACAAATTTTTTACACAACCTGTATTTGAAATACATATTTTTTTATAGTACGCTGAATGTATTTGTATTTGAATTTCCGTCATTCTCCCAAATTTGTTGTATATTTTCCTTAGTTAAACGCAAAATCTAGAAATTTAACGCAATTTTGAAATTAAACGCAAAATCTAGAAATTTTATTAAAGACAATTACTGTACACAAGATAATCTTTCTTTTGAGTATATTCATGTTGGTGTTTGTTTCAGGATATTCGACCGCTATTGCAAGGCAGATGTAGTATTATACTTATACATTTTATGTATACTAAAAAAATTTAAAATGTTATCATTATTAGTGAGCTAAACATTCCACTAAACTAATTTTTGTATTAAAATTGCAAGCCCTATTAAAAAAGTTATTATATATTCAGATACAACTATCTACAATTAAATGTTTCAATATAAATACTTATATACTCATATAAACATTTATGTTACAGCATAAATATTCGTATATAATTGTATATAGATTTGCGTTGTTTCAAAAATTTGGTTATGTATGTATATAAAGCAATATATAATTTGAAATGGTCCTATATATAATTGTACTTAATATATCTAATTATATATTAATATTTATGCTTATAGTGTTATATATGGGCTCACATATAATTCAACATAAATGTAACTACATATAACAATATTTTTTTTTTATAATGTTTGATAACGCTATATATTGTTACATACAAAATTATATAGACATTTATATGGCTCCACGCTTTGAATATTTTTTAATAATCTCAGATATGATTATAAATGGTCCATTATACATCCACAGTCAATTATATGTGCTGCCATATCAACATTATTTTTTAAGTGACAACATTTATTCAACTTAAAATAAGTTAAATAACTGCATACGTTATTAATAGAGATGTTACGAATATTCGGTTACTATTTGGTATTCGTCATATTTTGGAAATTTTGGACTATTCGGCCGAATAGCGAATAAAAGCACCATTCAGCAGAATTATTTGGTTAAAAAAATATATCTTAAAAATCTGAATTTTTCATCTAAGAAATTGAGAAAAATCTAGGTTTTATTGAAACGTTTCTCTTTTTAAAATGTCAAACACTGCTGGTTTTCAATCTAAAATGTATCACGGTTCAGTTTAATTCCATCTATATCCAAAGTACAATGTACTTTTTTTTATAAAATTTATAGAAAAATGAATCTATTTGTGACGTCTCTAGTAACCACTCAATCAAGGTAAAATTAAAAATAGTCATTAAGGGATTATTGATAAAATTATCAATTTTATTTTTTGTGTTGCTGAATCGGTTTCAATTTTACAATTTATTCTTTTATGTTGTATTGCTTCAAAATTACGATTCTTCTTAATAAAACACCGTTTCTTACGTTTTTTTTAATCTATATATTTCGAACATCAGTTCATCATCAGGATCTAAGAAATGTTAACAATGTTTTTTTATTATATTTTATAAATTAAAATAAAATGTAAAATTACCAAAAATTTATGTTTTATACAAATAGATTGAAAATCAAATTTGACTATTAGAATATAACATTTAAATCACAAAAGACAATATTTTTTTAAAAAGAAATTAAATAACAATATGTGTTGACATAATCTTTTTTATCACTTTTGTCGTTACATACAAATTGTTCATATTTAACAATTTGGTTAACTTCATGTACCTGCAATTTAAATTTGTTTGGTTCTGTTTTTAATATTTTCGTATTACCAAAATCAAATTCATGTTCGTTTGATCTAGCATGTTTTGCTAGTGCAGATAAATTGGCTATTGTGTTTGTTGTTTTTTTACAGTCATATTCATGTTGTTTAAGTCTTTTTGATAATTTTTGTGTTGTTTCTCCAATATATAACTTATCACAATCTTTGCAATTGATTTTATATACAACGTCCGATTTATGACCTTTTTTAATTCGATATTTTAAATTTTCAAAAAATTTTTTATTATTAGCATCTGGTGGTGGTTTCATTGCAATCTGTATATTAGGTGCAAAATTTCTACACGTTTTTGACAATTTTTCAGTTAAGTTAGGAATGTAAGTCATCAAAGCATATTTAACAGGTGGCGTTGATAATTGATCAGAAATCGAATTATTAGTTTTTGTCATCGAGAGATAGGTATAGCTTGTTTGTGATGTATTTATGTTATTTATATTTTGCTGTCGAACTGAATTGATGAATTAATCAATAATTTTATTTGGATAATTATTTTTATTTAGAATATTTTTAATTTTTTTCAGATTTTGATGCCAAAAATCTTTATGTGACAAACTAAATACTTTTTTAATGAAATTTTTAGCTGTATTCTTTTTCATATGAAATGGATGTGCTGAATGATAGTTAACAATACGATTAGATGCAATTGGTTTTTGGTACCAATTTGTTACGATTTTTCCATTTGATAAATGGTGAACAGATGTATCCAAATAATTTAATTTGTTATTTTCTTCTATTTCAACTGTAAATTTAATATTATCATTGTAATCATTTAATAGTTTTAATACATCCTGTATGTTATTTTCTGGAATTGCAGTAATATGGTCATCAACATATGTATACCAAAATAAAGGGGTAACATTTAATTTCAACATCATTTTGTCAATAACGTCTTCAAGTACTCTTTCAACTAAAATCGGTGCTAAAAGTCCAGTTTTCATACGTAATATTTTGTCTTCATATCTAAAATAATTGCATTCATTCAGGCAAAACTTGAGCAAGTCCATAAACAACTTTTTTGGAATATCAGTATTTTTACTGATATATTGATCAAAGTCTCTTTCTATGATTCCAAGAGCAACTAATGTGGAAATGTTGGTAAAACAATTAATAACATCAAAAGATACCAACTTAAAATCTATTGGAATATTTATGTGCATCACCCTTCTAACAAATTGTTTTGAATTTTTAATTGAGTACTTTGGATTAAATGATTTTTTTAAAATTGTTGCCAGAAAACGTGATAAATTGTATGATACAGATTTAATGGTAGAAACAATTGGTCGAATTGGTCTATTTTCTTTATGTATTTTTATTTCGCCATATATTCTTGGTGGAGTGGATGTATATGTAGTTAAAAATTTCTTTTGACCAATTGTTATAAATTGGTTTTGTGGATTATTGTTATCATGTAATTGCTTTATTAATTTATTATTTTTAAGTTCCAAATATGATGTTGGATCAGTGCTTAGTTGTTCAAAAATACTTACATTATTAAGAAATTCATTCATTTTTTCTTTGTAGTATGATTTTTTTGCAATAATAGTAATGTTACCTTTATCACTACATGATATTGAATTCATAATAACAAGATACTCTGATGAAAACATAAGACGATCAATGCGAGCTAATCTTACTCATATAATCACGAACTATATAAGAAAAGCTAGAACATTTAATAAAGTTCAAAAATTTTTAATTAAGGCTACAAAAACTACAGCACAATTTCTTAAGGACCATTCTGATATTTACGTATCATGTAGTGATAAAGGTAACATTACTATTATTGCAAAAAAATCATACTACAAAGAAAAAATGAATGAATTATTTAATAATGTAAGTATTTTTGAACAACTAAGCACTGATCCAACATCATATTTGGAACTTAAACATAATAAATTAATAAAGCAATTACATGTTAAAAATAATCCACAAAACCTAAACTATAATACTTTTATATAAAAATAATAAAGTATGTAGCGAGATATTTCAAAAACTACAAACGAGAAAATTTTTGTTCCAGATTTAAACTAAACGTTTCAAAATCTATTCAAAAATATGTATTACAAATATAGATTCTGCAAGAATTGCAAATTCTTCATATATAAAAAAATTTAACTTTGGTATTTGATGCATGTGGAAAATTAGTTAATTTTTGCAGTTATATATTAAATAATTCAGAAAAATTTCAATGGATTTGCTAGTTTAATACAAAAATGTTGTCACTCGAATGCCTAGTTTATGCACGGTAATAAAATTTATTTATTTATTTTGATGCATACATAAAATTTATATGGATAAAACTAACAAAGTACAATATTTCACTTCGTTACAATACCAGTAAGATACAAACACCGACATGATTATATTCAAGATAACAGAGATAAATATAATTTTGTTTAGATTTATATTCTTAAAATACTTTTTTTTTTTTTTTTGATTTTCCGGTTAAAATTTTGCAAAATGATGTAAATTTAAAAAACCACGATATTTCAAAAAATACAAATGAGAAAAAAATTTGTTTTGTCAGATTTATATTCAGCGTACATAGTTCTAATAAAAAATGTGTGTTTTAAAGTCACGTTTTTTGGCCGTTGATTAGTGTAAATTAAACGAATGGGTTAGTTTCATGTTTGCAAAAATTTCATCCCTAAAATATGATTTGAATTTAAATAGTTAAATAATTGTTTTTATTATTCTATTACTTAAGGCAACAAATTGTGTATGATTAATGATTTGTAAATAATATTGACACCTCAATAATAATGAGTATGACGTGTGTATTAAAAAATTAAAATAAATTGTATAAACGAATAAATTATAAAGTGTTACAAAATAACATTCAATGTATGTGTTGGTATTTGATAGGTTTACCCTAACGTATGAGTTATAACTATGAAATTTATGAAAAAATATAAAGTATACGCCACCGTATGCTGGTACCAGAGTTTAAAATTAATACTGTAGTAGTCGTGATTTGCTATAAATTTCATAATTTAATAGCAACGTGCAAGATATATTCAAACTGTCGGCACATTATACTATGAAATTATTTCTTATGTGTATTTTGTTTTGATTGTGCGCTTTTACAGCAATAGCTGCATTTTATTTGTATAATTTTATAGTGCTGTCCGTAGTTCTTTAATTTGGTGCTGTGGAATTCATTTTTGATATTATGTGTTGGTATGAAAATATTAAATATTTCTTGCTGCTGTGGCGAGCATATTTAATGAAATTTAATAGTGTATCATATATGTAGAATATATTCAATTAAATTGACAGTGTGGCAAGAATAAATGGGATTCCCCGAACTTTACCTTAATGCTTTGTACATACGTTAATAAATAAAAATGTGTACTTGTATGTCTTGCACACAGCCACCGCAGCACAATATACAATATTAAATGTTACCATAGAATAACAAAATATATAGAAACGAATACAATATTGCAACATATATGACTACCACAGCACATATCAAAATTCTAACAAAATGCTAATACTGCTGCGCTAGCACGCAACTGTCGAAGATAAAATAATTTCGTAGCATGCTATCACCACAGTTGAATATATCTTGCTAGCAATATGAGAAAAATTAATGTGTTCAATATATCTTGCTAGCAGATATTCAACAAACATTTTTGATGTGCTAAATTTTAAACTCTGTAATATACAAAACAAATATATAAAATCACTTCGTTGAAAACTTAAATGTTTACTAAAAATTATTTAAGTATGGAATCTGACTACATCGGATGACATTAATCCACTTTAGCTTGGAATCAAAAATTATTCGCGAATTTCATAACAGTGCATAACCGTGCTTTTTTAATTAATTTTGAAGATTTGTTAAAATCCTAATTTGAACATGCCGATTGTTATTTTCATAATATGCACTCAAACAAAGTCTGTAAAGTCAGCAACATTTTTGCTGGGATGATCATTGCAGAAAAATTTGCTAATCAAAATATCACAGCCTGGGAACAAAAAAAAAAACCAATAAAACGTAATTTATATTCTGACTGCAACAATCTAATACTATTAAAATGATAAAAAAAAATCCATTTTATACAAATAATTATTTTATCCAATTGATAAATATACACTCGAAGGAACTCATCATATCTATGAAATATTTCTTAGATTTTGGTGCAGTGCAACTTTTTATACCATTTATGAAACGTTGCATTAAAACCAAAATCAATCCAATTATATTTTCGAAATTCAACTCACTATATATATGAAATATATTTTGTGGTAGTAAGTAAGTTCATTATAAGTAAGTCATTATAATTCTGGTTGTTTATGAAATGTTTCATAAATAATGATTAAGTTGTTATATTTGACGGTAATTATTGATACTTATTCCTGTTTTTGTCTTTGTGTATCGTTAATGTTTTAACTTTTGACCGAAAAATACTCACTAGGAAACCCAGGCAGAAAAGTACATAGTATTGACAAAGCGTCGGCCACGGTCTGTTATGCGTTGGCAGAACGTGTGATTAACAATTTTGACAGTATTGTCGTGTTACCCGATTGATAACATAGGCCAACAGTAAGTTTGAGCAAACTGGCCACCGTTGGCATAACGTTGAGAATTTAAAAAATTTTTATGCTTTTAAAATAGCTTAAATTAAATCATTTTCAGAATCTAATACATCAGTCTTAATCTTATATTTAAATGTGCAAAATATAACAAAATATATGAAAAAAAAAAATACTTCTAAGTGGTTGTAATATAGGTAAAAACAATACTGGCAAAGAATTTTGCTGGCAAAACACATGCTTTGCAAACCAAATAGTGCTTTCCTGGTGCAAAATTAATTCTACTTTCAGTAATTTTTAACATGGTGTATTTGACAAAAATAGTATTGTTTTGCTTTTACTATTTTTTGGTACGGTTGGCAATATCTTCATGGGAAATTACACATACAAGACGGACATTCGACGTTATGCCGTCTATACGAATCAGGGCCTTAATTGTTAATATTGTTTTTAGAGCTAATTTTTTATTCATATTTTAGTCCGTTTGAGAAATTTTCAAAACTAATTTCTTACAAATTAAAAAAAAAAAATATGTGTGCGGTTGGTTACGGAACACATATAGGTAACATTAAAAAAAAAGACGTATACGTTATATTAATTTTTTACATGAAAATGAAAATTATTCAAATTTGAGACCATACTCATATTTCTTTATTAGGATATTGTCCTAACAAATAATCTATAGAGTTTTTTTGTTTTCAAATTTATTATATGAACCTTTCAGGAATGTGTTGATAAATCTTTTCAGCAATTTTCTAGGTTCCCATCATCAGAACACGTTTTTAAAGAGGTAACAATCGCATGCCAAACATCGAACATTCATATAAACTAGTTTACTTACTACATGAGAACTAATATAAGAGCTCGAGCACAAAAAAGTTTTCAATTTATTTTTGATCAATGGTGATAATCTTTAACTTCGAGGTCATATATTAGTTCTCATGTAGTGAGTAAACTAGTTTATATGAATGTTTGATGTTTGGCATCAAAACGTGTTCTGATGATGGGAACCTAGAAAATTCCCGAAATGGATCTATCAATACATTTCTGAAAGGGTCAAATAAAAAATTTGAAAACAAAAAAACTCTGTAGATTATTTGTTAGGACATTATCCTAATACAGAAATATGATTGTAGCCTCGAACTTGAATAATTTTAATTTTCATTGCACAATTAAAGGTCAAAAAAGATCAGACATAATTCCCTTTCCATAAATTTGAAAAAATTAACTATTCTGAAATTTTTTAATGAAAATGGAATGAAGGGCCTTAAAAAAGCTTTTCCAGAAACAAAAAATCAATTTTATATGAAAAATATATTAAAAAGTATAAAAAAATACAAATAAGATATATGCCTGGAACCGTCATCGAACTCGGAACCTTGCGACTACAAACATTTTTAAACAAAGCATCATCATTTTTACCAGTGATTAGACTTTTAAGTCGTTGGAAATTTCTGACTGGATAGTCCCACCACCCATTAAACTGAGAATGCCGAATACAGTACCTTGTCTGGAGTTTTTTTTAAGTCATCAGAATAAAAACCAGAATTAACACTTCCGAGCAAAACAAAAGTATTTTTCATCATACAAAATTATTTGAAGTCTTTTTTTTATGAAGTATTTTCTTAGTTGTCTGCACTTTGTTGGTATTTTAGCCAATGTTTTTTTTACTATATTTGGGTAGTGTCTTCCTCTGGTAGTGTTTAACGTTCATTTGGTGTGAGTTATTCCTTTTCTGGCCAACTTACGATTTGTAATATACATTTCTATATGACTATTGAAATCTTTACAATATTCACTTTTAGTATTAACAATAATAACTGGCTACAATACTAAACTCTCAATATAAAGTTTGAAAACTGGTATATTATATTATGATTTAATCCTCGTTTAACAATTATTTCTTTAATATCCCTTAAAATTGTTGCACCAGTTTAAGGAAAAAAAAAATATAAAAAAATAAAAATACTAAAATGGTTAACTTGTGCTTTTTTCTGTAGGCATCATTATGCAGCCAAATTAAATTTCCTACAGCCATTTGACAGTAACATGCAAATTGCCATACTAAAGAGCAAAAAAGACAAGTACAAGAGGATTGAGGAAGATTTCTTAGTAGTAATCAGCAATGGTATTTGTGCAAAATTAAATTTTGTTTCCTGTAATTTTATACAAAGCTGCTTGTAAAGGTATTTTAAGATATATATTTTTTATATATATATATATATATATATATATATATATATATATGGGGCGTTTCATCTCAAGTGAGCCAACTTTTGAAAACGATGTCTTCTGATCGGGATGAAATTTGCACCAAGGTTAGTCCTATTAGATAGTAGTTTAGACACCATTTTTCAAAAAGATCTGTATTACTAAACTTGGTCAAATTTATCCCGATCGAATGTTTTCAATAGTTGGGTCACTTGAGATGAAACGCTCCATATATATATTAGAGTTTGTCACAAAAATTTGATTTTAGGATATCTTCACTTATTATTTTTTTTATAATTTAAACTCCTTCCACTGGCGCGCGTTGGCCAAAAGCGCTAATTTAGGATCCCTTTTACTACGGAGCAGATCGGGGATAATTTATATGAAATTTGAACTTGAAATTCGATTCTACGCCAAAAATTGTTGAAAGTAACTTTTTTTCTGAGTTTTAAAGTGCACCGTTTATTAACTAGAATGGACGGAAAACTCAGTTTTTTCAAAAACTTTTAAAAAGAAATTTTTTAATCACATACAATAAAAATGTTCTACCAACTGTTAATAATGCTACAAGATTTTTGACATATCGCGAACCGCTAAAAAGTTATTAAGGTATCAAATTTAAATAAAATAATCATAAACACAATAAAAAAGTATTTTGAGTTAAAAATATGCCACAAATATTTTCAATATATCGCAGCCTGTTAAAACGTTGTCAATCAGTAAAATAATGCATTTTAGTAAAGACATGAGTTAAATATCTACTTGACGGCAAAATGAAGTTCAAAGACCACATACCTTATAAAGGGTCCGCCAAATAACTTTTTTTTTTTGAAAATGCTATAAAAAAATTACTGAATATTTTCTCAAATTTCTTTTTTTATTTGAAAGTACAATCCTTCCGGTTAATAATGGAAAATAATTTCATTCAAATGGCTGCCTCGGCTGGCCATGCAGTAGCCTACACGATCGGTCCAATTTTTAAGCACATTATCGATTGTGTGCAGCTGTATTTCACCAATGGCTTCACGAATATTGTCCTTTAAAGCGTCAATTGTCTCTGGCTTGTTGGCGTAACACTTATCTTTGACGGCACCCCAAAAATAATAGTCCAACGGTGTCAAATCGCAGCTCCGACGTGGCCAAACGACATCAGCTCTGCGGCTGATAATGCGATCTTCAAAAACAGGGCGCAAAACATCGAGTGTAGCTTCGGCTCTGTGGCACGTAGCGCCGTCCTGTTGCCAATATCCTCCTCTTCAATTTTTGTGAACAAAAATTCGCTCAACAAAGCCCCATAACGATCGCCATTGACTGTAACAGCCACATTCTGCAACATTACCATGATTTTCAAAGTAGTGTCGCAATATTTCCCAGCGTTTTTCAAGCGTACACACAACCATATTCGTTCAGCGGAAGCATAAAACTAATTATCTGTCAAATCAGACATGACCTAAGTGGTACCATTCACGAAATAAGCACTATTTGAAAAAACAAACGTTAGATGGTGGACCGTTTATAACAAATAAGGTAAATGTACTAACCCGAATACTATATCTTTTATAAATAGGAATTCTAGACTAAGCACTAACAATAAAAAATTAGTTTTGAAATCCATTTTTCATGCTGTCATTTTCTATGCAGCAAATGAAATTGGCATTTACAAAAATTGCAAATATCGCAAAAGAAATTATTGAAGGTAATTTACAATCTTCCATGGTATTTTTCGACTGAACGACTTCATTCTCTTGTGGGTATTGAATTAGTTAAATAAAAAATTATTAGACTTACTGAAAATTTTAATATCAGATGTTCTGGTTATGAACACACTAATGAGTTAGCTCATCGTATATAGATATGTAAGTAGGATTAGTATATTAAAATAAAAAAAAATATAAATTGTTTTTTCTAAATTTTTGTCATCAATAAAATTTTGTATGTACATATAAATTTGTAATAACATTGTCAAATTTATTTAATTAAGTAGAAAAAGATAAAAATCTTGAACTCTTTAAATTGTATATTATAACTTTTGTCTCAACGAAATATGCTTTTTGATTGTGAATAATAAAAAAGTAATCTATAAGATTTTTAATAATATGTGATTTTTTCCGACCACTCTATTTCCTAAATGGTGCACTTTAAGATCGGGGAGGAAAGTGTTTTTATAAATCATTTTTGGCGTAGAATCGTAATGTGAATTCAAGTTTCATATAAATACATCCATTTTTGCTCCGCAGGAAAAGGGCCACTAAATCAAAGTTAGAATTTTAAAATAATACTGACGCCATTTTTGTTAATCATGCCAACACATTTTAAATAGTGATAATATCCCAAAAACAAAAAAACTTCATACTTTTCTGACGAACTCTAATATATATAAGGTTAATGTTAAAGGCAGGCAAATAATAAAGAAAATTAGTGTTTTTTTTTACTAAATCTACTTAAAAAGAATTTTATTGGATGAGAAAATAATATTTATATAAAGGCAACAGGTATTCAAGGAATTTTATTTAAAATCTTATTTATTTTTTTTTTTTTGTAATTTAAAAGAATTATAATAATTATTGCATATTTCAGGGCTGATTTGCCACTATTTACATTCCAAGTTGCCTACGCTACCAGTATAATTCAAAAAGTGATTTTTTTTTTGTTTTTGCAATTTTACGAGAATTTATTAAATTCATATCATTATTGTTTGGTCTTACTCAAAACTTTGTACACAATTATGTTCGTGATGTCAAAAATATATACCTTACCTACATTAGGATGGTTCTTAAAAAAACAAATTATCGAATTTTAAAGGGGATAAAAATTTACGAAAAAAAAATTCTCTTATTTTTTTCAAAACCAAAAAGACTTTGAAAATTTTACCGATATTAAAAAATTCCATATTTTCGTAAAAATATTTATTTTAAAAAACTTCAAAAAAAATTAGCCCAAACATTTTTTGAAATTGTATTTAACCCCTAAAGCACAAACAGTAACTATATATTTGGAAATTGTTCGGATATTTCTTACTTAGTGGTCTGATTGCAATGAAATTTGGAACAGACGTAATATCGAGTTTAAGTTTTCACGTTGAGCCTCCCAGACCCCCCGTGTGTGGCAATATGGCTCTTTTGCATAAAAACTACTTTTTGCATAAAAAATTTCGAGTGCTGGCCACATCATAACATATTTGTAATCTGCTGATGGAGACTAATCAAAGCGTGCAGGTTATCTTTAATAGTTCCCGAGATATTCCAATTTAAAACGAAATTCTAACTCAGGTCTTGTGTTTTTCGAATAGTGGGACGAAATCGGGACCAATTTGCTTTTTAAAATATTGGTTAGTCAACTAAATAAATTCTTGATTAAATAAAAAAAAAACATATAAATTAATGCAATACTTTTTCCATTTAAAAACTACAGCCCTTTAAAGTAGAAATTAAAAAATCAAATTTCTGCGATATTTTCCCCAAAATCACCAACAGTCTTTTAGCTACAGATAAATATTTTCTTTCTGAACATATAAAGTGAGTATACTTTTCTCAAAGGTATTTTAATATAAAAACGAGATGTGTTAAAAAAAATAATGATTGACTTTTTTTAATTTGGTATAATTTTTTTTTATGCGGTATTAAAAAATTAAATTAAAAAATTTTTGGATTTTCAGCACAAAAAAAAATAACGTTTTTTCGAAGCTATAAAATATATTTTTTGCAAACATATACTGAAAAATTTAACCACAAATATATCGAAGTAATCCAAAAACAAAACTTTGAACCAGTATTAAAAAAAATGGTTTTTGAGAAATATTTTCCTCAAACACTCGAAACCATATATGAAAATGCTAGTTCATCTGGAGCTAGAAGAATAATTTGTATGGTGGATATCCAAATTTTTTTCCGATTCTGATAAAATGAGGTACATGATGTTTGTGACTGACTCATTTTTTGATATATATTAAATATAGTACAAATAGGTCGATATTAACATAATCAAACAAATGCTTATCGCATCGCTTAATCGCGAAATTAAGAATTTTTACAAAAGCCAATATTTTTAATGTAAGGTAAAATCTGGGCACTTTTTTATGATATATAATATAATATTATAGGCCTATATAAAGAGATAGAACAAATTATTTAATTTTATATAATTTTTTTTTATCTCCACACACAGGGAAAATATTAGTTGGAATTCATTTAGTACCATTTAAAATCTTTCATTTTGATTTTAATTCGATAACTTGTACTTTCTATATATAATTTCAACAAATTAACCATCATTTTTATAAAACGACAGTGATTGTAACAAAAAAAAAGTACTTATGCCTAAAATAATTGTTATCCAAACTTTATTTAAAAAATATATACTTTCTTATTTATTGGCAATGGTTACAGCTGTTTTAAAAATAACTTTTTATCACTTGAACATATTTGTTAGTTATACGTATAAAAATATTGTCTTCAGAATTAGTTTTAATTTTAAATAACAAAAAACAAATTTAAAAATGTATATTCCACAAAAAAAAAAAAAATAACAACATCCAACAGACATTAGAAATTAATGCTTCAGAAAGGTATTCCATTTATATTTTAAATTTCGAAATGATAGGCAGCAAATAATAATAACCAAATATATTTATGTATTCGTTACAGGAATTTTCAACAATTGCTTGAAACTTTAAGAAACAGAACATTCAAATTGATTACATTGCAAGGAAAACATGGAGATACAACATTGTAAAAAAGTACTTTTAAAATTTCAAATTCACTAAGACTCTGGTATTAAAAAACCACTTATATTTCCGTATATATTCAATGCAACACGAATAAACACGAAAAGGTTTAATGATTTTCCGGGGAATATTCTTTGTAATCTTATAATTTTCATCGTACGAAATTTTTTATGTTATACAACAATTATTCTACACATAAAAATAATTTTGAGGTGATTACATTTAAAAAGAATCTTGCAAGATCTTAAGGCATCTATTGATGCCTTAAGATCTTTTTTCGAACCATAAAAAACTTATACATTACCTTTTAAAAGATTTCTGGAAATTTGCTTTTTATGGAAAAACTCATACAATATTGATTTTTTCTTAAGGAATTTGATAACGTCTTATAATCTAAAAGGTGTTTCTGCAGGAAAGATATAACGACCTCATAAGGGGTTTCTGAAAAAAAAAAACACTTTGGAAAAATTCAACGATTTTCAAGATTAGTTCTTAAGTATTAGAATAAGAAAATCAGCTTTTTTGGGTTGTCATAAGATACTGCAAAAAATCATTTTATTAATCTTTGGCAAAAAACACATATTTTTCCCTCTTGTTTGAATGTGGCTTTATGCTTCGAAATGTATTATTTAACATATATTTTTGGTTTGCTTAAATTAGCAAAAATAAAAAAAAAATAAATATTACTAATTGGAAACGGTGTACTTATTACCAAAAAAAAAAACGATTGGATAAGCAATCATACGTATTTAATTCAGTAGGGATAATTACAAATGTCATAGTTCTAACAGAAACTTGGTTACAACAATCAAATCGGAAATCGGTTTTGAGGATATTACATGTGACTATCAAAATTCGGTTGGCAAAAAATTCAGTTGGAGCAACAAATCAGTGTTCTGTGTGCATCAAACTTAAGAAATTTTAGGAGCTATAAAAAATATATATTTTACAAACCTTTATTCACCAGCATATGGTAAATCCGAGGTGAGTCTAAGTCCAACAATTAGTATTACATACACACAGAGAAATAAAGTGCCAACCGAATTAAAAAGTGTATTTTAATGGTAGCCACTACTAAACTCAGTTAGTACAACGATATTTGCATTAGATTTTTGAATATATTGGGTGTTGTAACTAAAATTCAGTTGATTTAGCCGAACGTTGTTGTGAAAACTAATGTTAAGTTATGCCAACCGACTTAAATTCGTGATGACAGAATCTGGGCCCTATTAACCGAATATAAGTTGGCAAATGGCTAAAATTTTCTCTGTGTGTATGAATACCCTTGAAAAACTATGTACAAAAATTCAGCAAAAAAAAAATTGGTAATTAAAAAAGGTTTTTCTAACAAAAACCCCATTTTTAAAAAATTTGTACTAAAACGGGGATTTTTGCTAAGAAAACTTTTGCAAGTATAAATAGTTTTAGATGAAAATTTGTAATCATACTTTTGAAATGTATTTACATACACTTAGAATACCATGTAGGTAAAACCTACTGCAAATGTAGTTAAAAACAAATGAAGTTTCACTTGAAAAAAGATCGATTTACATTTCAGTAAATTCAACTAACATTGTTATTTAGTGTTTAAAAAATGAACCACAACTATATAAAAAATGAATGAAAAAGAACCACATTTTTTTTTTAAATAAAACAAATACTATATAAAATGCATGTTAAATCATAATATAGTAGTTTAATGTGGTTTGCTTTTTTAATGAACTAAAAGTGTAGTTAAAAATTAAATTTCTTCTAAAAATAACTGTCTTTTTAGTAAAAAATAAAGATACTTAATAACAACTCACACGACTACATATATTTACAGCAGAAGATCTCTTAGTGTATCATACTAAAAAGTTATGGTGTCATGTAAAATTTTTGACAAATCGTGAATTTTGTTTACAAAACGCATTTATAAAATAACTTTTTTTTTACTAATATTAAAATAATTGTTTTCTTGCTGAAACACCTCTGCCTGATGGGCTTATTCTAATGCATGACCTTTGTTAAGGCCATTTCCTATTTTAGCGATAAAATTCGCTTAAACTGTAAAAATAAAGAGAAGCAAGAAAAGCCCGCTAAAAAGCAGATTTTATTCTACAGTTTTGCGAGTCAAATATGTATAGAATTCAAAGGGATGTCCTTAAATTTAAATAGAAAGGAGTCGGATTGATTGCATTTTAAAAAGGTTATATATTAAGAACTGCATTTACATGCGGCAAACTTTAAAGTAATTTTGCGGGAAAACTGTACCATAGTTCGAAAAATAAAGTACGCAATTGAAATCAGCGTGCCTGAAATGTATAGAATTAGTGGTCATAATCTTATTAAATTTTAAAAGTTATGATTTCTCCTCGCGTGATATTTATGATGTAGATAACATGTCATGTAAACTCCGAACAAATAATTACAAAAAATTCAGGATACGCATTTTGAGATATTTTCAAATCAATGACATTTTTAATTTTTTTTATAGTTTTTTTTTTTAATGACTTATTTTTCCTCAAAATTGTTTTAAGAACCCTGCAGGAAGCTTGGGGTAAGTGTCTCCAAGTCTCCACTTTTGTCAACTATTTTGTTGACTTTGTCAACTAAGCGTCTACACTTTTTACTTTATCAACACTAGTAAATTTTTGGATCCAATGTCTACATATGGTCCCATTAGAACTAATTAGTCACTAGTGAAAATATGGTTCTTATGTCTACATCTGGTCCCATAAGAACTAACGAGTCACTAGTGAATCTTTGGTCCAATGTCTGCATATGGTCCCATAAGAACTACCTAGTCACTAGTGAATCTATGTTTCTAATGTCTACATATGGTGCCATAAGAACTACCTAGTCACTAGTGAATCTTTGGTTCCAATGTCTACATATGGTCCCATAAGAACTACCTAGTCAATAGTTCTAATGTCACTAGTGATTTTCAATGACACGTACATGTTAAATGTCTATAGCAAATTACATTGCCTGGGGAATATTTGGTTAGTAGTACTGGTGACACAGTCAATAGTGAATCAATTCTTTTTCACTATTGACATTTCCTGCAGGGAAGGTTCTATAAGCTTTATTATGAGACAGAACTCATAACAATTAAATGACGTGTTCTAGAGATATGATGTTTTGAAACCAAAATTTATTTTATTAAAAACTAAAAATTGAAATGTTAATAAGGTCCATTAGAATGCTTGCTCAAAATGTTGTGTAAATTGGAAGACGTGAATAAGAGTGGTGTGTCGATTTCCTGTAAAAAGACCCATTAGACGTTTAAAAAAATTTTCAACAAACTATTTTTTTATTTAAATAGAGTATAATTTATACAAAATTTTTACCAAATGTATCTCGAATTTATTTGAATTCAAATAATCGTATATTTTTCTAGTTTTAAAAAATATATTTGTTAAAAAATGGTAGATTTCTGATATCAAAAGGGCAAATTTTATTTCTCATACAAGAAAAAAAAAAACCTTGGAAAATTTCACATTTTTTGTGATTTTCTTTTCGTCTACTAATATTAAACAAATGTTTTGCTGATTTCAGTAGATTGATTTGTAACTTTCAGTTAACTAAATTAGCCGAAATATAACAAAATTTTTGCAGTTTTAGGAGATTTATGTTTGCTATGTCTATCTTATTACAATTTAGCAAAAAAATGTCAGTAGTTTTTCTTGCAACGTCATTTTGAATTATTTAGTTTTACTAATTTTTTTTATTAGTGTATCCTTGGTAAACATGAGTTAAGTCTTAAAAAAAACTTGTTTTTAATGCATATTTTAGGGAGCTCAAAAATCGCAATAATTGCTTTGCTCGACAATATATTTAATTGTTTCCTTTTTTGTCGCACAAAAAACATCTTAACAATAATTTAATGTTATTTTAACCTTTTTGTATATTTGATGGCCTGACTCCTTTGTGTTAAATTTTAAATTTTCTTTGATATCAAAACACACCAAGAAATATGTATTTGTATAGTATAACAAGTGGGACAAGCAAACAATAATACAAATTAAATGGGCAGCTGTCATTTGCACAGAAATCGTGATGGACAGGACAACTAAAAGAAAAAAAAAAAACAGAAACGTATACAAATTGTATTAAATTATAAAATACAAAGATAAAAGGAATTGGTTTTAACTGGGCCTTGTGCTTAATACTTATATTTTTTTATTGATAGACATAACAATTTTATGTAAAAATTTTCTTGCAAAATTTACAGTGTTTTCAGCAAATGGGTATTTCCATATAAAGGTCAACCGTGTTGACAAATAATTTCATCTGACTTACATTCTTAAAGAAAAATACAAAGATTTTATTAAATTTAAAAGTCCAGGGCATTTCTAAAAGTCAATGATGATAGAGCAGACTAGACTGCAAAGTTGAGTTCATGTTTATCTCGTAAAAATGCAAACAAAGTAAATAAAGATCAGTAAATGTTAAATTTTTGGTTAGCTTTCAGTGACATTCTACTGTCACGTTCGTCACCGAAAACAACATTTATTCTCATAACTTATAAGTTTCTGGTAACAAGTGTTTGAAATTTTTAAATCAAGTTCCAAAATGTTTTAATTTTTGATTTCCCGCCTTTTAAAAAAAAAAAGAAATGATTATATGTATATAAGTTTTTAATTATTAAAACATGTTTTTCAAATTGTAATATTTGTTCCCTAAAGAAGTCATCCAATGTGGAGACGAAATATTGGAAATAAATAATTAATAAATTAATGATCTTAAGCTCGTTTAAACTAAGAAGAATAAAATTAAGTTTATTGTTACAAATTAAAGAAAAATAAAAAAACTGGGACATATCAAGTAGAGTTAATTTTTTATAAAATGTTTGTACACCAGTATATATATCTTAAAACCGCTCATTTGATACCAAATTTGTCTATAGTTACTTTTAATGGAACGAAATAAACTGAAATACACAGAAGGAAACGTATAATGCAATAAGTTTTGACCCCTCTTAGTAACGCCTAAACATAAGAATGGGCAGCTAATTCTCTACACCATATCCGAAGTTCACGAAGATTTGCCGGTCCGCTTGTGAGTGGTAAAATATTGTTATTTAAATTAGTTTTAAATTATATCGAGCTTTCAACCTCAGTATATTTGCAAAATAAAGCAAATCAATCATATTAGCTAGGTTGATACTAGCATTTCGTTGTGGTTAAAGATCTCATCAGAACCCAAAGTTTTAGAAAAGCTAGAGCCTCCCGAATAGACAGACCTTTAACAAAAAACCGATTAATAATCAGTTCTGCTCCATTCCTGCCTGCTTAGTAATCAAACACGTGGCTAGGGTATTTTCCTAACAAGCACCATGACGTTAGTAAACTTAGAAGGCCAACAATGTTCTATTTATATAAAAAAAAATTAGTTTTTACTCTTGCTCAAGTAATATTTTTTACAGTTTTATTGGTTTTTTTTTTTTAATTTATAGCGAGCCTTAAACCTCCGTATATTTACAAAAATATAGAAATTCAAACGTATTAGCTAGGTTGATACTAGTATTTCGATCCTGCTTAAGATCTTATCAGTACCCAAAGTTTTAGAAAATATAGGGAATTCAGAATGAACAGAGCTTGAAAATTATATACATTTTACGTGGATGGCACTCGCAGCAGATTAGAATAAGGTAAACACACGGCGGTGTCCAAAAAAAATTTGAAAAACACCCATTTAAATCATAAATAAAATTTCATATATTCCACTAATACACAGGCCAACAAAATCTGAAAAAAAACGCTGGTACTAGAGTATGCTTTTCTAAAGGTTTGATGTGCTCGAATCTTAATTTGTACTCAGAAATTCTCACATCACATTATCGAGACATCTTAACCAAAAGTTTTGAAAAATCCGGGTTTTCGGTATACGAGTATTTGGGTTAGAAGAATTATATGAATTAAGCTTTATTAACAACACATTTTATGTCATCTGAAAGTCCTAACTATTTGGATTCAGCGCACATCAAACCTTTTAAAAAGTATACTAAAGTATCAATGTTAGAAAACTTGTTGGCTTGTGTAATTAAATTAATTTAATTTAAATGCTTTCCATTGTAATTCTCAAAGACAATGTCACCACATACAATTTATATAATTTTGTAGTTAATGACAAAAAAAGTTTTTTAGTATTTGCTAATCTAATTTGAAATTTATGTCACATTACGCTACGTTTGATTAATTCAGCAAACTTTAAAACAAATATAATGTATTGGAAATCATATTAAAAAAGTTTTACCAAAAACGTCCGGCTCAATTCGTAGTTTTGCGTTTTTGTCAAGATCATAAGAAACCAACTTATATTTTTGTTTATATAAAACAGAAATAATTATCAACCTAAAATATCTAATTAAAGATTTGATTTGAATTAAATCTGTTGCTAAGCAAATATTTAATTGAATCAATTAATATTTTAATTGACTTTTAAGTATATAAATACATATATTATTTTAGACGTAATTCTCAAATTATTTTTTATGCTTAAATAGAAAATTTTCAGTATAAAGGACCAAATACATTTGAAGTATAGAAACAAAACAAGCACTCACACACACGTATGCAAACAGACGCAGCATTAACAAAAACACATATACCAACGTATCTTTTACACACTTTTTATGAGTATCATATTTTTTTGTTTGTAGCATTTGTTTATAACTTTTTTCCTTTTTAAATTTCAATAAAAGTTCTAATTGATAGTATCATTGCCGTGATAGGTGCAAAATCAATTAAAATATTAATTGATTCAATAAATTTTTAATTTGAAACCAGTTTTTAGTTTTTTCTGTGTATATTTCTGCTTGTAATTTCTGATCATGTAGTTCGATTATCTTTAAAATAGATATAATATAAAGAAATAGAAATAATATATTTTTCCTTACTTTTCACCTCATTTAAAAGTACGACTATAACGTTTTTGACTGTGGAAATGCCCATATCTAAGTATTAAGGATTTTTATAGAAATTTCAACAAACATTTTTTAAACGACTTTTTCTGTCCTTTAAGCGATTTTTTATGATTTTTCATTTATATTTTTTTTTTCAAGATTCAATGGAAATGTGTATTATTTTAGCGTTTTCTTTTTTGTAACTAATATAAAATGAATTGTTAAAAAAACATTAAAATTATTCTTTTATATTTTGACAGTTAATTTTTTTTTGTGCTCGTATTAAATTGCAATAATATTCACGAAACATATTTGTGGCTGATTTTTTTTTGGGATAACAAATAAATAAAAATAAATCCATAAACCCACAAGAATACACACAGAAAATAAATTAGTTGGAAATCGGTTGAATATATAAAAAATTATTGCTCAATTAAAAATTTCAATAAAAATATTCTCTCATTCAATAATATTGTAGAACAACCAAATTTATTCTGCAATATTTCAATAATTGGTAAAAACAACTAATATTGAATTAAAAAAATAATTGTGGTAATGATCGGTAGAGCCAATAGTTACAATAAATAAATATTACTATATGGAATTACCAATGTTTAGTACGAACAGAATTTTGATATTCACTTCTTAATAAAATGTCATAAAATTATAAATATTTTATTTTGATATAAATAAAATAATATCAATAATGCTAATCATCACAGGGAAAAGCTGAAAAAATGGGAAGAAAAATATTGTTCAGGTTAGTACCAATATGAAAATATATATATAATTCTAGTATTCTAACAAAAATAGTGGTCCTCTTAGTTTTAGTTAAAAAGAAAACTCGTATGGAATTAAATATCGCCTGCAAGTAGATATAGTTGGGCATTACACACTCAAAAAAATAAGTTAGTATGTATGTATGTATGTATGTATGTATCTTTATTTGGAAATATAAAATTTACAATAAAGAAAAAATATAAGTAACAATGACATATAGTCGTCTGTTATAATTATAAATAAATATAAAATCAATGTATTATATATAGTGTAAAAAAAGTATTGAGATATGCTTGACATAATGAATTAATATGAAAAATTAAATCTTTAATATTTAAAAAAGTTCTTGAATGATCAAATTTCTGTAGTTTAATGCAATGTTAACATAATTATAAAGCCTAGTCCAACCGTTTACAATTTGGCCATTTAAGATACGTATCAGTTCTTGTTCGCTAAGACTATCTTTGCCAAAATATCTGTTTCTGAATTCCCTAAAAATGGGACACATTGCCATAAAATGCTGTAAATCTTCGTCTTCACCTGTATTACATAATGTACAGGTTCTGTTTTCAGTGGCGTTAAAATTATTTGAGTTTAATGGTAATAAATCGCATCTTGCCTTAAAAATTATTGAAATTTGTTTCAAATTTTTTAGATTTTGTAGATAATGCATTCCCATGTTATGGTCTAAATGTTTATAAAATCGAGATCTACTATTCTGTGCTCTGTAGTTAGTTTGCAAGAATATTTTTGCTTTTAGTTCTTGAATCAAAGTGGTTCCACAACGAAGAAACTCTTGCGCCGAGATATTTTCATCTTCCAAAGCAACTCCCAGGTCAAGACCAATATTATTAATTTCCTTTGCCCAAAAAATGTTGTCCCGTAATGCCATCAAGGATAATTTGTGCGGTAGTCTATTCTGGTTATATTGAAAAAGTGTTTTGTAAATATAATTTAAATGTAGGTTAAGTGTGTAGAAATAGCTACATTCCGTGCTCGTTTCTAGAAGCAAGGCATAATTTGGCGTAGAATCTGGTAGTCTTAATATTCTTTTCAAAAAATATCGCTGCAGTTTATCTACCTCTTCAAACAGCCCATAACCCCAAACTTGTGCAGCATACGACTGTATGGAACGACAGACAGATTGGAACAGTTTCCATTTTGCCCCAAGAGTAATATTTGGCTTGTTTAAGAAACATTTCCAGGTTGCATTAATACTGTTTTTCGAAGATATATTTCTTTTTTCGATATGTTTTTTAAAACTCAACTTAGGTGTCAAGATAACACCTAAATAATTATACTCGTTCACTATTCTTATTTGTTCGTTTTTGTATGTAATATTTTCTCTCGCTGATAGTCTACCGCCAGTTCTAAATACCATGAGCTCTGATTTAATCATATTAACTTCCATATTCCATTTGTCGCAATAGCTTTCCAATTTATTTACCATGATTTGCATTGTTTTTAAACTATCTGATAGTAGCACAATATCATCAGCATAAAGAAGTAAACGCACGTTTATGTCTTCGATCATCAGACCACCTCCCAGGTATTCGTGTAGGTCATTGAGGTACAGAGTAAAGAGCAGTGGTGAAAGAAGGCACCCTTGCTTTACACCAGTAAAAGTATCAAAATATTCGGATAAATCGTTTCCTGTCCATACCGCAGTTTTTGTGCTGCTGTAAACGTTTTCTATAAAGTTGACAACTTTTGTTGATATACCTAGGGTATGTAACTTATATATAAGCAGTTTTCTTGGTACTCTATCGAATGCTGCTTTAAAATCCACGAAAAATGCATAGATTTTCTTTTTCTCTTTGAACTTTTTTTGTACTATAACGGACAGATTGTAGATGTTGTCGACCGTTGAATAGCCAGGTCTAAAGCCAGCTTGGAATTCGTTTAGGATATTATATTTTTCGACCCACGCTGTAAGTCTAGCATTTATAATTCCCATGAGTAATTTTGCCACACAGTTCATAAAGCAGATTCCTCTATAATTGTTTGTGCAATTCACATCCCCTTTTTTGAATATTGTAAATATTATGCTTCTTTCGAACTCTACGTCCACCTTTCCTGTTTCAAAAATAACATTAAAAACAGTTGTTAGTTCGTTAATGAACTCATCAGTAGCATATTTAAATGTTTCATACGGCACTCTGTCGTTTCCAGGAGCTTTATTCGGCTTGGTTTTTTTGAGCATAGTCTTTATTTCATAAGCAGTTATGTTTTGATCTAAATCACAATCTGTATGCCTCATTGGAGCGTATTGAATATCTTTTGAAAGTTGTGGTTGATTTAATAGTGATTCAAAATATTCTTTAAAATTATTTGCTGTGATGGAGTTACCAATTTTAAAACAGTCGCCTCTTATTTCTTTTGCTAAGGTCCACCATTGTTTGGAATCAGTTATTTTATTAATTTTATTATTGATTTCGATTGTATACTCTTCTTTGCTTTTCTTACAAACATTAACGTACTGATATTTGGCTTGGAGATAATTTTCTTTGTCTTGCTGGTCATTTGTTTTTCTAAATTCATTGAGTAACTCAAATGATTTATTTCTGGCTTTAAGACATCTATAATTGAACCATTTTGATTTAAATATTGGTTGATTATTTGTATTTTGAGATTTGGGAACGGACATATTGATAACTTTAATAAGTTGTTTCAAGTTCATAAATTCGCCATTTGTTTTAAACGCAATTATATTTTTATTAAGATTTTGTCGATATTTTGCAATATTTGACTCTTTCAACTTTAATTTTGGCAGTAAATTTAATGGTTTATGACTTTCTTTATCATTTTTAAAGCAGAGTTTTAGTTTTAGGGGCATGTGGTCTGACCATATTTTTGGTTCAACTTGAAAATTTTCTACGTACTGAAGGGCCTCTTGCGATATTACACATAAGTCATTTACAGAGTTGCCTTGTTGACTTACAAAAGTAAATTCACCCATTTCATCTCCAACTGTACAACCATTGAGAACTACTAATCCAAAGTCATTACAAAAATCAATTAGTTTTTTTCCTTTGGCATTAACTGTTTTATCTCTAGATTTTCTCTCATCTAAACATATTTTAAAATTGGTTCTATGAATTTCTTCTATTTTCTGTTGTAATTCACCAATGCGCACATTCATATCCCCTACTACTATAGCATTTTCGATTAAATTATTTGAAAACAAGTTTCTTAACAACATAAATTCTCTGTTCCAATCTGCTCCTCTAATGTATACTGGTATAATACTAAATTTAAATGCGTTTAGGTGTACCATAAGTATTTCTGTTCCATTTATAATATTAAATGAATGTTTAAAATGTTTATTTACTAAATTCTTTTTGAAGCCATAGACACAACCTCCACTTGCTCTACCACGATCACTTAAACGAGTTGCCGGTTTCCAATATAACTCAAAATTACTGAAGTATTTTTTCCATTTATCTATATTTTGGTTTTCTATATGTGTTTCAAATAAAGCAAATAAATCACAATCCGCCACGTATTTAAAAAATTCTGGAAACAGATATTTATTGGCTAAGCCATGAATATTATATGCTATTACATTTAAATAAATATTTTCAACATTTAGTTTTTTGGAATTAAGTTTTTTAGCAAATTACTATAATTAATATTAATTTTATCAAAATCATTTGAATATAAATCTTTTAAGACTTCGCATCCCTGTTTTTGGCCGCAAATAAGTGCTTTTTCCTTATTCCACCACATCCATTTATCTTTTATTTTGATCCTGTCGTTGACCACAATCACTTTATGCAATTTACTAATAGCGAGTATTTCTTTTTTCATTTGGATCATAACTTTTTTGTTCATCTGTTTATCTGCGCTCAAATCCTTTTCTATATAAATTGAAGTTCCAGCCAGTTTATTCGCATTTCGTAAAGTATCTCGAACACTTTGATCAGAGTCCATTTCTACTAATACTGCCATCTTTCCATCTCTTTCATACAATTTTCTGGTAGATCTTATGGTAACTGTATTGGGAACGTTCAACCTTTGGAAACATACTTTACGGACTACTGCACTCACTGAGCTTTTTGAATTTAAACCTTTAAATATTAAATTTTTGCTTTTGAGTTGTTCCTCTAATTGCGTTATACGTTTTCTATCCAAATCCTTGTCTGCTTTTAAACACTCCACTTCATATTGTAGTTTATTATTTTGCTCCTTCAACTTGTCCACATCATCAGTAACATAGGATAATTTTTCTAAAACCTCTTTATTAGCATCCTTAATAATCATTTTAAGATCTGCCACATCTAGGTCTGATACTTTTCTTCTTCCTTCATCTGTCTCTGGCGATAACTCAAGCAAAGGTCTTTTAGCTATATTGCCGCGTGCCTCAGTTGAGACAGTACTGATTGGAGTATTGCTTTGCATATTTTTTATTTTTTTTTGTATTAGTAAACGATCTAACAGTTTTAAAAGATTTTTAACAGTGTAAACGATCTAATAGTTTTTGACTAAACTTGGCAGCACTTTTCTGTTTAGTTATCGAAACTTACTTCCAGGATTATCGGCAAAAGCGAAACAGCTGGTAGTGTATTTATTTACAACAAATTTTTCTTATTTGATACACCAATTGTCTCTTTTTCCTTTGAGTGGTTTTGTTAGATAAATTTTTAAGTGAATTTTTATAAAAATTTATCAAAATAATGTGTAAAATAATTAAGAAAAACGGTGGAGAACTTAAAATATCAACGAGTTTAACACCTCACACCAAGAACGTCATATGGGTCTTACACAACTTCAGCAATTTTGGCCAATTCTTCAGGTTGATAACGCAATTTTTTTGTAAGTATTTAAGACTTCAGGAAAAACACGTCTGACTCTATTTACACTTCGCTTTTTAATAAGTTAGTAGAAAAGTTAGTAAAACATCTTGTAAATCAGGTATACTATTTTTCAGCAAAATTTTTTGCTAAAATTATGTTTTAAACTAAAATTTTAGTTATACTTAGTCAGCACTTAACTGTTTTGAACTAATGTTTTACTAATATTTTACTAATGTTTTACTAATTTATTTTGCTAAAAAAATTTCTGCTGATTAGCACATCAATAGTGTGAACTACAACCAGATTAAAAGTTATACGCAGAATGAATTTGATGTCAAGATGTAGTAGTGACGAGGAAAATTATACTAAAAAGTACAACTCTAGTAAGACACATAAAAAAAATCAACCATGGAAAATTTTTGTATCTGTTTTTCATACATAAAACAAAAGTGTGGATTAAAACAACTTAAATTTTGCGTTTTCATCGGCTTGTGAAAGTAATTGTCTATTAATTAAATAAAAGACAAAATAAAATATTTAAATTTAAAAAGATTAAATGTGTTTTTGTAGTCAAATTGAGTGGTCAAGTTGCAAACAAATATACAGCTGGTAGACATAATAAAGCGAAAGACAAAGACATACATCTTAGGTAGATTTTTATGTTTCCTTTTTCTTATTGCAAAAAAACGGGTTGTATATGTTACATTTTGTTATTTTTTCGTTTCGTTTCCATAATTCTCTGCGGTATTAGCGTTCCTTTAAAATATAGCATCATTTAGACAACATTTGATGTAAGTAGTTGAAAGATAATTTTGTTTATGTTATATATAATAATTTCTATATATTTGCAGATATTACATTAATTCATGTCGTCAATGTGGTAGTATGAAAATTTCTATATTTTGTAAATTATTGTAAATTATTTTAAAAAGAATCACAAAAATATGTTTTATGATTTTCAGCAAAATAAATTAACTAAAGTAAACATTTTTCTACAAATTTTTTGAGTTTTTTTCAGTCTACTAATATTCAGCAAAAATTTTATTAATGTTTAGCAAGGGTTTTTTAGTTTCTAATCCACTTAGTTTTAGCAAAACTTTTGCTGAATCTACTAATTTTGTTGCTAAAAATCAGTCGCTGATTTTCAGCATTGACTAAAATTTTGCTGACTCAGCAAAATTTTTTGCTGAAGTTACTATTTTTTTTATTTGAGTGTAGTTCATAGTTCACTTCGTTCATTTGCAATTATTGAACTAGTTTAATCTGTTATCTAAAAAGTTAAAAATTGACTAGTTAAATTTTAACCGTTAAATGAACGATTTAGTTCAATTTTAACCGTTCATCTGTATTTTTCACTTATACTGAGCAGATTTGTTAAACAAACAATTGACCAATATAACAATATGAATAATTGGAAAAAAATTGTCAAGCAAACATGCAAACTAACAGAACATACTAGTTCAATAAATTGAAATGAACGACATGAACTATGAACTAGAATGTCCAACTTTACAAGTATAATAAATTTCTGAGCTGGAAGACATTTGAAGGAATCCATGGAAAATTAGTTAATGTACTCCTGTAATCACAGTAGGAAGACATTTTCAGAGGAATATAAGAGAAAATTTGAAGTCTTTATATTTAGCAGGGGTAATTTATGGTTCTGATTTTTGTTTTGCTATTTTTTTTCATTAATAATTTTTTTACATGTATACAAATTTTATAAAACAGAAAGTATATTGGAAACAGTGTTTTATTTACTTCATAAGTAATTTTAGAAAAATTTCAGTCGGGTATACTGAATATGCTGTCTAACAAAAGGTAATTAGTTACCGATAATGGGTTACATAATGTATTACTTTGTAATGAATACTACCTACCTTTACGATTATTTCGAAACATAGAGTAATAAGTTGCCGATATTTCAACAGTCGTTGATTACCTTGTAATGATACCTCATTACCTTTTACATTATTTCAAAACATAAAGTAATGACTTACCGATCATCAATTACATAATGCATGAATTATAAACGTAAAGTAATTATTAAAATATATTTTTGAAAATCTATTTATAGACATATTACTTTGGGGTTTTTGTAAACATGAGGGTAAGGTGTATAATTTTCATACAATATCACGAACGAAAATACGAAGTACAATAATTCATTTACATTTTAAACAATCAACAATTATATGTATCGATAGCTCGGTTGGTAGAGTTCTCGTCTAACCAATTGCTAACAAGCAGAGACCCCAGGTTCGAGTCCCAGCGTATCCATGTTATTTATTTAATTAAAAAAAGTATTTGTAATAATTTTTTTGTCAATTTTTTTTACGAAAATTTATTTAAAGACAACTTTTTTTTGCCCACCATGTAACCACCATGTACTTTTAGGCTCATCGCCTGTAAAACTCATCAGTGAAGTAATGTGTATTGTAATGCAGGAAGCCCTATGGCGACACATTACTTCACCCATTATTTGGTAATGTGTGAGTTTGTTGGGTATGGTAGACATAACTGAAAATGACGATAGCTGTAACCGAATAATGTGATAGTACGTGTGATTACCTAAATTCGGTTGGCGACAAATTCGGTTATCACAACGAATCTGTTCTCCGTGTGTATATATTTGTGATTTCTCAATCAGTTTACATGTATTTTCGCAATCAATTTGGTTGTTATTTTTTTTTTATTTTCATAACAATTCCATTTTATTTTCAGTTCTTTCTTTGTTATATTAAACTTAAATAATAAAAATAAAACTTCATAATGGAAATATTAAATAACATTCATATTTTCTACACAAATAAGGTTTTAATGACTTTTTTTGGAGAACAAAACTAAATTGTAATAGAAAATAGAACACAGCTAAGGGCTATGCAAAAAAATAACCATATTTCCAGGAAATCAATTTTTGTTCAAAAACATTTATTTAAAAACAAAAAATTTGTTTGAGAATGTTGGTAAAAAGAAAATTTTGCCAAAATATAAAAAAATAAAAATTTGTTCAAAAAGACATATTTTTTAATTGATAAAATGAGATTTAGAACCCAGCAAAAAATAATGCCTTCCCAAAAGCAGTTCCGGAAGGGCATTATTTATTTACCGAACGCTTCCAAAGCAAATCCAGAAGGCATGCTTTTTGTTCACTATGCCCCACTTGGTATGTCTCTTTTAAGCAGGTGAAAAGCGCTTCTTTTATGTGCTCTAAGAAGCAATAAATTCATGCCTTCGTAGGCAATAAAAGCACTTTCCTTGTTTATTGACAACATGAATGCTTCATTGTATGCATTCTTTACTGCCTCATTGTATGTATTATTCACAGCATCAAAGAAGTCATTTAGGGAAGCACAACAGAATGCCTACCATAATTGCTAAATTGTATGCAATGCGGTTAAACGCTATTTTGGAAACATACAAATTTAGTTACTGTTATCAAATCGAGGATATTTTTTGCTGGGAAATGATTTTACCTTACGTTATCTGCGATATAAACCTAATTTTAAAAGCTTAACAAACAAAATACTAACGATATCATTAGCATTTATGACACCAAATCAAATTAAATTTTTGACAGAACAAGTCATGTGTTTTTCAAGTGTCCTTTAAAACCAGCTTTATTACATCTTCTGTCTTATATTTTTTTTACAATACATGTACCGCAAACAAATGAAAATATACCAATTGAAAAAAGTATGACATAGATATTAAAAATTTAGTATATACGGGTTTTTATTTATATGCTTTCTCGAAGATTTATGGTTTAAAAAGTGCACTGAGAGAGTTCTCTATATGATACTAAAGAATTTTTGCGTTAGATCTATAAAATGTCACTTGAACTCATCAATTGAAACTTTTTATTAAATACTTGCAGTTTTTCATAAAATGTAAAGAAAAATTTAATTTATTTAGTAAAAATTTCATACGACTAATGAAAAAGTTTCATTCAAGCTATGAAGCTTTTTCATAAAGTTTAAGAAATACAACTCCTATAAGAAATATAAAAAATCAACCATGGACGATTTTTGTATCTGTTTTACTTACATAAAACAAAATTGCGGATTAAAACAACTTAAATTTTGTATTGTCGGCGGCTTGCGAAAGTAACTGTCTATTAATTAAATTAAAAACAAAATAAAGTATTTAAATTTAATAAACATTAAATGTGTACTTGTAAACTAAATGTAACTAATCAAATTGGCCACTTTAAATTGCAAACAAATATACATTTAGGTAGAC
Organism: Delia radicum; assembly: GCA_021234595.1. NCBI lineage: Eukaryota > Metazoa > Arthropoda > Insecta > Diptera > Anthomyiidae > Delia > Delia radicum. Next base: position 60,863,977 of record CM037854.1, on the reverse strand, counting down.
AGGCTAAAGCAAAAGACATACACAGAAAAAACTAAAAATGGGTTTCAATTCAAAAATTTATTGAATCAATTAATATTTTAATTGATTTTGCACCTATCACAGCAATGATACTATCAATTAAACCTATTAATAAATTTAAGAAGGAAAAAAAAGTTATAAATAACTTCTACAAAAAAAAAATATGATACTCACAAAAAAAGTGTGTGATCTATACGTTGGTATGTGTGTTTTTTACAAAGCTGAGTCTGTTTGTGTGAGTGCTTGTTTTGTTTGTTAACTTAAAATGAAATTGGTATTTTATACTGAAAATTTTCTATTTATGTATACAGTGTATGAAAAAATAACATGATAATTGCCTCTGAAATAAAATATGTATTTATTTTATTCAAAAGTCAATAAAAATATTTATTGATTCAATTAAATATTTGTTTAGAAACAAATTAAATTCAAATCAAATCTTTAATTAGATATTTTAGGTTGATCATTTTTTCTGTGTACATCATAGGTAATTTTTTATGTTTCCTTTTATTATTGCAAAAAAAGGGCTGTATACGAGGGCCGTCCCAAAATTAGAAGACCTGACAAATAGATAACACGTTTGCTACAAATATAACAAAAGCAGAGTCGTGAAGATGTTGGGCAGATGATGGCCGAAATAAATGAATTACAGTTCGAATTGCTAATCATGCACCTTATTCGACAGATTTAGCTCCATCGGATTATTTTCTATTTCCATACTTGATAAACAGGCTCGGTAATAAAAGATTTGCATACAATGGTAAGGTGGTGTCTGAGATTGATGGCTATTTTAAGGAGCTAGACAGTTCTAACCATAAACAGGGTATCGAAGCTATTGAATATCGCTGGGAAAAGTGTATCGAGCTAACTGAGGATAATGTTGAGAAATAAAGAAAAATTTTCCCAAATTTTTTGTGTTTATTATAGAGCAATTCCATATGAAAACGATCAAAATTGGCAAATTTTTGGACGACCCCTCTCCGATTTTAAAATAAATAGTCTCAATCTATTGCCCAGCAAAAAATAATGTACCTACATATTTATTTTTTTTTTTATATAGTGACTGGTTTAGTGGTGGTGTGCACCACTGTCATGTGACAAAATTGAAGAATTCTTCATAAGGGACCTCATTGAAAGTTGTTTTAAAAAAACTACTAAAGCGATCGCAACGAGTGATAGCTCGTTGGAAAGGTATTGAATCAGGCTTTAATTGAAAAATAAAATTTTCCTAATTTTTCTTGTTAAATAATTAAAAATAATTCAATTATAAAAAATATAAAAACAATGAGAACAAGGTGGTCTCTTAAATGCTCTTCTCCTGTCCAAACAAGGAGTCGGGGCCCATTTTTTTATTGCTGATTCTTAAAGCAAAAATTATGAGGAATCCAAAAAAAAAATAAAATTAGCCGGAAAATTTAGGAGCTTCTGTGGAAAATCGGAAAATTTAATTTTCATGGAAAAATTTAATTTTCATGGGAAAAAAGGTAAATTTCTGAGAAAAATTAGGAAAATTTTATTTTTCAATTAAAGCCTGATTCAATACCTTTCCAACGAGCTATCACTCGTTGCGATCGCTTTAGTGGTTTTTTTAAAACTTTCAATGAGGTCCCTTATGAAGAATTCTTCAATTTTGTCACATGACAGTGGTGCACACCACCACTAAACCAGTCACTATAAAAAAAAAAAAAATATGTAGGTACATTATTTTTTGCTGGGCAATCGATTGAGACTATTTATTTTATAATCGGAGAGGGGTCGTCCAAAAGGTGATCGCTTTCATATGGAATTGCTCTATATATAGCTTGTGATATTACTAGCATCCGACCGAACAGTTCGGCCAAAAAATGCATTTGGTCAGTACTCGGTATTTTTAAGGATTATGGGCAAATTTGGAGAATGGAAAAATGTTTATTGGGCTGATTAGATGCGATTTTGAGTGTCAAATTTAAATAAAAGTCCGTATTTAACTTTTAACTTTACAACTAAACTTCGGCTTTTTCCTTAAATTTTATACACAAAATCGAATTAAATCGGCTCAACAAACATGTTCCCAATAACAAAATTTGTCCTCATTGCCTGTAGATACCAAAAAACCGACCAAATATAGTTTTTTGGCCGAACTGTTCGGTCGGACACTAGATATTACATTAATTCATATCGTCAATGTGTGAGTATGGACATTGTTATGTTTTGTACCTTCTTATTGTAAATTATTTTTAAAAGAATCACAAAAATTTTTTTTGGATTTTCAGCAAATAAATTAAGTAATGAAGTATAATTTTTCTACAAATTTTTAAAATTGCTTTCAATCTACTAATATTCATATAATGTGTGCCCCGGTAGGCTAGTTGGTAGCGTGATGGCTTATCAGTGCTGGGGTCGTGGGTTCGATTCCCACCAGAGGCACTGGTCTATTTTCGCTGCAACGCGCCGATGGCCATAGTAGCTAGTGCTCGATTAGTGTAAAAGTATATAATTTGTAATTATATTATTATTAATTAGTAAAACAGAAACTTTTGCTGAATATACAAAATTTTTATTTTGCCGACATTAGCAAATTTTTTGCAAGTTCCCTCCTGCCTAAAATTTAGCTTACTCAGCAAAATTTGTTGCTGACTTTTTTTTTTTTTTTATTATTTATTTTTATTCAATTGATAAGCCTAGCACAACAAGACTGAAATCTTATAAATGACAGTGCTAGTGATATAAAGTTTACAATTTAGCTTTTGATATAAAAGTTAAAATAACCTGATCTAAATATTGTGATACATGTAATATGAATTTTAAATTGTTCAATAGATTTTGATACAAAAAATTATGAAATGTATTAATGAAATATAATTATTAAAAATTAAAAAATTACATATAACAAAAAAAAAACAAATTAAATGATAGCTTTAAGAAAATAATTTTTTTAACTCCCTTTTAAAAGTAACTGCATTGCTTATAGTTTGAGTATTATAAGGATATCCAAAGACTTATAGTTGAGATTAAGAATTGTCTTTTCGATAAAAGATATTTATGTTTTATCTGAATAATTCTTCTTCCGCTTGCACTGCGGCCGAATTTAATTCTATCAAAGATGTAATCCGGTTGCTTATCCAAAATAATTTTATGAAAAAATATTAAAGATTTATATTTAAGGAGATTTGAGAAACTCATATTGTTCATTCTGTAAGAGAACATAGATATACTCGCACGTCTACCTTTATTGTATACATATCTGGCTATATTATTGTACGCGACTTTGAGTTTATTATGAGATTTAGAATCGCAATTCGAAAAGATTTCACATCCGAAAAGAAGAACAGGAATGAGGTAGGTTTTTGCAAGAAGCATTCTGATATTAAACGGGGTAGAGTGTTGTACAGCCCAGAGATTTCTTAACATCCCATGGACTTTTCCGACAACACAGTTTATGTGATTTGTCCATGTAAGCTGATCGTTGAAAGTTATGCCCAGGTTCTTTGCAGATTTTACAAAAGAAATCACTGAATTGTTAATTTTAATCTCATTTTCAGCATCAAGTGTATATTTATTTCTAGAGATGAATATGCATTTAGTTTTGATTGGATTTAGACATAGTCCGTTATTCACAGCCCAGTTCTGAATATTTTGTAAGTCATTGTTTATATTGAAAACACACGCGCGAATGTTAGTTAACATGGTATTAGCATATAATTGCACATCATCGGCATATATCTGAACATTACAATGCTCAGTTACCTCAGGTAGATCATTTACATACAAACAAAAAAGCAGAGGTCCCAGTATTGACCCTTGTGGAACACCTCTATTCACACCGACAGCGTTAGAGCTTTGACGGTTCATATAAACTAATTGAGAGCGGTTTGAGAGGTAAGACGCTATTAACTTGCAAGCCGAGTTTGAAAAATTAAAGAGTTTTTCAAGTTTTTTTTACCAATATTTGGTGATTGACAGTATCAAATGCTTTACTGTGGTCTAGAAGGACCAAAAACGATACCATGTTATCATCAAGTTTCGCCCTGAGATCTTCGATAACATCAACTAAAGCAGTTATGCAACTTCTTCCCTTCATGAACCCAGACTGTCTGTTAAATAAAAGTTTATTTAAATTAAGATAACTATTCATTTGTTCTCGCATAATGTTCTCCATTGCTTTAGACAAAAAAGAAAGAATATCTATAGGACGAAAATCGCTACCAGATTTGGGGATTGGTATAATTTTCGAAGTTTTCAAGCAGTCCGGAAAAATAGATTTTGTGAGTATATTGTTGAACACATAAGTCAGACTAGGTAAAAGTTTGGGAAGCAAAGCTTTAAGAAAAGTAGGATCTATTCCATCATAGCCTGTGGAATTCGATTTCACATCCAAAATACTTTTTAAGACTGGCTCACGCAAGCAAAATAAAACCTATTTTCAACAGGTACATAGCAGAGATTTTCATATATGTTAACTGTAGGTTCGGGAACGTTAATATCGACAAAACTTCTGTTTAAACTATTTAACTTCCTCGTTAAATGCTATAGTTTTTTGACGTCCTATGCCAATGTTACGAATTTCCTTCCAATTAGATTTACTATCTATTGCAGTCGAAAACTTTTGTTTGTAATATGCAGTTTTTGCGTGTTGAATTTTCGATACTACTTCTCTCCGAGCAGATTTAAAAAGGCTTTCAAGTGAAGCGGTTTTGAACTTTTTCCACCTACTATATGCTTGGTCTCGTTTATTTATAACGTTCTTTATTTCGGCATTGAACCAAGGTTGTTGCTTGTGTCTAATTAATTTTGTCTTAAGGGGAACACATGAATTATATATTACATTGACATTATCCTGAATAAAAGTCATTTGGTCATTTACGTTTTCAATAGTATAAATCGTTTCCCAATGAACATTTTCTACACGTTGATTAAGTAATGCATAGTCTATGCTGCGATAATCAAGGTATTCGATTATTTCATTGTCCGTATTGACATAAGTGTCGTAAGCCATAAAAAGTAAATCGTGCCTAGAGAAAAGTGGTGCAGAAAGTTGGTCATAAAGAAGCACTTTTGACATACGATTTACAAAAAAAATATCTATGAGACTACTCGAAGACGATGGGTAATGTGTTGGAATTGAAGTGTTGATAGGCAGTAGACCTAGTGTTTGCATCGGTACATAAAGCGAGTCGTCTTCCAATAAATTGCTATTAAAATCACCTGTTATGATGATATCGGTATAAAATAATGAAATTTCCTCGATAGTTTTTAACAAGTTCGAAAAATCAGTTCTACGGTTTTGTCTGTACACGCTACCAATAAGTATTTTCTCTTTATGTTTAGTCGTAACTTCAATAAACAAATAATCAATTTTAATTTCAGACGTATTTTCTATTCCTTGTTCTTCTTTTCTTCTTTCCATGTCAAGGGTCGACGTTCTCTTGATTGCGCATTTAATTTCCAAAAATTTGTTTAGTGTACATTTGTTTTTCTAAGACCTGATTACTTAATGAACAATTAAATTGAAATTTTATACAACAACAAATGGGTCAGTTAAGGTCCCAGTTAATAGCTAACGGAACATTGTGAAAATCAGGCTAAGAAGTATATATTTCAGCATTTCTATACCATTTTGCAAAACAGTTTACAAAAATACACAGACTTCTTTAATTTCACTAAATATTTTTAGTTATTTAAATTTTTAAAACTATTTTAACATAAAAACGTAATTTTGTGATTTATTTGCTTCGTTACAGATATTATAAATTGAAAATGAAAATTATTCAAATTCGAGGTCATATTCTATATTTCTTTATTTGTATATTCTCCAAACAAATAATCTATAGGGTTTTTGATTTCCACTTGCAATTCAAATTATATGAACTTTAAAACATGTACACACACAATGTAAAGCCATTCAAAAAGTATGTGTGTGTAGTGTGTTTGTCTACATTTTGTAGATAAAATAAATTAACAAAAACAAAAAGCACTGAAACAATTTTTAATAACTCAATTAAACTCTTGTTTTTCACCATAATGACATAGTATTCTATTGAAATATACAGACTTTTCTATAGAAAACTTTTTAGATTTTTTTTTAAATTTTTATTAAATAAAATAAATTACTGTTCCGGTACTTATATATTTTTTCATAGCTATAAATATAAAATTTTCTACCAATTATCGTCCAATTTTATGCTAAAACCTGTTTGCTTTTACTAAAATTTCATTTAATTAGTTGTTAGTAAATTGAATTAAAAAAATACGTTTACATTAAAAGCATCATTAAATTACTTTTTGGAAAAAAAACCCTTTGAGACCCGATTTCCTTTAGGTAGTTTGCAACCTTTTATAAAATGTAAAATACAAGGGTTATCAAAAACATGCTGGATTAATAGGAAAAAAATGGCGTTAACAATTTGTTTAACAAGCAGTAATTTCATTTTTATTTAATATTAACAAAAAAAAAAAACTCTAAGAAAAACGACCTTTTCTCCTATTAAAACATTTAGAATAACCTCTTTTTTTTCGATACAAACAAATATAGCAAAACCATTAACAGGAACATGACATTTTTATAAATTTCTATATAAATTTTTGGATTTTTTTTTTATAACAGCTACAACATCTAAGGAAATAATTTGCTGTTATGTTAATTAGTGAAACCCTTTACATATTTTTTTTGTAACAGTAAAAGCCTTGTATATTTTTAAATACTTTGAAAAATAAATGGCTTTTAGCTGTCGTATTGCTGGATAAATTTTAATTTTTTCAGATGAGCATATTTAATTTGTGTAGAAAGATTTCCATTTGCCTTGTAGTATTAAAGAAAACTACTTAAATTTTATTAAATTAAACAGTCCCAAGCATATATTAGTTGCAATGATGTTAAAACAGGCTGCAAGGTTGCTTTTATGTTTGAGATCAACTTTTTTAATTTTCACTAACATTTGTTATTAAATATTTAATTCTTTAAGAGCGACGTTGCAAGAGTACACCAATCTCAAAATATATGTTACATCAACAATTGGCCTCAAAAAATGCAAACGTAATAAATGAAGTTTAAGAAATAATTAATTTTTGATTTGCTTTCATTGACATTCTTATGTCACGTTCGTCACCGCAAAATAACATTTATACTCATTACTGCGTTGCTGGTAGCAGATGTTAACAATTTTAATCTCAATCAAGTTTTTTGTGAATAATAACTAAATATAAAAAAATCTTGGACATATCAAGAAGAGTTAATTTTTTATAAAATTTCAAACTATGTCAACGTCACCAGACAAATATTTTACTTTCTAATAGTAAAATATTGATATTTAAAATTGCATTCCTAGCTAATAAGAAAGAGAAATACGGTATAGAAAAAATTAAAAACGGACGACTTAAGTCACGAATAAAATTTCATATATTCTACTAAAAACACAGGCCATGAAAATGTGAAAACAATAATACCCTGGAACTAGAGCATACTCTGATAAACGCCGAATCCAAATGTGACCTAAGAATTTCACCTCATATCAGATTTTCCAGATATCTTAACCTAAATGTTTAAAAAACTCTACCTCTTCATAGTTGGCAAATCTTTTATCGCCGAACCATTTTTTCAAGTTTGGTAAAAGAAAATAATTCTATGGAGCTAAACCTGGCGAATAAGGTGCGCGATAAAGTAATTCGAACATTAATTTATTGATTTTGCTAATTGCAATAGCAGATGTGTGAACTGGTGCATTGTCTTGATGAGACACACAAATGTGGCACCCATCTTGCGCACAGCTTTCTCATCTCCAAATTGTCTGTCAATATTTGATATCTACCATTTGTGGATTATTTTAACCGTTTCTGGCGTGCACACCTCAGTATATCTCCCACTGCCCGTTCGGCCTCGTTTAATCTCTGCCACCCAAAATCTTATAGTCATATGCGAAGGAGCAGATCCCCCAGAGTAGAATCTTGTTCGATTTTAATATTGGTTGGACTGAGACCTTCAACTGAGATCGTTTATTTTTGATGGCTCCAAAAAATATACAAAACAACGTGGCACCTTGAAACTTAAAACATATGTTGTATAAGGTTGCCACTTTTCAATAGGAAGAAAAACGATTTTAAAATTTTGGTTGAAAGGATAGCGGGTCACCGCCTTCCAGTAGTCGGTGAATACTGACATTTTGACATTATATTATGATCGATACATTCTTCCACATTTTTACCGTTTACGATTTACTTGGTATACGATTTTGGGACACACTAACGAGGAGAATACATGCTCAGCAAGGCCTATTTGTTTTTATTATTTTTTTCTTAAAATTTTTTTAATTATTTTTTTTTTTTTCATTTTATTTTCTTTGCACAATGTTTTATACACATCACATTATAGGACACACAATTTCTTTACACTTTAAAATCTTACATATTTATTAAGAAAACATAATAAATAAAAATTTTTAAAAAAATTGTTGTATTACATATTTGTTAGTTCTATTTTTGTTAGTTATATTGTATATTTTTTAAGAAAAGGAAAATAAGCGGGATTTTTCATATGATTAGTTCATATACATAGAACATAATCGTTTAGTTATCAAAGTTCTTGACAAAATTTATTTTTTTAAAAATAACGAAATTGCGAATTTAACAAATATGGCACGTGCTGAAAAAATGTTAAGAACACATTTGAAATCTGGAAATCCACTTTTATAAGACCCAAATAACACATTTTTGGGAAAGATTTCTGTGTTATTTAAATATCTTCCAGTACATAATTCCGTTAAAATTTTGAGAAATAAATTTCGAGCAGTGAATAGAAACCATTGAATACTATGGAACCTCATCACTATCTGAAAATTTTTTGGTAAAACTACTAAAAATTAGTTCAAATTGACGCTGCAGGAAAAAGTGCTAAAATTAAGAAATTGTTTGCTTAAAATTAGTGAGATAAGAAAAGCAAAAGTCAATCTGTAATATTTGAGCTAAATTTAAGATAGTTGAAAGTAGAAAATAATTTGATAAAATCAGCAAAAAAATTTGCAATATTAGTAGACTAAAAAATTAAAAAATTTTAGTTTTTTTTTTAATTTTTTTTTATGCGAACAAAAATTTGCCCCTTCTAAAGTCAGCAGTCTATAATTGTTTAGTAAATTTGTTTGCTGATTTTAGCAAAATGTACTGTTATTTTCATTCAAAGAAATCTAAGGAAAGTAAAGAAAAAAATCTATTGATATTACTAATTTTGCTTGCTGTTTTAGTCTACAAATATTCATAAAACGTTTTTTGCTTATTTTAGCTGATTTACTATTAACCAACATTTAATTTTAATATATAAATAGAATTTTGTAAAATTAACTCTTTTATTTTTATTTTTGCTTTTCTTATCTTAATAATATTTAACAAAAAAATCTGCCAAGTTTAGCAGTTATTCTGCAACGTCATTTTTAACTAATTTTTAACAACTTTTTCTGAAATTTTTACAGATTTGTTTCTATAAATGCACTTTTCATTTTAAATAAAACTCAAATAATCTTACAACACCGCCTCCAGGCGCGATATTTCAAATTGGTAATTCCCTATTTACACACTTGAGAGGCTCATGATTTCACTCATTACCCTTTTAGTTTTAATAAAAATAAAATTTATTATCTCACCGTTTTTGTAATTTACATAAAGAAGTTTAGGTAGCAATTTTAAAAACTTGTATAATAATTTATGCAAATTGTTCATATTATTTATGAAACGTTTTTTAATATTTATGAAACATTTCATTGAAACTTATGAAATATATTCATTAGGGTGGGGCGATTTGAACATCTTAATAGGCGCTTCGCGTTTCTGATTCTTGGGATTGTACTGAGCAAAAAAGTCCACTAGACCACACGTCTACGGTGAAAATCGAGCTTCCAGATTTTTACTTTTTAGCCGTATTTTGTGAAAGTAGCAATATGTGCGTGCGATGGACATATCTCAAGAAGTAGGAGGACCTTATCCAAGATTATAGTATCAATCTCTTCTTTAGAAGATTCTCGAGCAGATTAATGCATCAATCATATTTGTGGGTGGGGTTTAAAGGGTTAATTTTTAGGGCTTTTTTGCCGTAAAATCAAAATCTGGAAGCTCGATTTTCACCGTAGACGTATGGTCTAGTTGACTTTTTTGCTCAGTACAATCCCAAGAATCAGAAACACGAAGCGCCCATTAAGATTTTTGTCTTTCCATACTAATCGTACCACCCTAATCTTCATCCTGTTTGATATAATATTTATTAGAAAATAAAAATTTCGACCTTTAATTGTGCAATGGAAATGAAAATTATTCAAGTTCGAGGCCATTCTCTTTATTTTTTTATTAGGATATTGTCCTAACAAATAATCTATAGGTCTTTTTGTGTTAAAATTTATTATTTGACCCTTTCAGGATTGTGTTGATAGATCTATTTCGGGAATTTTTAAGGTTCCCATCATCAGAAAACGTTTTGAAAGACAAGTAAGTAAAAAGTAACAATCCCATGCAAAAACATCAAGCATTCTACTAGTTTTCTCACTAAATGAGAACTAATATATGAGCTCGAAGTTAAAGATTAACACCATTGATCAAAAAATAAATTGAAAACTAGTTGTTTGTGTGTAATGTCTGCCGTTGGTAGATATTCAATACACGTTTTTTGATTTTTTTCCCCTTTTTGTACACTTTGTTTATTTTTACTTTGGCTTCTGTACAAGTTTGATATAATTTTTATTCAAACATAAAAATTATGTTTTTTTCGACCTTTAATTGTGCATTGAAAATGGAAATTATTCAAGTTCGAGGCCATACTTTATATTTCGTTATTAGGATATATAGATTATTTGTTAGGACTATATCCGAATATAAAAATATATACTATGGCCTCGAACTTGAATAATTTCCATTTTTATTATCTTCATCTTGTTTATGAAATGTTTTAAAACATATATGCTGCACTTTATGAAAAGTTATGAAACTCCATCATCATATTTATGAAACATTTTATAAATACGAAGAAGCCTGTCGTCAACTTTGTGTTTTATGAAACAGCTTCATCATATTTATGGAGTGTTACTTTGGACAAAAATCAGTAAAATTTTACTTTTTTTTTACTAAAATTTCATAACTATGATGAAGCTTTTTCCCTAAGCCTATCTGTTCAATTTTAATTGCTTATAAGTTTGTGATGTTCGTATGCCGTTGTTGGTGCTCAGACACCAACTTGGTTTACCTAAAACTTTATAAAATTACTCCATTTTTTAAATCTTGTTCTTAAACCTCAAATAGATTAGACGGTGCAAAAGCCTTTTGGAAAAAACTGCAAAGTTTAAAAATCAGAAAATTTTTGGTTTCATTTCATAAACCACCATATAACTTTTCACCAAGCAGCGGCGTGGAAATTATTTTTTTAGTGAATGTATCTTCAAGTTTAGTTACTCCATTTTGTATTGGTTTTGATCTGAAAGTTAAAAACTATAAACAATAAATAAAATTAATGAAAAAGTTCTTGTAAGTTCAATGTAATTTTTTTACTTTGAAATAGCAATCAATTCTTTAGGTAAAGACTTTTCAAAGTGAAACTTTACATCTCTCTTAAATCAGAAAACTTTGGGAAATCTAAAGTCAGTTACAGAATGTGCCGAAAATTCATGGAATGGCTCATATACAATTTTATGTAAACATTTATTTTTCTAATTGATTCTAACAAAGTTTTCTGTGTTATATTCTCCCGAAAATGAATATAATATAAATTTTCAACAAATCACTACTTGAACTTTTTAACTTTTAAAGAATAAAAAATACAAACATGTTTGCCAAAAAAAAAACGGAAGAAAACTTTAACCAAAAGACAAAAAAGTAAGCACATTTTCTCCGGAAAAATTTGTCTTACAAGGGAATTCTGATGGCTGGTTCCTTCACATTTCGATGAAATTCGGAAACAAAGCAAAGGAGACGAACACAATAAAAAATTTGGTAAGAAACGCACCTGGCCAATTGCATATTTATGGCGTAAAAACTGGTGTCAGTGTTGTTCGGAACATTTTTGCTTTTAAATTTTTTTTTATATTTTTTGTACAACAATGGAAATGTCTGCCAAATACATTTTATATGATACGAAATTTTTAAATTGCTTTTTTTTGACGAAGCTTGAAAGAACGGAAAATTAGGTTAATTTTTATTTCAAATTCTAGCAATTAAAAGAGAAATTGACAACTAAAGAGGTTTTCTTTCATATTTATTTCGTCACCTGCATCACATATCCAAATTTTCTGATAATAGGAGTAACCCTATCAGCGCTCCTTCCTTGCTAGTTATCCTTAAGAAAAAAAAATTAATAAAAGATGAGCATCATTATGTCCTTTTTTCTGGTTGTTAAAACGTTGTTTGTTACAACAAACTCATATGTTTTTTTTTTGTCCTTTATACCCTTAAGTACTATTTGATCCTTTTTTTGCTTACATCTACTCCTTACTATACCAAGTATAAAAAAAATCCGTAGTAACTTATAAAAACATAATGTTATTGTAGGTTAAGACAATTTTCTATTACTCTTTGTCTTCCTTGTTTCGAAGGTTTTTATGACACATAACGAAATTAAGGGCAAAATTTGTAGAATATAGATTATAGGCAGGGGAGTTAGTAATAGTCATATTTTATTTCAAAGTACCACATACTAAAAAATAGCAAAGGTAAACAAAAACAAAAGTTAAAACTAAAACGTGCTAAAATATTTCTTGGATTATAAAAACTATTAAAAAAGAGTAAGAATAATAAAACAAGAAAATTCTCCTAAAATTATGCTTTAAAAATTTACTTTCTCCCGTCCTAATGGTAGGCAAGGTCTTTACTTCTTTTGTGTACGAATTTTTGTTGGCAATGAAACTTAAATAACACACCTTTACAAAATGAGAAATAAATATCTACTGTTTGAATTAAATTTCTGATTTCATAGCTAATTTTCTAATTTTTCCATTTCATGAAAATTCTGAAGAAACTGCGCTTTATAGTTTTTTTTTTTGCAAATTTTGAAAAACTGTCCTGTAAATTCTGTCATTACTGTGTAAAAGACATTGGCATTTTATTATTTTACATTTTACGCCAGTAATTAGTAAGTACCCAGGTAGAAATTACCAACCGTTACAAAAAAATTGTACTGGCAAACGATTTTTTTTTTAATTTTTTGCAAAATCATATGTTTTGTCATTACTGCCCGCAAAATGGTTCGCCAATATTGTTTTTACCAATATTACAACCAAGTAGTATTTTATTTTTTAATGTTTTATTATATTTTACACATTAGAAGGTGTTTTATTATATACATTTCTTAAAATTAACTAAACTTAAGTTATTTTAAAAGCACCAAATTTTTGTATGTCCCCTTTTGGCAAGTTCGTTTCAACACACGGTTGCACACTGTTATCAATTGTGTAACAAGACAATACTCTCAAGATTGCTAATCTCACATTCAGCCAACGCATACTCGACCGCCGCCGGTGCTTTGCCAACACTGTGCCGATTGTATTTTTCTGTATAGTAAGTTACTATATTTAGTACCTAATCTAAGTCTGCCAAAAGTAAAAAAAAAAAAAAAAATAATAAAAACATGAAATGAAGTTTTAAAATGAAATCCTAATTGGCATATAAAATAAAGTATAAAATATTTAAAAAAACGTTAGTCTGCCATACCCGATCATAATGCACTTTTTGTACGGAGCATGTGTCAAATTTACAAAAGTAAAATAAAAATGTATATTTAAAAATTCTCAAAAAGATATAAAGTTTGATATTCTATATTTTGGCTACATTTTGTTCGCAGAGCTCTCAGAAAACAACTAAAATTTGTGCTTCGGGGAAAACGCGAAAATGCCGAAGTAGCCCGAATACTCAAAAAATCCAAAAATACGAGTTTATTTAATCATAATAAGTATTTACATATATAAATTTGGTAGTGATACTATTTTCAACATAATCTCCTTTTAGCTCAATACGCTTAGTCCAACGTTTCTAAAATTTTTGTATCCCTTCCAAAAAATTGGATTTTTCGAGGTCCATTTCTTGGTCATATGGGGTCGTTTTTTTAAATCCTCGTTAAATCGGTCCAATAAGTTGTAGTAGTATTCGCCGTTTATTGTTTTTCCTTTTTGAAGGTAATCGGAAAACTGTTGCCATCACCTTATTGGCCACGATTACGTTTATGGTCAATTGAAAGCAAACGCGGCACCCATCTTGCAGACAGTTTTCTTAAACCCAACTGATCATTTAAAATCTAAACCACACTGCCATATGAAATGCCTATGTCATCAACAATCACACGCACTTTTACTCTTCGATCGGCCACCACCATATCGTGGATGTTTGCAACAATTTGACCTCAATTGGCCGTCCAGAACGTACAGAGTCATTTGTACTTGTGCGACCACAACGAAAGTCAGTAAACCACTTTTTCGTCATATTATTTATGACGGTTTTTTTTTCGCAAAAAATAATGTTTAATGAGTACTCGAAATTCACTTTCTTCCATTTTTAAAAAATCCACGACGTTGTATGTTTTGAACAGCTGTTAAAGGCAAAGTAAATGACGAAACTTGCTCAAAATTTGACAGTAGTCTAATAACAGGTGGTACTTGATGGCAGCAGTGTTGCATTTCATATAACTACGTGGGAAGTTCGAAAACTCACTTACTAATTGATCCGCCCTCGTACATCTGCGTATAAAGTACCCACTTGGCCCCACTTTTTAATTCCTAAACCATCGATATGGTACATAAGAAAAACTGGTCGATCTTATTTATTTTCCTTATAACATATACGAATTTCTTTGCAATCGATGTGCATTAGTTGGGATACTTTCCTTGTAAGTAATTGTAAGTCAAATAATTTTCAATGTTAAATTAGTTACTTTCATGTAAAATATAATTTGCTTTCGACTAGTGTGGTTAAGGGTTAATATTTGTACAAAAAATAAAGATATTTTTTTTAATCTCTATCTGTGCCCAGTTACCTTCTAGAACACCTTATTTTTTTAGAGTAAAAAGAAAAATTTTTTACAAGCGAAATGAGAGGCAAGGGCATACATTTTTTTGTCGTAACTATTATAAGGTCAGAGATCACAAAAACTGCAAAAAAAAAAACATAATCTGTCTTTCTTATATTTCAAAACGATTTAACATTATTTCTCTTTCTCTTTACAGGTAGAAATTGTATTTCGTATGAAATGGCATATCATTCATTCTTATTGTATGTAAGTTCAAAAATGTTTCCAAACCTTGATAACTTCAAAAATTCATTAGCTTATAGGCCAAATCTTTTGCCATTTTTAATAATTTTCAAAACTACTCAAAAGACCCATATTACACGCAGAAAAAATAGCATCATGTTGCGTTTAAGATTATCATTTTATGATTGAAACACATAACAATCACAATATGATTCTAATAATCATATTATGATTCCCGATGATGAGAAAATCGTCCTCAGTAATCCTATGCTCAGTCAGAATCATGTTTATGATTGTTAGTATCTTAATATGATAATTTCTTGTCCCCAATAACGTTCAATCATGTTAATTCTCTGTGTGTAGCGAACCTTTACTCTAAAGTGTACCTAAATAAAAAAAAAACGCTTTAAAACATATAAAATTGTTGGAAAATGAAGTTAAATCGACAAAAAATTAGTTTTTAATTAAAGATGTCACGAACAGCGTATTTGGCACCTTACCGAAAATTCGGTATATTTGCGAAATAGTTATTTTATTAATTTCCATATACATTTTATACACAAATACACTATAAGCTAGATGTTGACAAAATTGAACTGGACCATAATATGTTTTAATATGAAAAATCATTTAAAATCACTATAAACAGCCGCTTTTGATATTTTAAAGAAACATATTTTTCAAGAAACTTAATTTTCTCAATTTTTTTAGATAAAATAAAGATTTTTAAGCTTCTTCCATTTGACCGAATAATTAAGCCGAATAATGCTATTATTATGTATTCGGTCGATTAGTCAAAACATGCTTCATATGTCGAATTATAACCGAATATTCATTACATCTCCAATATAAATTTAAAGTGGTGCGCCCCGGTAGGCTAGTTGGTAGCGTGCTGGCTTATCAGTGCGGGGGTCGTGGGTTCGATTCCCACCGAAGGCCATAGTAGCTAGTGCTCGGTTAGGGTAATAGTACATAATTTTTAATTATATGATTATTAATTAATAAAATAAAATAAAAAAAAAAAAAAAATTAAAGTGTTAATGCTAACTTTTTTTAACTGCGATTAACAAACAATTTTTTTTTGTTATTAAAAAAATTCCAAAATAGACATAAATAGTTAAAGCTATGCTTAAACCATTAAAAAAGCTAAAACTCGGATAAAAATGTGAAAAAAAGAAAATATATCAAAGTTTCTTTTTTAGGGAACACTGTGACAACTTAATTTTACACATTTTTGTTTTATTTATTATAATTTTTTACGAAATCATCAGTTTTATTAAAATTCTGAATAAAATTCCTACCATTTACAAAAATCCGTCTTGAAAAATTCTATAAAACTTGTTTTTTACTCACTTTTAATATTTACTTCAAATTACATTTTTTGCGTTTATTTGCAACGATACGATAAAGCCAAGAAGAAGAAGTGCATTCACGTCAAAACTTTTTAAGTAGAGTGATAGCGGAAATTAGGCTAATGACAGTTGACAGTATTAACATATTCATGCAACAATACGAAACAAATTAAAGGTGCTCTTTAGGGAAATAGGTCACAATAGGGAACATTACCGTAATATATGACAAAAATTAGTTAGAGTGTATATTGTGTAATAAATGTTTTGACTTGTGATAAATACAACGAAATCTAAAAATTCAAGTAACTTTAATTAAATCCAAGCTAAAACTGTAATTTTAATATTATGAATTTGATTTAATATTAAAACCGCCATAACGATAACTAATTAACGCGGATGGATTATGCAAGTTTAAATATCGGCTAGCAAAAAGACAGAAAGGTTTACATGTCATAAGAAAAAAATATGAACATTTTGAATCCAAGTGTCGAATATTTTTTTAAATTCCTCGTATAACATAAAATTTAGTTATGAAGTACGTTATCTTTTCATATAAGACAAACAAAATTTCAAATAGATTCTCTTAATAAAAGGTCCGCCATCTAACGTTTTTTTTCAACTAGTGCTTATTTCGTGAATGTTAACACTTAGCTCATGTCTGATTTGACAGATAATTAGTTTTAATCCTTCCGCTGAACGAACATGGTCCGTATGCTCGTTATCTTGTGAAAAAAGTGAAAGAAACTGGCATCCTCATCGATAAACCAAAGCGTGAAAAGCCAAAAACAGTGCGTACACCCGAGAATATTGCTGCTGTGGCAGAAAGTGTGCGTGAAGCGCCATCAACATCAATTCACCGTCGTTCTCAACAATTGAACATTTCGGAGACATCATTGAGACGAATTTTTCATAAAGACCTTGGTATGACGCCATACAAAGTCCAATTGGTTCAGGAGTTCAAAAAAAAAAGTTATTTGGCGGACCCTTTATGTTTTAAGTTTTCATACACAATAAAAAACTAAGATAAATGCCAGCACTTTTGCAAAATGAAAAAATTATTAACACGTCATATACCGACCATAAGATAATCCGTAATACAAAACCTTACTACATGAACAGGATAGTTAACAGGAATAAGAAAAATAAAATTTGGACAAGGGAAGTGTTCTTGATTTTCGCTTAATTTTTGTACAAATATAAGAATGGAGTCGTATTTACAGTGTAGAGTATTCGCAAGTTAATGTACGTAATTTTTACACCTAAGTATTCAGGCATAAAAATATCTGACACTAGTATACTTTTTATAAAGATAAAGGGTACGCTAAATCGAAATCTGGTCTTAGAATCACTCGAAGGCCTGATGTCCAAAATCAGGCGTTCGAGCTATATTGCGGGGGAAAGTTTCATTTTGTATCAAAATGTTCCTATTTTTCACATTTCTGGAAATATATTTTTTATAATACATTTACCGGTGCCTGAACAAACTACTCTTACACTTTTTTTAAGTTTTTTTAATTTCTAAGATATCTTATTTTTCTTGAAAGTTTCGTCGGTTTAACTTGATAATAAATTCGAATTTTTTTAAATTTTACACTGCGGGACCTTAAATTGCAGTAAAAACCTTAATTTCAATTTATGATATTTTGGAATTAAGTTCTCTTAAAAATTTAAAAAATGAAAAAAAGGGAAGAGTAGTGCCGTTACAAGTATTATGAAAAATATATTTCCGGTAAGGTGAAAAATATGCGCATTTTAATTAAAACCTACATTTTTAATATAGCTCGAATGCCAGATGTTGGAGAGCGATTCTGAAACCAGACTTGGATTTGGCGTATCTTTAGAAAAGTACACTTTAGTTCCAGTATCAAATATTTTTCGGCCTGAATCTTTAGGTGTAAAAAGTACTTACATGTACTCACGAGTGCTCTCCACTGTAAATATATGTATATGATAATAAATGGTCGTGCATATATGATCACTAAGCCCAAAGTTTAAGAACATATGGCCGTATACGATCATATATGCTTACATATGGGTATTACGAACATATGTATCTGTAGTTCAATATATGAAAATACATGGCTTCAGATATGACCATATATGCGAATCATGAATTGGATGCTAAATGGACATATATGATCACATACTGCCATATAGCATAAAACTTCCGATACAACATACATTGCACCATTTATGGTTATCACATATGTTGATACATTCTTATATAGAATCATATATGCTCAAAGTACCGATCCGATGAATCCTCAGATTTTAATGAAACTTGGATATGTTGTTGAGTATAGATAAATATTAGACATGTATTTTCTTTCTAGGTGCGCAATCGCGCGATTAGGGTTTAAAAATGAGGGACAACAATTACAACATTTTTGTATGACAACGTCTTTAAAATTTTAGAAATTCAAATATTTTTGAACGCAGTATTAATGAGCTCAAGAAAACAAACATTTTGATTCCCATATTATATGTGTTGTGGGCTCAGGCCTGTCTTTTATTTGAAATATTTAAAATATGGGTTAAAAAAGTTCTTCGGGAAAAGTCGTCTTAAAGTCAACCGATTACGAAAATTGAAAAAAGCCCAGACATCCGCTCTGTTAAATGCAAATTTGAACTCAAACTAACAACAACTTCCCATGCAAATGAGGTATTCGAAGAAATTTGTTTATTAAATGACAAAAATGTTCCGACGTGTTTTTTATACCCCTGGATGTGTCTTTTCATTTGATATCCAATTTGCTTACATTTTAATAACTTTTACATAGAATGGCTTAAAATCTGGACTCACAAATGTTTTAATAAATTTATAAAAAGTGGCACATAATAATATGATATATCAAATTCACATTAAAAAAGCTTTAAAAAGCTTTAATATATTAATATATATTTGCACACTATATCTTCGCGAATAATATTTTTTAATATTATTATAATGGTCTGAAAAGTTATGGATTTTGTTAAGCCCAGATGTGTATTTCATAAAAAATTTATTTCAGTGTACTAGCTTTCCATTTTCGTAAACTGCAGCTAATTCTTTCTTTTTAAAAGAGAAGCAACACTCAGGAAATTCTTCCTATTAATTCTTTGGAAAGGGGATAGTGGAGAGATTAAAGGTGGTGAAAGATGGTGAAAGATGAAGGGCTTCAAACATGGCAACACTGTAATTGCGCAAGTAGATAAGTCTTAGAACAGATGTTGCTCGCCACCTGATGTAGAGTTGGCGAATTTATTGAAGCTTTTTGTTTCATAGCCCTGATTCATTATTTTACTTCGGTGGGATTAAGGCTATGGGAACACCGAAGGTGGGCGCAGCGATACATATAAGTGATAGAAAACTCATACATATTATTTTTCTAAATTGATGTTGTCGTCACCGGGAATCGAACCCGGGACCATCTGTATAACAATCCAACGCGCTAATCATTACACCACAACGCCCATTAACCATTACACCACAATTGACTTGTGTTTTTTGTTTTTTATTTCTTGGTTATAGTTTTGCCATTAAAAATACGATGACATACGGCGTCTTAACTTGAGATAGAAGAAGTCTGTGGTCAGGGTAACATTTTTTATTGATCGCCCATTTTATGAAAAAAAAAGCAAAATGGTGTTGACAGAATCTCCCAAAACTAAAAATTGTGATGCGAATGTCAAACCATATATAGGTGTTTTGACCAGTATGGATTTGCCGAATTATATTAAAAGAGATTTTTTTTGTATCCGTAATTTAAATTTAAGTAAATAATTTGTTATCCTAAAAAACATTTAATTTTGCTACTAAAATTTTTGCGTAAAAGTGCCATTAACCAATTGCTGGCAAAAATACCAATTTTGTGCAAAATTTTTTCGTTTTCATATTTTGTTTATTGCTTGCATTTTCGGCAGTTCTTTACCAAATGTCTGTAGAATTGGATCCAGTAATGTCTCAGATATTTCTAAAAACACGTAGAAAAATCAATTTCGTACTAACTAACACCTGGGGCGTTGTTATGTCTGTTTACTTTTGTCCAGATTTTAAGTTTGCCCATGCTTTAAGAAATATATTTAAAAAACCTCAAATTTGAAACCCCTAAAATTGAGATTGTACACGTTAAAAAATATGTGTCTAATATTTTGTTGTCCGTTACAACATATTCTAGTTTCATTCAAATCTGAGGATACGCCACGTGTAGTTCCTTGTGAGAAGCAAAATATACGGCAGATCCACCACAGCTTGTAAAGGGTTATTTTTTAAGCGTTTTCGGATTTAATTTTAAAAAAACACATACAATTTAGAGAAATGTATGAAATATTTATTTAAGTCGATAGAACGAACTATATAATTCAACGTTTAAAGATGATCTCATGTAAATGTTGACCGCAGGTACACCTCAAATGGTTCATACGCTGTGTCCAATTTTGACATACTCCTAAATTCTTCAATATTCGCTACCAGTGAGTCAACCATGACGACCTTGTCCATATAGACATTAGCCTTTACATAGCCCCACAAAAAATAGTCTAAAGGCGTTAAATCCCACGATCTAGGCGGCCAATTGACCGGCCCCAATCGTGAAATATACTGTTCACCGAATTCGCCTCTGAATTCTGCCATTGTTTAGCGTGGTAGCGTATTGTTGAAATCACATGCCACCCCATTTCAGCTCTTCCATTTTGGGCAAACAAAAATTTGTAGTCATCGCACGGTAAAATGATGCCACCGGCGCATAATCCACA
The DNA here is from genome assembly GCA_021234595.1 of Delia radicum. NCBI lineage: Eukaryota > Metazoa > Arthropoda > Insecta > Diptera > Anthomyiidae > Delia > Delia radicum. The sequence goes on along the minus strand of CM037854.1, from coordinate 60,842,695 downwards.
CACAGTGCATTTTTCGGGATGCATTGGCAGTTCTTGCAATGCTTCTGGCTGCTCTTCACACCAAATACGGCAATTTTGCTTGTTCACGTATCTATTCAACCAGAGCGTTTGGCTTCAATTCTTGCACAAATTCCTTCCGCAGAAATTTCTACGTAGCGGAGTTTTAGAAGCCCAATTGCTGCGAACGGCGCCGAATCGATAATTCGCGGTCATCAACAACACTGGCGGATACAGCTGCAATATTTTTTACTGTCCGCACTCTACTTTTGCGAGTTGTCCAATAATGTAAATTTGGTGAGAAATTTAGTCACGATTCCGAATAGCCGCCCCAGAGGGTAGCCCAAACTGACCATAAATTGGAAGAAGTGCACTATGTATTTTCTCACTCGAGCGTGAATTTTGATAATAAAATTCAATAATCTGCAAGCGTTGTTCGTTTGTAAGTCGATTCATTGTTAATTTATAGACCAAACTGAACATGTTTAACAGTAATATGTTACGCGAAAACAGCTCAGCTGCCAAAAACAGTGTTGCCAAAATGAAAGTTGCTAAAAAACCACCCTTTACAAGTCTGGTATAATTATATAGAGCTTTTAAATGATCTGTATAATTAACAGATCAGTGTAGGGTACATACAACATGAACAAAGTATTATGGAAAATGTAAAAAGAATACAGCAACTCATAACTAATGGAACTATTTTCAATTAAAAGTGCTATTTCTGCTGTTTCAACTCGACTTTCCTTTTGTAAGAAAATCTAACAGGAGTAAACAGAAACAGAACACAAGGATATTAAGAATGTAAAAAATGTGTTAATAGTTTCAAGTAATAGATAACACAGGAATGAGTTACTAAGCCAACTGCAGGGAGGTGTAAATAGTTACCTTGATTAAAAAAAACGTAGAGGAATATGAAAACTTTTGAAAATGAACAATAACTAAAATGAAATAAAAAGAGATTTTTATAATGAAATCTTGTTAACAAATTGAATTTTTTTCTAAAGGAAAAAACTTAATAATTTTATATGAGAAGTTATATAATATGAAATAAATACAGAGACGTATTAGAAATATATCTCATTAGAGATTATTAGGGCCCCATATCAATTTGTTAAATATGGGCGCTTAGTATTCAAAATATGGGCCATTTTGTAATATGGAACGTTTCAGGATAGATATGATTTTTTCACAGGGTTGCAGTAAAGCTTCTCATAGTCGAAATGTATGTCCATTTTGAGCTACCACTCTTTGTTTTCAAAATATTGGCTATTAAAAAAAACCAATTTAGTTGTTAACATAAATTTTTTTAAATGAATTCCCTCTGAAATCTAATTTTTAATTCGCCTCTGTCTGTACTTAATGTGTGTGTGTGGCAGATCTTTTTTTTTTTGTCCAAATATGCCAAAAGAATGGTCTTATTAAAGTAAAAGGATTTTCAATGAAAAATTACAACACTTTCGGATTATCACACAGAGTTCAGTTAACGCAATATTCTTTACTCGAATATAAAAGAAGCATATACCCTATGTTTTGTGTTGATGACGGTTCTAAATGTGTATTCAGACTTCCAATACACACACATTCATATATGGAATTAAAGCAGTGAAATTAATAATTAAACCCAGCAGTTCCCAATTTTGGTTTAGTGACTCCTGTCAAGGAACATTATTAAAATCCGAGAAGGCAGCAAGGAGTTCTTAAATAGTTGTTTTTTAATGTCCCACTGCGCAATGTAATAAAATATAATTTAAAAATTTTAAATATTGAGAAACGCTGTTATTTCATTTATCTTAGAAAGAAAAGCTAGCATTAATACCAGGGGTGATTCGATTTTTTTGACTGGCGTGCCAAAAATTCAATGACAATAATAATTTAAACAAGTAGGCATGGTAATAATAGTAATAAATAGTAAAAAATAGTAATATGGTACACCCATGTTGCCAGAAAGAAAGTTGCTAAAAAATCACCGTTTATAATAAAATAAAATGGTTTTATCTGGCTGAAATATTGCTTAAACCAATATTGGGGAAGAATTTTGCATGTGGTACTGTCAAAACACATGATTTGCAAACAATATAGTGTGTTCCGAAAACGATATTCATTGTACCTTTGGTTATTTTTTACACGGTGGGTTTTACAAAAATAGCAGTGGTTTGCCAGTACTATAGTTTTGGTACGGTTATCATTTTCTACCTGGGTGGTATCTAGAGTAAATCTTCACGAGGGAATAAATTGATAAAGTGCATAAAAGTTTTTTTTTTTCATTAAAATAGTCTAATCTAAAAACCATTAAAAATTACTGAATAATGTAGAATTAAAAAGTGCTTATCTGCTTTTAGTCAATTAAAAAAAAAAAACTACCTGAAGTTAATATTTCTGAAAACATAAAATAATATGAAAGTTTAAACTGAGGAAAAGTCAAAAAAAGTTATAACTTTACAAAAAAACTGAAAATTAGTATTTTTGTTCACAGTAAAGTCCCAGCCAGAAAGATACGAAAGGCAAAGCATTGGCCCATTGCTTTCAACGGAGGTATGAGCGTTGGCAGAGCGTTGAATTTCTGAAGATTTAAGTGCTTTGCCAACCCCAAAATGATAACACCGGACAGGGCTTGGCCGTTCTTTTTTAAAACGTTCGCACAGCACTGGCAATGAGTGCTTCGCCAGTACCAAAGTCATAATTTTAAAACGTTGGCAAAGCATTAGTAGAACAACCAATAAAGTGCTTTTTTAATGATAAAATAAGTGCTTTGTCAACCCCAAAATTATAACACCTGGCAGGGCTTGGCCATTTCTGTTTTAAAAGTTTGGCAAAGCACTGGCAATAAGTACTTCGCCAGTACCAAAATCATAATTTTAAAACGTTGGCAAAGCATTGGTAAAACAACTTATAAAGTAAATAATAAATTAATAAAAAAAACAGTGTACTTATTATAATTGTTTATATAAAATTTTGGTTTTATTATTTTAAATAATAAAATTATGTAAAAAAATAAACATACAAATTAAATTTCTGCAATCAAAATTAAAATAAAATTCAATTAAAAGAATCATTTGTATTCTGACTGTGAACTTGTAATTTTTCATAGAGAAAATTGAAATTACAAGTTTGTTATAATTTTTATTAAAAATAAAAATTATGTTTTTTTTTTTTTTTTTTTTTCTACCTTGTGCAAAAAATGAAAATTATTCAAGTTCGAGGCCATACTCTATATTTTTTCATTAGGATATTGTCGTAACAAATAATCTATAGAGTTTTTTGTTTTCAAATTTATTATTTTACCCTTTCAGGAATGTGTTGATAGATATATTTCGGGAATTTTCTAGGTTCCCATCATCAGAACACGTTTTGAAAGCGGTAACAATCCCATGCCAAACATCAAACATTCATATGAACTAGTTTACTCACTACATGAGAACTAATATACATATGAGTTTGAAGTTAAAGATTATAGCCATTTATTAAAAAAATAAATTGAAAACTTGTTTGATGTGAAAGATCCACCTCTGGTGGATATTCAATACACGTTTTTTTGTTTTTCTCTCCTTTTTATATTTTGTTTAGTTTGTAAACAAAAGAGGGGAAGTAAACTAGGCGGTACTTTGCCTTTTTTACAAGTTTGTTATAATTTTTATTAAAAATAAAAATTATGTTTTTGCTTTTTATTTTACTTCCCCTGTTTTGTTTACAAACTAAACCAAATATAAAAAGGAGAGAAAAACAAAAAAACGTGTATTGAATATCCACCAGAGGTGGATCTTGCACATCAAACAAGTTTTCAATTTATTTTTTGATCAATGGTTGTAATCTTTAACTTCAAACTCATATGTATATTAGTTCTCATGTAGTGAGTAAACTAGTTCATATGAATGTTTGATGTTTGGCATGGGATTGTTACCGCTTTCAAAACGTGTTCTGATGATGGGAACCTAGAAAATTCAAGAAATAGATCTATCAACACATTCCTGAAAGGGTCAAATAATAAATTTGAAAACAAAAAACTTTATAGATTATTTGTTAGGACAATATCCTAATGAAGAAATATAGAGTATGGCCTCGAACTTGATTAATTTTCATTCTCATTGCACAATTAAAGGTCGAAAAAAAAAAAAAAAACATAATTTTTATTTTTAATAAAAATTATAACAAACTTGTAAAAAAGGCAAAGTACCGCCTAGTTTACTTCCCCTCTTTTGTTTACAAACTAAACAAAATATAAAAATTAGAGAAAAACAAAAAAACGTGTATTGAATATCCACCAGAGGTGGATCTTGCACATCAAACAAGTTTTCAATTTATTTTTTGATCAATGGTTATACTCGTTTTTAAATAAGTTACGGTTGTAAATCGTTTTTATAAACGGTTGTAAATTTAGTAAATCGAGCACTGGCAAAGTACTTTTGACCAGCGTTCAGAAAGCGTTGTGAAAAAGCGCTGTGCCACTGTTTTTATTATGTTAGCGGTTGTAAATTTTGTAAATAAGTACTGGCAATGCACTTTTTGACAATGTTGGGAAAGCGTTCTAAGCCAGTGCTGTGACAGTGCTTTTTTATTTTTACGGTTGTAATTTTTGTAAATCAAGTACTGGCACAGCACTTTGTACAAACGTTGGAAGAGCATTCTAAGCTAGGGCTGTGCCAGTGCCTTTATTATTTTTAATGTTGTAAATTTTGTTAATTAAGTACTGGCAAAGCACTTTTGGCTAACATTGGCAGAGCGTTGTAAATCAATGCTTTGCCAGTACTTTATGTGTTTGACCTTTGCAAACAGTGCTCTGCCAGTGCTTGATTTTTCAGACCATTTGCAACTTCTGGCTGGGGTGTTATATTTCAAATGAGCAAATTTGTTTTAAAATCTGTTGACCATCTTCTCTTAAAATGTACCAGTGTGCGACGTACGTCAAACACATTCTCTTAAGTTACGTGCACTGACAGCTAATCTCAATGAGTTTGAGATCTATGTAATCTATGATATAAAAATATACAAGGTGTAATATTAAAAAAAAAAACAATATGTAAAGGGTTCTGCAAATGAACATTGAAGTGGGTCGAAACACAACAATTTTTTAGTGGTCCTCTAAAAATTAACTTTGATATTTTATATGTAGAGTTTATTGAGCTGGGCCATTTTACAAAAAGTGTATATTATTGTTTTCTTTTTTTTAGGGGTATCTTTCATTTGATAACCCTACAGTTTCTAAAAAAAAAAAAAAAAAATTCTTGAAAAAAACTACAAAGTAGACCTTTTTAAAAATGGTCCAGCTCACTATTGTAATTGTATTGTATTGTAATCTTTATTTAATAAATGAAAATAAATAAAGTAGCTATTTCATAACAACGACTTATAGTCGTCTGTTATAAAAATATAGCTTAACAAACCTAAGTTTAAACTTAGTAATTATACAAATTCTTCTAATATCATTTTCCTATAATTTAGCCTATTCCATCCGTTAGCAATGTTAGCATTTAAAATATTTATGAGTTCAATTTCATTAAAATGACTTTTGCCTTTTAAATACCTGCTTCTGAATTCGCACGTTGCAATGAAATGCGGCAGTGTTTCATCTTCACCAGTATTACATAAACTGCACGTTTTGCTTTCACTACTACTAAACGTATTGGCACGTAATGGCAAAATATCACATATTTTTTTGAAAATTGTTGTAATTTGGTGTAGGTTTTTGGATGTTTCAATATAATCTCTCCCTTTACTGTGATCTAAATATCTATAAAAACGGGTTCTGCTGTTTAAAGCTTTTTCTTGCATTTGTGCACGGATTTTGTTTTTTATTTGTTGTAATAACAGGGTACCTCTCGACAGCCATTCTTCTTCAGACGTATTTTCAAATCTTGTATTAAACTCACTGCCTATTTCATTAAATTGTTTTGAACAAAATATGTTGTTTCTTAAAATAAGCACCGAAAGTCTGTAAGGTAGGCAGTTTTCATTGCATCAAAAGAGGGTTTTAAAACCGTAGTTCATAAGAAGGTTTAGAGTGTAAAAATAGCTTAATTCTGTATTTGTTTCTAAATTCAATTCAATCCAGCTCACTAACGGTTACCGCAAAACTCGAAATATTTTCTTAGAAAATAAAAAAGTTTATTTTCAGGGGACCACTATTTTTTTTTTCTGAAACGACCCACATTAATGAACATAATAGCCAATTATTTTCTTAGATGTTCTAGCTGGTATAAAAAAAGAAAACTTTAAATTTGCATAAAAATTTATAAAATGTCATGTTAATGCTAACAGTTTTCCTATGCTCGTTTGTATCGAAAAAAATTTTATTTAAAATGTTTTACTAGGAGAAAAGGTCGTTTTAAGATGAGTGTGTTAATATAAAAAAATAAGTTTCTGCTTGTTAAATAAATGTTTAATGTAAGTTTTTTCCTATTAAACCAGCATGCATTTTGATAACCCTTGTATTTTAAATTTTATAAAAAAATGCTAACTACATAAAGGAAATCGGTTGATAAACAAATTTTTTGAGTGTTTTTATATTTTTTGGTGGTGTAATACATATTTTGAAATGTTTTAAACACAATGAGATCTATAAATTGATATAGCCTTACTTAAATTCAAGCAAAAACTGTAATTTGAATATTTTTTTATTTTGCTTGAAATTTAAAACCGCCATAATTTTTACAGCATTTAAGATAAATGGTTAACACGAATGAATACAAAAAAAATTTAAATATTTTACCTCAAAGTGTCGAAATCTTTTGAAATTCGTCATATATTCTTTTAAGCGTAGAAGTAAAGCGTTTAAGTAAAAAAGCATAAAAATAAATTTAAAAAAAATGTTACTTCAGCACTTAATATATATTGGTAATAACTACATATCTTTTTGTTTTTGTAATAGAGAAAGTAACCAGTTATTAGCAACTCATTACAGGTCAGTCAATGCAGATACTCCAAACAATAGTGATATCTTATTACCGTTTCTACACTGGGAGTATGTAATAACTGTGTTTGCGTACTCAACATTGGGAGCTGCGGATTCCGCAAAATATTTACATTATTAGGTTTTAAACTAGCAACAAATTTCAAAATACGCTGAAATTAGCGTCTGCTTAAATATTCAGCAATATCTCTTTGTCCATAAAATTTTCTACGAAAGTTCTTTATAACAGTGCACAGAGAGAATTTTGTTTGACGTAATATAATGCTACTTTTAAGTAAGCTAACACTAGCATTTTTTAAAAGCTATCATTAAAATATTGCATTATATAAAATTTTTCAAGGCGTGCCATATTTTTGCCATTTCTCATCTATACACTGATACACTTAATCATTATTAATGAAAATATGTGCGCACATGTAATGGTAGTTGTAAATTTAGTTGGTATTTTTTCAGTGTTGCCACATTAAACATACAAAACTACATTACAATTTCTAAATTTCTCATAATGTCATAAATAGCATGGGACAATATATCATACCTACTATCAGCTAAAATTATATAAAATTAGATCTATTTATATACAAATAGATATAATTTAATGTCCCGGATATGAACAAATCGCAGATAAAATTTTATCAAATTATATCTAATTTGCTATAATTAGACTCATTTTCCGGATCAATTTGTATGTGTTTATATATGGGAACTAATCAAATAAGATATAATTATATTTGACTCTATATTAAAATTTTTACCCGGGATATTTAATGTCTAAATATATATTATGTTGTATTTTTTAATGGCGAGGTATATATAACGTCATACTTAATGGGAATAATTGTATCTTATTCTAAATGCAATACACACTCATATATTGATCGAGATGCGATAAGATGCAACTATAAATGACATCATATTAAAATTTTTGAGGGAATTTAATTTTATATATGAATTTATATAATTGTGACCGGTTAAATACACTGGCATACAAAAACTTATAAGTGTATTTATATAAAGGGTTATTTTTTTTAGCAATTTTCTCTTTGGCAACACTGTTTTTGGCAGCTCAACTGTTTTTGTGTAACATGTTACTGTTAAACATGTTCAGTTTGGTCTATAATTTAACCATGCATCGACTTACAAACGAACAACGCTTGCAGATTATTCAATCTTAAGAAAGTGTATCGTGCTCTTCTTCCAATTTATGATTAGTTTGGGCGAATTTCTGAGGCGGCTATTCGGAATCTTGTGAATAAATTTCGCACCAAATTTACATTATTGGACATTAAACCACCAACTCGCATAAGTAGATTGCAGTAGTGAAAAATATCGCAGCTGTATCCGCCAGTGTTGTTGATGACAGCGAATTATCGATTCGGTGCCGTTCGCAGCAATTGGGTCTCTGTTACTCCACAACGTGGAAAATTTTGCGGAAAGATTTGGGTGTAAAAGCTTTCAAAATAAAGCAGGTGTTAGAATTGAAGCTACACTACCTACCACAACGGCTAACTTTTGGTGAATGGGCGCTGGCAAAGTTGGAAGAAGATCCACTATTTTATCGGAAAATTGTTTTCAGCGACGAAGCTCATTTCTGGTTGAATGGATACGTGAACAAGCAAAATTGCAGTATTTGGTGTGAAGAGCAGCCAGAAGCATTGCAAGAACTGCCAATGGATGTCGAAAAATGGACTGTTTGGAGTGGATTATGGGCCGGTGGCATCAATGGACCGTACTATTTTTTTTTTTTTTGCCCAAAATGGAAGAGCTGGGCTTGGGTGACATGTGGTTTCAACAAGACGGTGCCACATGCCACACAGCACGCGAAACAATGAAATCAAATCCGAAAGCTCTTTAATAATCTCCCTTCAAAAGAATGTATTATTATATGCAAACGTTATTACTCCCGTAAAAAATTAATTTTTGTTAGTTATTTTAAAAAGAGAAGAATATATTGAGTTTTTAGAAATTCTCTGTTTTTTTTGTTTATATTTGTTTGTTTTATATGTTCACAGTTTAAAATAACAATTACATAATTTTATTGTATATCCAATATATTAAAATGTTATAAGTGGAGTACCGTTTGGAATTTTGAATTTGATTTTAAGTAGGATGTAGAAAATACAAGTATTTTTAAAATACCGAAAAAATAACTACTAAAAACATTTGATTTTATCAATTTTTACAGTTGTTTCAAAATTTGTGTAATAAATAATTGTCAGTTATTTTCACGATTTTGGTAATTATTTTAACTGCATTTGTTAGTTGTTTTTCAACAGTTTAAAATAACAATTTTTTTAAATGTTTTAACTGTTATTACCGTTGTCACATTTTTAACTGAATTTACAGTATAAACTGTAATTTTCAGTAGATGTATTATACATATGGCATCATGCATAAGTATATCTTATATCAAGCAAAAAAACATATTTTTTATAAGAGAGTATATATTTTTATATCTTAAATTATATACCATATATTGCACCATATTTGATAACATATTAAGCTATATATGAGAATATATTATCGAAATCTTTAGCACATATGAATAATAACTGATTTTTTAAAAATCAAATATGTAATAATATATCGTTATATATGTTACCACATAAGAAAATTATAATAATATATGGCTATGCATGACACCATATATTCTCAAATATTAAAAAACTTGTTAAGATACATTTTTTAACTCGGGTACATATGGATTACACATTCATTGTATAAAAGAACATAAAATGGCAAGACTGGAAGTTTGCCTGTAAAGCTCATGAATGTATGTTGTAGAGTTAGTCCTTATCTATGAGTATGTATTTTGCCATTTTGAAGCACCATATGTATGTATAATACAAATACAAGTTGATTTTCATTCAGTTGATGATGTTTTCTTTATTATCTATTTGAAGTGTAAGAAAATATGAAAGGGATGCCTGTATAGTTTCTACTGTATAATATGGATTAAGGTAGTAAGTAATACGAAGCTGTAATTGGATACAAGTTTTAAAAATTATTATAAAGCGTTCTTTTACAAAATCATAAATAATAGAAAATTGATTTTAAAATATATCTACGAAGGTAATTAATTAATTAATATTAAAGTAAAGAATTTTATTGAAACAAATTTGTATAGAACGTTAAAGGTACACTCAAATAAAAAAGTTAGTAAAGTCAGCAAAAAATTTTGCTGAGTCAGCTAAATTTTAGTCAGGAGGGTGCTTGCAAAAAAATTGCTAATGTTAGCAAAATCTTAGCAACAAAATTAGAAGTTTCAGCAAAAGTTTTGCTAAAACTTAGTGGATTAGAAATTAAAAAATACTTGCTAAACATTAATAAAATTTTTGCTGAATATTAGTAGACTGAAAAAAACTCAAAAAATTTGTAGAAAATTTTTACTTTAGTTAATTTATTTTGCTTAAAATCATAAAACATATTTTTGTGATTCTTTTTAAAATAATTTATAATACGTTACAAAATATAAAAATTTTCATACTCCCACATTGACGTCATGAGTTAATGTAATAACTGCAAATATATAGAAATAATTATATATAACATAAACAAAATTATCTTTCAACTACTTACATCAATGGTTGCCCCAATGATGTTATATTTTAAAGGAACGCTAATGCCGCAGAAACGAAACGAAAAAATAACAAAAGGTAACATATACAACCCGTTTTTTTGCAATAAGAAAAAGGGAACATAAAAATTTACCTAAGATGTATGTCTTTGTCTTGACTACAAATACACATTTAATCTTTTTTAAATTTAAATATTTTATTTTGTCTTTTATTTAATTAATAGACAATTACTTTCACAATCCGGTGAAAACGCAAAATTTAAGTTGTCTCAATCCACAATTTTGTTTAGTGTATGAAAAACAGATACAAAAATCTTATATGGTTGATTTTTTTATATGTCTTACTAGAGTTGTACTAGTTAGTATAATTTTCCTCGTCACTACTTCATCTTGATATCTATTTCATTCTGCGTATAACTTTTAATCTGGTTGTTGTTCACACTATTGATATGCTAATAAGCACAATTTTTTTAGCAACATAAATTAGTAAAACATTAGTAACATATTAGTAAAACATTAGTTCAAAGCAGTTAAGTGCTGACTAAGTATAACTAAAATTTTAGTTTAAACATAATTTTAGCAAAAAATTTGCTGAAAAATAGTATACCTGATTTACAAGATGTTTTACTAACTTTTCTACTAACTTATTTTTTTGTGAGTACGAAAACTCTCATTAATATGATGAATGCTCATTGCTTTTCGATCAATGAAGCTATTTATACATATTTCTGAACTGTTTCATAAAAATATTGTAATTGTGGTGCCTTTCGGAATTCCACCAGGATCAGCCTCAATTTTGCTTCACTAGACTAAAAAAATAGTCCATTTTGCTCGAACTTATGACAATCTTTCATAGATTTTCGTCCAGTGATACTATTTCGTAAATATGCTGAAACTTTTTTCGCTGAGTTTAGATTTCTATGTTTTTTATATAATTACCTTTTGCAAAATGTTTGCTCTTTCAGTAAAAAGGGTTGCTATATTTCATTCCTAATTTATTTTTTTCATCAAGCAACTGTTTAAAACATATTGAAGTGAATTTTCTTTATTAAGCAATGTTTGCTATTTTATCATCTGTAAGTCTCATTAATACCATAGTTTAACCCAAGATAATAAATGTTAGTAAATAAGTTATAAAAAATAAACTGTTATATAGCATTATTAGAGTGGTCCAAAAAAAGATGAAAGTTCAATTTTGCAATCTTCCCAATATTGCGCATATTCCTTAACCTTTTCACTAGCGACTTTTAGTTTGTATATTTATATCTATTTTGACTTCAGATTCTTGTTAGGCATCCTCAAATTATAAAGAACAATGTTTCCATGTATGTACCCACTCCTCATCCTATCCAATTACAAATGGGTCCTTTAATCGATAATATTCGAATAACGAAAAATGCTTTGTTTGGTTTTATTGTGATCATTAAAATAAGCTACACACAAAGAAATAAAGTGCCAACCAATTTGAAGCGTGTATTTTAATGGTATCAACTAATAAATTGAGTTAGTACAACGATATTTATATTAGATTTATGAATATTTTGAGTGTTGCAACTAAAATTGAGTTTAATTAACCGAGCTTTGTTGTGAAATCTAATGTTTAGTTACACCAACCCACTGTAATTCGTAATAACCGAATTTGAATCGCAGCAACCGAAGTACAGTTGGCAAATAGCTTAATTTTTTTCTGTGTGTAGGTGCCAAATTTCGTTATTCTAGCTTTGTTGGTTTAGGAGATAAACCAAATTCCTTTTTTTTTTTTGGAGATAAAGGATAATGAAAATATATGACTTTGTTATCAAATATCGCGACTATAATTCCTTGATGAACAATTTATGCATATGATGATTTTTTTCAATGTACAAGATCGTAATGACTTTGTTATCAAATATCGCGACTATAATTCATTGATGAACAATTTATGCATATGATGATTTTTTTCAATGTACAAGATCGTAATGAACGTATTTGCACGAACATTGTGAGTTTGACTGCACTTTTATATTTTTTTCAAAAATATGTACACTGTAGAGTAGTGAAATTGTCTAAAAACTCTATATGTGATCTTGGGTCTCAAAGTTTTAAGAATTGTGGAGCTCGCAAATTAAAAGTATTTTTTTTTGTGGACAACCCTAAGCATTATAGTTAGTTTAAGTACTTTTAGTACGTGTATCTCTTACATACAGAAGGAAGAAAAAAAGAACAAACACATCCATAAATGTATGAAATAAATTGTTATATACATACTTTTACACATACACACTGTTTACTATAAAAAATCCTTAAGTGCGTTAATTCATTAGAAGTATAATCAGGATTAAAAATGAAAAACAAGAGCGTTTGTTTAAAATTATGAAAATAATTTTACTACCTAGCTTTTCTGTTAAATATATTCCAAAATTAATATTTAATTAACATCTTTTGGTACTTGGTAACAAAATCTATTAAATATACTTAAAGTCATTTTGAAAACATATAAAAACAAAATTGTTTTTAGAAAAACAATTACCAAGAAAGACCCTTTTTTCTCTTTAATATAATTATTAGTTAATCTCATTTATATTTGCAGCATATTTTAAAAACATGCTTTAGATACCCTACACTCAAAAAAATAAGTTAGTAGAAAAGTTAGTAAACCGTCTTTTAATTCACGTACACTCAGGGAACTTCTGCTTTAAAAATATGTAGTTGTTTGGGTTGCAATACAGTTTCTTTATTCTAAATGTAAATGTCAGTCATTTTTAGAACAAATTAAATTTTTGACTAACCTTCTAGTTCATTTAAAAAAACAACCACATCAAATGACTGTAAAAAATGATTTTACATTCATTTTTTACAGTTGTTTTTTGTTATTAAAAAAATTAAAAGAAAAAAATAAATGCTTGTTTATTTTTTACTACCATGTGGTTCATTTTTACTACAATTGTTAGTAATTTTTTGAACATTAAAAAACAAATGAAAATGTTTGTTGAATTTACTGTAATGTAAGTCATCCTTTCTTTAAATGAAATTTCATTTGTTTTCAACTACATTTGCGGTGGTCTTTACCTACATAGTACTCTAAGTGTATACCATTTTTCAGCAAATTTTTTGTTGAAATTTTGTTTTTCAGCTAACATTTTAGTTATACTTATTAAGCACTTAACTGTCATGAAGTAATGTTTTACTAAAATTGATAAGCAAATTAATAGTGCAGACGACTACCATATTGAAAGATATATCAAGTAGATGGCAAGGCATATTAAGATGTAGTAGAGACCAGGAAAATTATACTAAAAACTACAACTCTTGTAAGACTTTAAAAAAAAAATCAACTATGGAAGATTTTTGTATTTCTTTTCAAAATACAATACTCGCAAAACAAAACGAATTGTGGATTAAAATAACTTAAATTTTGTGTTGTCATCGGCTTGTCAAAGTATTAATTAAATTAAAAACAAAATAAAATATTTAAATTCAAATTCAAATGAAATGTGTATTTGTAAATTAAATGATTATAGTGAATATTAATGTAGTGTGGTCAAATTACAAATAAATATATGTTCAGTTAGACAGCCTGAAGCGAAAATCAAGGACACACAACTTACGTAATTTTTTATGTTTCTTTTTTCTTATTGCAAAAAATGGGTTGTAGACTTCACATTTTGTTATTTCGTTTTGTTTCGTTTCTAGAACAGTGCCATCATTTAGACAACCATTGATGTAGGTAGTTGAAAGGTAATTTGTTTAAGTTATATATAATTATTTCGATAGTTTCTTCACAGTGTAAATAAAACATTTTTTGAACTTCATAAAAAAGTTTCATAGGTTTAATGAAGCTTTTTCATTAGTCGTACGAAATTTTCAATAAATAATATGAAATTTTTCATTAAATTTTATGAAAAACTGCATTAATTTAATAAAAAGTTTTAATGGACAAGTTCCAGTGACAATACATATTTATAATGCAAAAAATCATCGATAACATGCAGATAATTTTCTCAGTGTAGCTAAACTGTTAAAATACATCCTTAATTGTTTGCCTACAGAGTTTCTCTTTCGTAAAAAAACCTGTGGAAGTCAAAAGTCAAATTATTGTATTATGAAATTATTTCAAAGACTTGAATTTTTTATTTTATCGAAAAATTTCATCATTTCATTAGTTTTCATACACTTCAAACTTTAGTTTTTAAATTTAATTCTCAAGTGTTCGACATATTTTATAAAATGCTTTATTGTTTCAATGTAGCCTTTTATTAACTTTCGAATTCTGTGAAATTGTTTTAAAAATTATATGAAGCGGTTCATCGGCTTATTTCCATGGCATTTTTCAAGGCATTCAAAGAACTTCTTAATATTAAAATATTTTATGAAACTGTTTCATTAGTTCTATAAGCGCTTCATTAGACTATCTAGATTTGTAGTAATTCTACACACATTTCATAAATATTGACTTTAATGAAACCGGTTTCATAAATTCTATAATAAGTTTCAAGGGACGAGTTCCAGTGAAAATTTTAGTTTTTTTAATTGTCTCAGCGTAGAATTAATGTAAACTGTGAATTGGGCAAGGCGGGCTGAAAAATGCTATTCAGGTTCAAGAAAAAATAAATAAAAAATGAGTAAAAAGTTGTAGTTTGTCTAGACTTCAGTTGCTAAATATCTTTTGATTGGCCCAGAACTTGGCATTTCCAAGTTGTTTTGCTATTCCCATATGTCTAAGTGGTGAGAACTCAAATTTGGGAAATTTTTTTAAGGCCTTCCTAGTGGGTGTTCATGGCAATGATATGCCAATCATAGATAATGCTAACTTTTTTAATTGTGGTCAAAAATAGTATTTTTTTTCTTTCAAACATGTTGAATAATTGTAAAAAATAGACTATAACTGTTAAAACAATGCCTAAGCCATTTAAAAAAGACTAAAACTTGGAAAACTAATATATAAGAAAAATATATCAAAGATCCACTTTAGCAAGCATAATGAAAACTAAATTTCTCACATTTTTTTCATTTATTGTATTTTATATGGAATCAATGAGTTTTATTAAAATTGTGAACAAAATTTTTACAAAAATCCGACTTGGAATATTCTTTAACACTGGATTGTTATTAAATTTTTATGTTACCCGATTAAATAACTTCAATATGATATATGATCACATATATTTTTTATTGTGTACTCTCAAAATTATGGTCATTTTACAAACATTGGTCTAATTTCAACACCCTACTATGATGAAAAGAACTTGCGACGCGATCAAATAATTTGACGAAATGTGCGCCCCGGTAGGCTAGTTGGTAGCGTGCTGGCTTATCAGTGCGGGGGTCGTGGGTTCGATTCCCACCAGAGGCATTGGTCTGTTTTCGCTACAACGCGCCGAAGGCCATAGTAGCTAGTGCTCGGTTAGGGTAATAGTATATAATTTGTAATTATATGATTATTAATTACTAAAATAAAAAAATAAAAAATTTGACGAAATGTGTCAATATTTTTAGTTAAAAATAAAAAATTATACATAAATATAAGAGCTGATAAAGATAATAAGTCTTATAAGGTCAAAATGTCCTTAGTTTGCTTATAAAGGATTACAAGAACTTCCAAACTTCAAAAAAGTTAGCAACAAAAATATGACTAACTTTTGAAATAGTCAACCAATATTAATGGCTTATACATTAAAATAAATGTATTTTAAATATTTTTCAAATGATGTACAACACGTCATACATGTTGTTTTTTTAATTCACAAAGTTATAGCGTTTTTAGTAAATTTATGTTAATCTAAATTTTAATTTTTGCCATTTATATTTTAAATGTATTCATAATTCTAACTTTTTATAGCATAAATCGAAAGTATATTAACTTACGTTTAGTTTGGTATTCAACACACCTGCACTTATTCCATTTATATTTTGATCTATTTCAAAAATCTATAAATATAAAAAATTCTTTTATTTTTATTTTTTTTTTTATTTAAATTTATTTTCATCGGGATAAACATTAATTGCATTTATAGTAATTAAATGTGCTAAAACTTATTTAACAAATTGTGAAAAGCAATCTGATGCAGTGCAATATAAACAAAATGTTTTCAATAAAATTATAAATTTTTGGATCAATTAACACCTTCCTGCAAACGAGTCACCTTCCTACAAACGCGGCACCTTCCTACAAACCACGTGGTATTACAAAACTTTCCAAGTACATACAAACGCTGATATTGCATCGTTTCGCTAATATAAGTTCTAGAATTAGTTTTCTTAAGCCCGATTATATTGAATTAATTCCATAGATAGTACTAGGTACTATTTAAATTTTATATTACCCTATAAAGAACGTTTGGAATTGGTATTAAATTGCAAGTGTTGGTAAGAGTACTTTTTAAGTTAGCAATTAAAATGAATTATGTGTTTTGGGAAAAAAATATAAGAATCAGTGTTGGGGTTTAATGGTTAAACAATTGATGATACATTTTTTTAATATTACATTTTTTAAATTTTAAAAATTAAAAATAAACTCTAAAACGTGAACAAGTGCTTTAGCTTGACAAAATATATTTTATCCTGACACTTGACAAGACCTAAAAAATCTTGACAATCAAGCTCATTCCAGGCCATGTGGCAACCCTAATATTTATACATATATGACCCTCTGTAGCGAATATGAAATAACATATACTTCCATATATGTCTATATGTGAGCATCTTTTGCAAATATTAAATCACTAATACCTCCATATACGACCATATATGAGTACCGTTTGCAAATATGGAATCACATACACTTCCATATATGAAACATGTATGTCCATTAGGGGTACAACCAAAATAAGGCCCTATCACCACGCTGTAGCCGATGTTGTGCTGCAACAGAAAAATGTTTCCTCAGGTCATTTCGGAACAAAAACGTTCTGCGTGGAAGCCGATTTCTAAAAGTCCTTTAAGAGTTTTTTTTTTATTTTTTCAAAATTTTTTATTTTTTCAAAATTTTATATTTTTTCACTTTTAGCAATGAATTATAATATTTCGCAAATTTGCATAAGACAGCGTAGGTAAGTCGAAATATTTTATCACGATTAATTGAATATATACAGAATATTATTCAATATTTAATGGAAAAACTTATAATTTATTTATCATTTAATCAAATTATAAAGAAAATATTTTTATTTTTTTAGAACTTACTGATCCCAAACTTAATTGTATTTGACGCGGAACCTTTTTTAACGATGTCGAAAATCTGAAGATGCAGTTATTGTTTTTGTATGCACTACATGGTATGGATAGGGCCATTTTGATATTTTCATAAATTGTAAAAAAGTTGTATCCCTAACGAGTAGCGTTTGCAAATATGGAATCACATGCCCTACCATACATGAAACATATGCGTCCATATTTGTCCTCGTACGCCATATATATACAATGTATATTATACATATATGAACTTTTATAACGGGGTGATGAAAACTTATACATTATGTTGTTTTTTGTTCAGACACAACAAAACCAAAAAAAAAACGTCTGCAATCACATAGAAACTTTTTTTAAAATTGAGATAGCGGGAATTATACTCGATATTAAAAAATTTTTGCCTAGTATTGAAATAAAATATTTTTAACCTACTCCCTACTCTGGATAATATAAAAATTCTATATAATTTTAAAGATATTTGAAGAAGCTTTGCCTAGAAAAAAGGTTATCACAAAAAAACTTTCTAATTTTGAAAACCCGCCCACTTTTAAAAGGTGCGTGAACTACAAAAAAAAATATACACTATACAACTCAGCGTAGACATTTTAGCGGATTCCCAATTTTAAAGTTATTTCCATTTATGCTTTAATGTGGTAAATTATTTTTTAAACACAAATTCGGGTTCGAGAGAATAAAGTTTATTATTACCAATTTTAGAGCACACAATTTTTGCTAAAGATATTTGTTACGTTATTACTTGTGAACTAATATCCTTAATATTGGCCATTAACAAAAAATTTATAATCTCATGTTAATAAATATTATTTTTTTAATATTGCGGAATTTTTTTTTTTACATGATAAAATGTTGAAATGTTTGTAGGGTACGTTACAAACGAATATTGTTTTTTTTTTTGGTGTTAAATAAATGGTGTTGAAGGCTTTTGGATTTTGTATACAATATTACATCTAGAATATAAATGTGAATTTTTAACTAAAAAAAAAAAGATACTCAATAACAGGCCTTAAAAGAGCAGACGACCACCAAGGCTGCTGTTAAAGGAATTTGTTTATTAATGCATGAAGTTGTGTGTGTGTGTGTTTTATATGCAGGGCTTTGTGTCTGTGCGTGTGGTCTGCCATATAAATGTTATTATCATACATACATAAACAGTTTTTTTCTTTCGTTCTTTGTAGAACATACTAAGGCCTCTAAGTAGGCTACTGTTACAAAGTCATATATGAAATGTTTATTTCAGTCGGGTGTTTTGTTTGTTCATTTTCCAACATAAATCTGTTCAACGAGTTCTATAAGTGTTTGAAATTGCAAACAGGGGATTTTTTTGTGAGTTTCAGATGTGTTTGTGTGCTTTTTTTTTATATGTACACAGTATCATTATTATGTTTAAAGCTTTAAAGATAAGCCGTAAAACACGTAAATGAAATTTATATTTTTTGTTTGGGGACTTTATCAGTAAGCAGTGACTTCTGTTTTACTTTTTCATGATACTCAGAAAAAAATAAAAGAATTTAAGGTTTTGATAATTTATTAGAGGTTAAAAGTAAAGATAATGGTCTAGACATGTACTTACTAGGTACTCATTAAATTAATATGTTTAATGGTAGTTGGATAACTGTAAGTTAAGTTGTGATTTAAAAGCACAGATTTTGAGATACAAGTTTGTTTAAGTGCACACAAAAAAATAAGTTAGTTGAAAAGTTAGTAAAACGTCTTCTAAATCAAGTTTATCATATTTGAGCAAATTTTTTTTGCTGAAATTCTGTTTGTAGCTAAAGTTTTAGTAATACTTAATCAGCACTTAACAGTTTTGAACTAATGCTTTTCTATTATTTTACTAATGTGTTACTAATTTATTTTGTTAAAAAAATTGTGCACACAGAGAATAAATTGTTTAGAATTCCATTGAAACCAACCAAATTTAATCATTATTGAATAATTTTAATTGTGAGTACTTAAAATGCATCATCAGAATAATTAAACTATATTGTAAACAGAAAATATATAAAATTAACGAAAACACAGTCACATCATCCAAACTATTGGTTTTCCTTATCAATATTGAAAAAATATTATCTTCTACAGTACGTTTAATACCAACAACCAACCACTTTTCGGTGATTTTATCTCTTGAATCAAATATTTGCAGT
The DNA here is from genome assembly GCA_021234595.1 of Delia radicum. NCBI lineage: Eukaryota > Metazoa > Arthropoda > Insecta > Diptera > Anthomyiidae > Delia > Delia radicum. The sequence goes on along the minus strand of CM037854.1, from coordinate 60,822,879 downwards.
TCAAATGGAATATTAGTTTCGCCTGCAAAAAATCAATCACTCTATATAAAATATTAGTAGTCGTTACCAATTTTAAAATAATATAAAGTTTTTTAACAGTTTTGGTAACTTTAATAAAATATTAAGATTATCAACGCAATTTCTGGCGTACATAAAAATCTATTTTTTGCCATTCATATTTAAATTTGAGAGAAAAAAAATATTAAAGGTAGAAATTTGAAAATACAAATTCAAATCGGGTTTTATGCAAAACCCTTGGTGACTTGCGCAAAAAGCATTTGATATGTGAACAAAAAAACTAAAATTAATTTTGAAAAATATATTTTGTGATACATCATCTCTTATTTCAGACATTTTGTGTATTGTTTGAGTGCAAAAACAAATAATTCTAAGATAGTTTTTAAAAAATTTATAGAATAGAGGAAGATGCTGCCATTTTAAGTGAAAATCAAATCGCAAAATCTCGAAAACCGTTAATCCAATTTCAAAAATTTTAAAATATTCGCCAAAATTAATAAAAATTTATATGTAGACATACTTTTGTTAAAGCAATTTAAGAAAAATTTTTAAAAATCGACAAGCTATCCGATTTTTCCAAAATTTGCACCAAATAACTTTTAGTCTAAATACTACAATAATATGCACAATAACTTTAAATTAAAAAAAAAAAGTTTTTCTTCATACAAAAAAAAAAAAAAATGCCGCTCTAATGGATATACATACATCATGGTTGCGTATATAGACAAATATGGGCATATATGTTTTATACAGTAAAACCCGGTTAAGACAAACTCGGAGGGACCAAAAAAATAGTTCGTCTTAAGCGAGGTTCATATTAAGCGGGTTTTTTTTTAACGATAAGAAATATGTATTTATTAAAACAAAAACAAGATTTTTACATAAATAAAAAATAAAATTAGCATTTCATGAATTCACAATTAAAAATTCAAAATTCTTCATGTAAAAAAAAACAATCTGTTATTTTTTTCTGAATGACTGAATTAACGATTCCATTCGTTATAAGTTTTTCTATTACCAAAATATGATTGCCAGCTTCTTCGGCACACGATTTTGTTCGAATATATCACTTGAAAAATTTTCAACATCGGCAGGATTAACAATTTCCAATATTTCTTCATTTGATAAAGTATGTAACGTCAAAATATTAGCATCTATATCTAGAAAGTCATCCACGGATATGAAATTCCCATTAAACGGATAAAGGGTGTACTTAAAACAGTTCATAATAACCGAGGGTTCGTATTAACAGAGTTCGTATTAAAAGATGTATTTTATATGAAAATTGTTGCCAAAACGTCGGGACTTTTAAATTAGTTCGTATTAACCGAGGGTTGGTCTTAACAGAGTTAAGCGAGTTTTACTGTATATGAAAGTACGTGTGAAGGTACTCCATTTTTGGACATATATGGAAGTGTATGATATTTCATATTCGCAAAAGATTGCCGTATAAATATGGGCAATTATGGAAGTATATGGAAATATATATATACAGTGCACTCGCGAACATATGAACACCCTAATGTATGAACACCCCAAAATATGAAAATTTTTTTTCTTCCATTGACTACTCTAAAATATGAACTTAGTGCCAAAGCTTTAAAATATGAACAGCATATTTTTGTATTTTTAACGTATTTTTCGCAAAATAACTTTTAAATTTTGTTTATTTTTCAAAAACTAATTGTTTTTTTTAATCCAATAAACAATAAATAAAATATTTAACATATGAAACTTTTATTTTTATTGGAAAAACGTTTTTAAAGGTAAATTAGATGCCATTCGTAAATAAGAACAATCTTGCGAAAGTGAACTGGCTTGGTTTGAATTAGTTCATATTATCGCGAGTGCCCTGTATATGTGCAAAAATAACTCATATATGAATATGTATGGAAGTATTTATTAAATTTAGAAAAAAATGTATTAAAATTACGTGAATGGTTTTTAATTTTTTTATTTACCTTTTTAAAATATTAAAAATGACAGGAAAGCTTTGGAACAAATGAAAATGGTGTATCCAAAGAGTTTTAGAACCCGATTTTAAAGACCGATTATGAAAAACTTTAACTCGCATCCTAATTTATAATGACTCAATTCATACTTTTATTTGTAGCACATAAATCAGTAGAGAATCCCCACTATTTATTTATTTATTTAACTCTTATTTCAAAATTTTATTAAGTTCAGAAGTTGTTGTTACCAACTTTTTTCGATTGTCATTTGTCGATTGCTAGCCTTATGAAGTGGAAATGGAAGTAAAATCGTTACTTAAATTCAAATATTTTTGAAAAATTTAAGAGTATAAGTTTTATAAACAGGACACTACACTTAAAAATGTGAATTACCTATAACGTTCAAGTATGAATTGTCGAACTGTATGTTCACATTTTAATTTAACATTTCTAAGGTACAAGAATATAATTAAATCTTACTGTTAAATAGAAAAATCAGAGTTTTTTTGAAAATGTAAGAGAAAAAATTGACATTTAATTATGATCTTGTACCTTAGAAATTTTAATTGAAATTCTAAACTTACTCTTAAACACTTTATGCCAATTTAGCAGGGACCGAAAATAACAGTTTATTTTTAAATTTTTAAACAAAAAAAGCAATTAGAAGTAAATGTCGGAAAACTGTTTCAAGTATACCACTTTGATCCTTATGAATTAGTCTATAATAAAATGCATTGCTTTTTAAAATTTTGATTTTAATTTTTTTTAGCAAAAAAAAAAATTTTTTTTGATTTTTATTTTTTGAGCAAAAATAAAAAATATTTTTGATTTTTATTTTTTCCAGCAAAAATTAAAGTAATTTTTGATTTTTATTTTTTCGAGCAAAAATAAAAGTTATTTTTTGATTTTTATTTTTTCGAGCAAAAATAAAGTTATTTTTTGATTTTTATTTTTTCAAGCAAAAATAAAAGTAATTTTTTAATTTTTATTTTTTCGGGAAAAAATAAAAGTTGTTTTTTGACTTTTATTTTTTCGAACAAAAATAAAAGTTAGTTTTTGGTTTTTATTTTTTCGGGCAAAAGTAAAAGTTATTTCTGATTTTTATTTTTTCAGGCAAAAATAAAAGTTATTTTTTGATTTTTATGTTTTCGAGCAAAAATAAAAGTTATTTTTGATATTTATTTCAATTTCTTGAGTTGGAATTCCATAAGTTATAAATTTTTATTTTTATAACGAATAGAAAACAAATAACGCAGTTATATTATATATATATAATATATAAATACAGTACTTTTCGCTTATAGCCACATCTCTTAGCTGCACACAAGTTGTGGACTATATCGCTAATGTGACTATATCGCTAGTTTGTTTATATGCCATTTTGTTGCCTATAAATAAATTGTGATACAGTCATCATAAAATGTTAATATATGCAATGTATTTATTATTATAACAGGTGGAAAATTTGGAATATAAAAACGATGTTTGAAACGATTCAGCTCAGTTTCCTTGTTCCAATTTTCGTTTTAGCCTCTTAAATTTTTAAATAATTTTAAACCGAAAAAAATTCAAGATTTCACAATTATATTAGAAATTTTCTGTATTGTGACTATAACTTAAATTATTTGCATATAAATTTACTTTTAGTAGCCAGAGTTTAGTGGCATATAAGCCAAATGTGATTATATCGTGAATGGACTATATCCTAAATATTTTGTATGCAATTTGATTTTAGATGACAGTAAAGGTGTAAAAATGGACTATATCGCTAAATGGACTATAAGCGATGTGACTGTAAACGAAAAGTACTGTATATAAATTTTATGGTTGCCTTTTGTAATATTTTCGAGTTTTATAATCAGTAAAACTTATTTTTAATATGACGATTTTTTTGAAGAATTCTCTGACGATTTTAGTTTCCAAAAATTGGCGCACTGCTCGTACGAATAGAGATGTTTGTCTTGTAGTTAGATACTTAAAAAATGTATAATAATATAAATTAATACAGTTATCACAAAAAATAACATTACAAAATATTTGCTGTATATCTACCATCACTGAAAAATCATAATAACAAAGCTAATAACTTTTATTTTTGGTAAAAAAAAAAATTAAAACCAAAAAATGACTTTTATACTTGCTCGAAAAAATAAAAATCAAAAAATAACTTTTATTTTTGCTCGAAAAAATAAAATCAAAAAATGACTTTTATTTTTGTTCGAAAAAATAAAAATCAAACAATAACTTTTAACTTTTGCTCGAAAAAATAAAAATCAAAAAATAACTTTTAACTTTTGCTCGAAAAAATCAAAATCAAATAATAACTTTTTTTTTTGCTCGAAAAAATAAAAATCAAAAAATGACTTTTATTTTTGCTCAAAAAAATAAAAATCAAAAAATAACTTTTATTTTTGCTCGAAAAAATAAAAATCAAAAAATAACTTTTATCATCTGACTTTTATGAAAAAAGGAATAATTTTTACGGTCCCTGCAATTTAGCGTTTGGGGGTAATTGGCATTTGTATCTGGTAAGGTCCTGTTTAAAAAAACTTATTTTAATTTAATATGTTTGCATTATACATTATTTTAAAGTTGTTTACTATGAACTTTTCTAACCAGGTAAGAATGATTTTTTATTTAAGTTTTTAACATTGTATTTGCTCCATAAAATTTAAAGTCCTTAAAATTGTTTGATGTCTTTTCGATTTTAGTATTAAGCTCATTAATATCTTTTATTTGATTTACGTTTTGGTGGAATTGATTTAGAGCTTTAGTTGTCACAAAGCAAATTGTGATTTGAAAAAAAGCAGCTGTACCCGCTAGGAAGGAACGAAATTATTTTTTTTTTTGCATTTTATCAATTGAAGTCCATAGTGAAGATTTACTTCTAAATACCCAGCTACATATGTTCTCAAGCCATGCTTTAAATAACAAATTGCAACAAAAAAAATAATTAAATTTTGCAAACATTTTTAAGAGTTCATAAAATATTTGCAGTTTAATATTGTTTGAATGCATTTTCGACTCGGAGGTGCTGTTTACAAAGAAACTCAGTTCTGACAATACGCCTGCCAATTTTAAATAAATTTTGATTGTCAGACGCAAAGAACCATATATTTACAAAAATTAACGCAAAATTTTTTATACGTTTGTGATGTTACTAATTTAATTACTAATTTTTTAATTACTTGCATTTTACTAAAAAATTACGGTCATGTTTTGCTAAAATTAGCAAAACTTATCTTCTGGCCTAATATTATCAAAATTTTCTGTAACTATCAATGGGTTTTCTGTTACTTTTACAGACTTTTTATTTGAGTGTAAGGCTGAAAAAGTTTATTTTTCGTTCATTTATTATAAGAAAATTTAAAATATTAACAAAAAATTATATTAAAAATATTATTATAACAATTTTCTTCATCTGCTACTGACTGATTCCATATAAAACCATCAAAAGGTAATCAAATTTCTACCTCCACCCCCTTCAATTTTAATCAAACTTGGTGCTACATAAACATAAAAAAAATAATCGAAAATTTAACAAAAGCATTCAGAGCCACTTGAAGGTTAAATGTATTTTTTTTCAAAATCAGCGGTTTAAAAAAAATTTAAAATTTAACAAAAGTAATAGAACGTGATTAATTCCCAATAAAAAAATTTCGTGTTTTTTAAAGCAGGATAAAACAAATGCGCTCATGTAAGTGCTCAATATTAGATAATACAGAGAAGCACCAAAAGAAACGAATAATTTTCGTATAAAAATAAACAAACAAAAAATTTGATCGTACTGTTTTCCCTTGTTATATCAACTCACTCTAAGAACGAGCAAAAACTCCCTTTTGAATAATTATATTAAGTATTCTGACAAACTGTCCTAGGTATGTATTTTTAAGTCTTATCGCATAAGGAAAAAACCCACGATTAATAATAATAACCAGATATATTTTTAAGTGTTATCACATAAGAGAAAAACCCATGATTAGTATTGTAATCTTTTAGTACCTTTCTTATGAAACATAATAAAGATCTAATTATGTGTTAGGGAAAAACAACAGCACTGATAAACAATTATCTACCTGTGTTTGTTTATCAGGATAACACATTTATTATGTAGAGCATAAATAGTATAAATAGAGAAACAATTCATTTTAATAAACAGTTCTGATAATACTACGGAGAAAGAAACAAACGTTTTTTTTTATTAATTTTATATCAGGATTCAAAATTGGCGCAGTCGGTAGGATAACAAAAATAATTTTGTTATCCCTGCAAATAAGAACCTACGGTATACTTACATCCTTAAACGAATATTAAGGATATCAATTGCTAACGGTGAATAAAAATCTATTAGTGAAAATAATAGTAGCAAAATACTTGTTAAGCTTAAATTAACAAAGGTATAAAATTCGTAAAAAAGATTTATTGAAAATAAAATCTATAACGAATTATGGCAGTCAACGCAGGAAATCCTAACTTAGCAGCAGCAGCTGGAGGACAATTACGAGCGCTTGACATCAATCCACTAAACTATTTGGAAAAACTACAAGGATTTGATGGTAGAAAAGAAGATTTGTCAACCTTTTGTACCAACGTCGATGATATTTTACCCACACTATTGGCCTATAACGCACAAGCTCAAAGAATGTGCATAAACATCATCAAGTCAAAACTAACTGGAAAAGCTAGAAGAGCAATGGAAATAAATACACATTTAAACAGCTGGACAGAAATAAAAGCAATGCTAGAAACTAATTTCGGAGGATTTCAAACTTCCGATCAATTGTACGAAGAACTGAGAGCAGCACAATATCGAGGTAATGCCCTCGAATATTACAACTTCATATTACATAAGTTAGCAATACTGAATCAAAAGTCCAGACAAGAAGGAAACCTTCAAGATGTTCCAAGAAATATCCAAACAGCTTTAAAAATCTTTATGACAAGATTGCCAGTACACATGAGTATGTGCTTTAAAACCGAAAACAATGGAAGAAGCCATCCATGAATTATCCCAATCAGGATTTCTAACAGAGGAAAAAAGAAAACCTATAACAATGAACAATCACCAAAATAATCAACAACAAAAAGGACAACCCAAGAGCAACTCAAACCAACAGCTCAACAGAAATTGGGCACCAAAGATATATAACCCTCAGCATAACCAACAACATAGAGGTAATAACCCTAATTGGCAACAAAGGTTTCACCAACAACAACAACAACATTATGTTCAACAACCACTACCAGAACCAATGGACACAACCACAGCCCAAACTAGAAGACAAAATCATCATCAAACCCCAAGAATGGAATGTAATTGTAAGTGTACAAATTATAAAAATAATGTTGACCAATACAAAAACGTAGAAACCTATGAATCAGGATGTACCAGCCTCTCTGGGGGACAACCCAAACGACGTGGACTTCCCTATATCTTACTTAGAGGACAGACAAGAACTCTTAGAGTACTAATTGACACAGGATCTAGTGAAAATTTTCTCAATTTAGACCAATGTCCGCCTAAGTTCATTAAAAAATTAAATAACCCCCTTCACATTAAAACCGCTTCAGGAAATTTTCATATTACCCATGAAGGACAATTCCCAAAAATACTATTCAAATCCCTTTAAATTCGGACACTACTTTTGGACTCTATAAATTCCATGATTTTTTTAACGGTCTTTTAGGACATCCAACGTTAGAACAAAATAACTCCATAATTAATTACGAGACAAAACAGATTAAAATCAACGGAAAAACTTTCCCATTGTATTATGAAGGAGATTCAGAGGAAATACTCCCAAAAATTTTAAATCAACTACCAGAACTATTCAATATCGAATATTTAGGTACTAATGACCTATTACGCTTAGACCATCTTAATTCAGAGGAATCAAAGGCGATAAGAATTTTGGTTCAGAATCACGGAGACGTTTTTTATCACAAAGGTGACGATTTGACCTTTACTAATGAGATTAAACACAAAATTGATACTGGACTTTCCGGACCAATCTATAGCAAAACCTATAGATATCCTGTTACCCACACTGAAGAAGTGGAAAAACAAATGAATGAAATGCTAGAACAATGCATCATTAAACATAGTAATTCCCCATATAATGCTCCTATATGGATTGTTCCTAAAAAAGAGGACAAAGAAGGTAACAAAGAGTGGCGCATTGTCATTGATTACCGCAAATTAAACCAAGTCACTAGAGAAGATAAATATCCTATTCCTAGAATTGATGACGTCTTAGATAAACTAGGACGGGCAAATTATTTCTCAACTTTAGATCTAACTAAAGGATTTTATCAAATAGAAGTAGAACCGAAGGATAGAGAGAAAACTGCTTTTACAACTCACAACGGACATTTTGAATTTGTAAGAATGCCTTTTGGACTGAAAAATGCTCCGGCGACATTCCAGAGAATGATGAACAACGTTTTAAGGGAACATATAAATAGGATCTGCGTCGTGTACATGGATGACATTCTGGTCTTCTCAACTTCACTACAGGAACACATTAATAATTTGGAAAAAATATTTGAAACCTTGAGGAAAGCAAACCTCAAAGTATCTTTAAACAAATCAGATTTCTTAAAAAAAGAAACCGAATTTTTAGGACACATTGTCACAAAGGATGGCATAAGCCCTAATCCACATAAAATAGACGGCATAAAACGTCAAACTATTCCGAAAACCATTAAGGAGATACAAAGTTTCCTCGGACTCAGTGGTTATTACCGTAAGTTTATACCTGATTATGCGAAGATAGCTAAGCCTTTAACAATCCGCCTCAAAAAGGATTCAATTATCAATGTAAATGATAAGGACTATAAAGAAGCTTTCGAAAAATTGAAAAACATATTAATGTCAAACATGGTTCTGAAATACCCCGACTTTAATGAAAATTTTATTTTAACTACAGATGCAAGTAATTATGCATTAGGCGCGGTTTTATCTCAAAAAAACGGACCCTTAGCATTTGCATCTAGGACATTAAATAAACATGAATGCAACTATTCAACTATAGAAAAAGAATTACTAGCCATAGTATGGGCCGTAAAACAATTTAGACATTACCTATATGGAAGAAAGTTCGATCTCCAAACAGATCACAAACCACTCATATGGTTAGCCAGTCTTAAAGAACCTAATTCTAAACTTATCCGATGGAAAATCAAACTCAATGAATATGAATTTAATATATCCCATGTACAAGGAAAGGAGAATAAGGTGGCTGACGCACTTTCAAGGATTAGAGAAACTAACGTCAATAGGAGGGTGAAAGAAAAGACAATCAGATTAGGTGAGAATATATGCTCTCTTTGTAATAGAAAATATGCCACAATTAGATCACTGAATAAACATTTAAGAGATATACACAATAGAGAAGATTTAACAGAGGAATCTAGGCCAAGAAGAAAATTGGAAGAACCCCACAGAATAACGATGTTAGACAATATTCCCATTATCCCTGATGATGATAACCAAACCATACATTCTGCCGAAGAGGATAGTATGGACTTATTCAAAACGACCGAGAAATCTTTCCAAAGTTTTTCTAACCAAATTGTCCTTAAAAAGGGGACAGAAAATAATATTGAAAAGGAAATAGTATTCTCAAACAAAAGAACTACATACAATTATGAAAACTTAAATCCTGAACTAATAGAGCAAATATTAGACCAGATTACAGTCTACAAATTAGTAGTTCTTCGTTGTAACAATACCGAAGACTTAATAACACTTCAAGATAAATATAAAGAAAGAAAATCTAATCCAAATAACATTATGGAGACTGATGTGTTTGTATCTTACGAAAATGTAACGGAAAAAAGTTACGAGGAGATAATAGAAATAATAGCAAAACATCATAGACTTGATAATAATCACCCAGGTATAACTAAAACTCATGAGGAATTAAAGAAAATTTATTACTATCCGAATCTGAAAAAGGAAATTACTAAATTCATTAATAACTGTCATATTTGTAACTTTAAGCACGAACGAAACCCTATTAAACTACCCTTTGAAAACACGGAAACCCCAACAGAACCTTTTCAAATTTATCATTCGGATATATATTTCATAAACAACCAACAAATGTATGTCACTATGATAGACAAATTCACAAAATACGCAATGATCGAAGAGATACCCGACAGATCAACTCTTACACTTATCAAAGCCTACCTGAAATTATTTATTTTAATGAAGAAACCCAAAAAACTTATCCTAGATAACGAAAAAGGATTTAGATCACCACTATTTACTGATTTTTTGGAAAAACAAAATATTCAATATCACTTCACAACACCTAATCGACACACAGGTAATTCTGATATAGAAAGGTTTCATGGATCAATGAATGAACAAATACGAATATTAAAAATTAGAGAAATAGAAAATGATATTAATCTAAATATAGATTTACCAGTACAAGCCCTAAGCAATTATAATAATTTACTTCACCTCACTACAGGTAAAAAACCTATAGATTTACATTTTTCTAATAAAATAAACCTTCAGGAGATATTTAAAAGAATGGAGGATAAGAAAAGGAAAATATGCGAATATAGAAACAGAGATAGAGTGGATAAAAAGATAAACTCTAACTATGTGAAGACATACAAGAACAAACTAGATCAGAAAGTAAAGAAAGTTAACGTAAAGAAAACAGACAATAAAAAATACACCAATAATAATCAAGAATTTCATAAGGATCAATTCATTAAACAAAAGAAACATATTTCCAGATCTTTGGAAGTCCTTATCGATCCTATTGATGATCAACCTAGCTGTAGCACAAAAGCTATTAACAACCGATCTTAAATGGATTCACTATCATCCAAATAGGAGAGATATCCCTAATTCAAAATTACTCGAAAATACATATTCAAAACTCAAGATTATTTAACTTACTTTAAAACATTGGCTTCAAAATTGCGAACACTAAACAGGGACATTCTAACAGATCAGGAAATTAAAGACTTTAACATTACATTGGAAAAAATGGAAAACATCGAATTAGATGTTGCGACCCAAAACAAAAACATTATTTTTATAATTAAGGTACCTAACATGAATCAAGACAACTATAAGGAGATTGTTATACAACCAATACCTAATTTTAACAAAAAACAATTAACCTTAGTCAATAGAAACTACTTAATGAAAGATAATATAATCTATGAGAAAACTAACAAAATATCTATCTCTACTATTGTAATAATCACAATTATCATAATTTGTATCTACATTTATATCAAAATCCGAAATAGGAATATTAGGCAAAATGGAGTTACTATTAACTTACCCTGAATCCCTTTGGGAACCGGGCAAGCATCTTCGTCTGGGGGTGTTATATCAACTCACTCTAAGAACGAGCAAAAACTCCCTTTTGAATAATTATATTAAGTATTCTGACAAACTGTCCTAGGTATGTATTTTTAAGTCTTATCGCATAAGGAAAAAACCCACGATTAATAATAATAACCAGATATATTTTTAAGTGTTATCACATAAGAGAAAAACCCATGATTAGTATTGTAATCTTTTAGTACCTTTCTTATGAAACATAATAAAGATCTAATTATGTGTTAGGGAAAAACAACAGCACTGATAAACAATTATCTACCTGTGTTTGTTTATCAGGATAACACATTTATTATGTAGAGCATAAATAGTATAAATAGAGAAACAATTCATTTTAATAAACAGTTCTGATAATACTACGGAGAAAGAAACAAACGTTTTTTTTTTATTAATTTTATATCAGGATTCAAAATTCCCTAAAAAGGATGCAGGATGTAAGCAGCTAACCGTAATCCCTTATAAGGATGCAGGTTGTAATGCAGAAAGTTTCATATCGTGTATTATAAACGATCTGTACTAGTTTTGCCGAGTGATTTCCGATCGCGTTTGCTGTTTTTGAGTATGTAATAAAAAATAATTAGTCATTTACTTGTTTCTGAAGAGCTAGCACGTGGAGCGGTGAAAAAATGTAATTATTATATTATATGTTCAAATTTTAACAACAAATAATTAATGTCTGGACAATTTTATGTAAAATAAATTATGTATGGTATATTCATGTTATTACTTTTAATCGTAATAATATAGACCTGAAATATGATTATACTGCAAGCCATGAAATCGCAGCTTTTTATAAGCGCTAAAATCAGCGCTTACTTTCCCCAAAAGTAATGCTTCCAAGTGGGAATTTGCCATATAAAAATCATGTCATTTCTAAGAGTTTTTACTGGGTTGATACTCAATTTTAGAGCCACTGTTGTCGTGCTTTAAACAAAACAAGCAACCAAATACTTTTTTAGGGTAAAATGTATTTTTCAAAATCCGCGGTTTTAAAATTTTCCTAAAAATATATTTTAATTATAATTTATTCTACTATGCCTTTGTCAAATTAATATGCGAAAAATTTATTGATAAAAATCTAAAAAAGATTTATACAAATATAACTCCCAACCAGGCTTTGTTGGGAGTTATTTCACTCCTTTTTGGCATTGGGAGTTATTTCTCTTTTGTTGGGGCTTATTTCATTTTCATTTTTAAATGTGATTTTATCGTTGGGAGTTATTTCATTTTTGTTGGGAGTTATTTCATTTCTATTAAAATTACATTTTGGTAAATTTTATGCATTTGTAACGGTTCTTAAAATTCTCGTAAAGTAAATAATAGCAATACAATGAGTTATTTTACCAAAATGAACGCAGTTCTTGCTAGAATTTTGGTAAGTAAAGATCGGTATTAAAGTGATTAAAAATAATGGCAAATCATGAATTTGAAATAATGAGTGGCAAAAGAAGAAATGGTAAAGTGTTATACGTAAAAGTCGAAAATCAAATTTATTTAAAAAATTCGGAAGCTAGAGGAAGAAAATATTATACGTGTTACGAAGAAAACGTGTTACGACATAAGGTCCATGGAGTATAATTCCAGTGTGGAAACAGAACGCCTGCCGCGTTCTTCCGAGGAAAAACACCCCTAAGAGCGGCCGAAGGCCGCCACCCAGAAGAACTTTGGGCCTATTTCATTTTTTCTTTGGAGGTTATTTCATTTATTAAAATTGGGACTCATTTCATTTTTTTGGGACTTATTTCATTTGAGTTATTTCATTGGGACTTATTTTATTTGGGAGTTATTTCACGGTACCGTTATTATCAGAGTAGGCAAAAAAGGAAAATTAAATGAGCTTTACTATCTAAATTTTCCAAATGTGGGTTTTTGTTAAAGTCATCTTTATATAACATAACGATTTTTGCAAAAATGGTGAAATAGCAAAACAAAATGTGTACACTCAGGGAACTATTGCTTTAAAAAGATATAGTTATTTGGTTTGTAATACAGTTTCTTTGATTTTAATGTAAATGTCAGTCTTTTGTAGAACAAATCAAATTTTTTACTTACCTTGTAGCTCATTTAAAAAACAAACCAAATCAAATGACTGTTTTCTGATTTTACGTTCATTTTTTACAGTTGTTTTTTGTTATTTAAAACAATAAAAATAATAAATGTTTTTTTTTTATTTTTTGCTAATTGTTAATTTTTACTACAATTGTGATTCATTTTTTGAACATTAAAAAAACAAATGACAATGTTAGTTGAATTTACTGAAATGTAAGTCTTCCTTCCTTTAAGTGAAATTTAATTTTTTTTAACTATATTTCCAGTGGTTTTTTTTTCTACATAGTATTCTAAGAGTTTTAAATTATTTACTTAAAATAAGAATTATAAAATAATGTCAAACACATGAGTTCAAAACATTTGGTTAAGCTCAAAGTCGGAAAATCCAAAAATGCACATATGGATAAAGAAGGCATCAAAAAGATAAAAAAGTAACAAAGCAAATTTGTTTTCTCAGTATTTTTTACTTGCTAGCATTTAGAATTGAAAGAATACAAATTTAGAGTACAAATTCTTCTAAAATTTTGCTATTTATAAGAAAATTGTGTTCGAATTGAAAACCCCGATTTCTCGAATAACTCGAAATCCGTACTTTTACAAAAACCGTTTGTAGAAAAACGGAAAATATAAAAAAAGGGTAATCGAATAATTCGGAAACCGGTTTTGACAAGTCTATCACCTCAAATAAAAATGCATTTTGCTCCTGCTTTAAAAACTTTTGTTTAATGAAACTTGTAAAATTTCAATGTATTATGACAAAATTAATAGTTATTTTTTTTTTAATTGCATTTTGACACACTCAAATTTTCTTCACTCTTGAAAAACTAAAACGATAAATTAATCCCATCAATTATTTTTGCGTATCAATCAATTAAACTGGCTACTATCCAAAAACATTTATTAAAATCTTTACTAACCCACACACAAAGAGAACAAACAAATGCACAGAAATAATTTATAACAATATCCTGTCAGTCAGTCGTTTTTCCATTAAATGACATATAATTTACCGAACCTAATGATAAATTTATCAATTTCTCTTCGTTATTCAAGCATTTGCCTTGTGTTGTCATAAAGCATGATAAACACACACACAAACACACATTCACAAACGCAAAAATGAAATTATATTTCGTGTGACATAAATTTTAACTGTAAATGACAATACTGATATAAAAAAGATGGAGGAAATAACCAAGGATAATTTACAAAAAAAAAATAAAAAGTAAAATAAAAAATAAAAAAAACGGTGACAGCTTAATGAGTTTTTAGGTTCACGGATATTGAAAATATATTTCAACTAATTTTATAAAGTGTGAAAAAAAAAATAATAATGAAGTAATGTTAACCCATTAATGGGTCATAATAGTAAAATTAACTAGACGGAGAGAATTTTCTTGAACGGGTATTAATGAAATTGTTCTCAAACTAAGTTAATGAAGTATTCTTCACAAAGTGAACAATTTCTTAACCTTAAAATCGGCAATGAATTTTTTGCCACATTTGGTATGAAAAATCAACAATATGTTCATCTACAACATTTTTTCATTGCCTATTTTTGACGATATGTTCCTAAATAGGTTCAAAGCGCATTTCTAAGACTTATTCATAAGAATTAATAACTTTAGGATCAATTTTTGTGCTTTTACTTAAGAAGAGACGGCGATTTTCGTTTTTCAAAAAAAAAAGCAAAATTGAACGAAAACGCATTTTAACTTCAATATAATTATGTATTGATCAAATTCAGATACTTTACTTACTTACTACACTCAAAAAAATAAGTTAGTAGAAAAGTCAGTAAAACATCTTGTAAATCAGGAATACTATTTTTCAGCAAATTTTTTGCTAAAATTATGTTTTAAACTAAAATTTTAGTTATACTAAGTCAGCACTTATCTGTTTTGAACTAATGTTTTACTAATATTTTACTAATGTTGTATCTGTTTTTGATACATAAAACAAAATTTTTGGATTGAAACAATTTAAATTTTGCGTTTTCACCTGCTTGTGAAAGTAATTGTCTATTAATTAAATAAAAGGCAAAATAAAATATATAAATTTAAAAAAGATTAAACGTGTATTTGTAGTCAAATTGAGTGGTCAAGATGATAACAAATATACAGCAGGTAGACAGACTAAAGCGAAAGACACACATCATAGGTACATTTTTATGTTTCCTTTTTCTTATTGCAAAAAAAGCATTGTATATGTTACATTTTGTTATTTTTTGTTTCGTTTCTATAATTCTCTGCTGCATTAGCGTTCCTTTAAAAGATATCATCATTTAGACAACCATTAATGTAAGTAGTTGAAAGATAAATTATATTAAAAAAAATGCCAAAAATATGTTTTAAGATTTTCAGCAAAATAAATTAACTAAAGTATAAATTTTCTACAAATTTTTTGTGTTTTGTTTCGTCTACTAATATTTAGCAAAAATTTTATTAATGTTTAGCAAGGGTTTTTTAATTTCGAATCCACTAAGTTTTAGCAAAACTTTTGTTGAATCTACTAGTTTTGTTGCTAAAAATCAGCTCGCTGATTTTCAGAAAAAGATTTTGCTGACATTAGCAATTTTTTTGCAAGCATCCTCCCGACTAAAATTTTGCTGACTTTACTAACTTTTTACTACTACTAAATGGTATATTTCTGCTAAATTTTATAAAAATCAATGTTTTTAAGTTAGGATGTTGTCCTTTAGTGGCTTCCTAATGGAATACTGTAAGTTCTAGGAAACAAAAGCTTTTTAAAAGCTTAAGCTTCAATTCTCCTATCAATAATTTCTATTAACCGAAATTTTGATCTAAGCTAGGAGGTATATAAAGTTTACCAATTTGCCGAAAATTTTCAGCATTTACTTATTGAAGGTCGTGTAACAAATTTAGGGGTTGGATGCAGCAAAAATAAAAAAATTACAATTTAAGGCCAACATATACTTATCGCACACCCAGTTCAAAAGTGACTCAACTCAAAATTTTAATTTTCGGTTTTATATGCTTAAACTATGCTCAATATATTTGTTTACCTATAAAAAAAAATATCAGTGTATTTTGTTGTTGATCACTGTTGCTAAAAAACAGTTATGTCTTTCTTTATGTTTCAATTGGTATAAAGTTGCAAATATTTTTTCGGTTTCTGAAAAATGAAAATTTTTGAGTTGAGTCACTTTTGTACTAGATGTGCGATATATTGATCAAATTTAGATGCTTTGGACAGCTTAAGCTCAATTTTCTGATTCCGATTTTCTTGTACACATTTGACGATTATAAATAATTTAGAACTTAAAGGTTTGATGATTTCCGAATTATTTTGCAAATTTTTTGTAATTTAACTTGAATTACTTGCATATAATTTCACTTTTGGTAACCAAAGTTACGTGACATATATATCAAATGTAATTATATTGTTAGTGCAATATATCCTATTGATTTTGTATGAAATGTGATTTAAGGTGACAGTAAAAGCGTAAAATGTGGACTATATCGCTAAATGGACTATAAGCGTAAATGACTATAACCTTAAAATAATGTACTACCACTACTACACTAAGGATGTTATGTAGGTAATGACGACAGCAATTGCAGTCAAAAGCAAATAAAATTTAATTTGAAGAAAGAACGACTAATATTTCATTAAATTCAACTAGCATTTGTCATTTATTCTTACTGTTCAAAAAATTACTAGCAATTGTAGTGAAAAGGAACCACATATTTTAATAAAAAATAAACATTTACTCTTTTTATTTTTTTTTAAATAACAAAAAACGACTATAAAAAATGAATGTAAAATCCCAAAACAGTCATTTGATGTGGTTTGTTTTTTTTTAAATGAACCACAAGGTTAGTAAAAAATGAAAATGAAAATTATTCAAGTTCGAGGCCATACTCTATATTTCTTTATTAGGATATTGTCCTAACGACTAATATAATAATAGCTTTTGTTTTCAATTTTATTAATTGACCAACTTCAGGAATGTGTTGATTGATCTATTTCGGGAATTTTCCAGGTTCCCTTCATCAGAACACGTTTTGAAAAAAGTGACAATCCCATGCAAAACATCAGACATTCATATACCTAGTTTCCCTACTAAATGAGAACTAATATGTGAGCTCGAATTTAAAGATTATCACCATCGATCAAATTTCTGCTTTAATAATATGTAGTTGTTTGGATTGCAATACAGTTTCTTTATTTTTAATGTAAATGTCAGTCATTTGTAGAACAAATTAAAATTTTTACTTTACGAAATAGATATATCAACACATTCCTGAAGGTGGTCAACTAATAAATTTGAAAACAAAAGCTATAGATTATTAGTTAGGACAATATATAAATAGTCTCTTGAGGATTCTATCCAGTGAAGGTTTCCAACCTGTCTGCTACGCAGACGATGTGGCGATACTTTTAAGGGGGGAGAATAATGGATATCTATGTAGGAGGGCATCTTATGCACTCGAACTGGCGTACAACTGGGCTAGGCCCAGGGGCCTAAATGTCAATCCGGACAAAACCGAAATATGCCTTTTTACTAGGAAGAGGAAGATCATTGATTTTGATGTACCTATCTTCCTGGGAAAAACGGTTCACATCTCCGATAGGGTCAAGTATCTGGGAGTTGTTCTTGATAGGAAACTATCCTGGAGGGACCATATTGAGGAAAGGGTGAAGAGGGCCCACATATCGTGGGCCGTCTGTAGAAGGGCAATAGGATCTAAATGGGGTTTGAATTCCAGGATGACACACTGGCTATACATTAGCGTTGTCAGACCTATACTGACGTACGCATCTGTAGTATGGTGGACATCGATGAGATTTGGCTCGTATGTGGGACTTTTGCAGAAGATACAGCGCCTTTGCTGTTTGGGCATTAGTGGCGCAATGAGAACCACATCTACTAGGGCTGTCGAGGCTATTCTGGCAATTCGCCCTATTGAGGTACAGGTGAAGTACGAGGCCGCATTGACTATGATGCGGCTGAGGGCTACCGGGGAATGGGACAATAATGGCCATATTACCGGGCACCGTATTATTTTGGACCAATTGCCAGGGTATTGCGTCCCAGAATACAGTATACTTGATTTACAGAATTTCGAATTTGTCTTACATATTTTTTTTAGTGCATCTTTAAATTTCGCTAAAATAGAACCTATTTATTTTTATAACATTGTTAAAGTCACCTAAAAAGAAGCCTATTCATGGTTAAACGAAGTTTTTTATAATAAAAACCATTGACGCCACAGGAAATGAAAAGAAACATGAAATATTACTTGAACATCAATTATTAGAATTAAATATCAAAATTATAGCAAAAGAATAAAAAAAAAGTGAAATATAATGAAATAAAATGAAAATGTTGTTTACTAATTAAGGGGAATTACAAAACGTGACACAAGTAAATCTTTTGTCCTACATTTGTTTATTTCCGGCATGAGTTTGTACTAAACATGTTGTTGTGTTGTTGTTATATTGAAAATAATAAAATGTGAAAGCAGTGAAATAAAAAAAAAATAAAATACATAAAAATACTGAAGCTTGACAGAGTGACATGTGTAAGTGGATAGTGTATGGTAAAGGACTGATGTAGGGTGTTTGTGGTGGGAGTTCGGTATATGGCTTCGAATGTATGTTATGCATGCATGCGTAAGTTTTTCTGGTAATCAACTATGTCAAGTTAACTTTAAGTAAACAACTAAAAGACTTATGTACCATAGAACATACCTTATATACACACTAGGGTGTCCCTTAAAAATAGATTTGCCAATACACCCCCCACCCCCACAGTTTTATTACACTTATCCAAATGTTAGAAACCGACAGCCGAAAATGGCCCATTTTGGAAAAAATATGTATTATTATTAAAAATTCGCAAAATTTTAAAGTTTCGAAAAAATTTATTTTTTATTTCTTATATTCAATCTATAGGGGAGAGGGCCCCAATATCGACAGGGCCCTAAGATGGACATTTGATATACAATATTTGTTTAAGATAGTAGCACCTCATGCTTTCTGCCGTTGTTGTGGTTTGTATAGACTCAGTTTTCTATGCATACTCGAGAAGTTCTAGAACATAATTTGGTTGAGTAATTTAAGTTACCTAAATTTGCAATTCTGCACAAGTGTATTAGAGCGGCATTTTTTTTTTTTTTTTGTATGAAGAATAACTTTTGTTTAAAAGAATTTCAATTAATTGTTCAGATTATTGGGGCACTAGGCCTAAAAGCTATTTGGTGCAAATTTGAGAACAATTAAATATCTTTAACCCCTGGTACCCCAATACCAAAGATTTCGATTTTCGAAAATTGTTCTTAAAAAGCTTTAGTACATGGCATGCTGAACAGGAATATTTTGAAAAACATTTTTAAATCGGGTTAACGATTTTCGAGATATTGAGATGTAATTTTCACTAAAAATGGCGACTTTTTCCTCTTTTCTAGAAATATTTTAAAAATTTTCTTAGAATTTTTTGTTTTTCCACTCAAGTTTTACAAAAAACATGCTTTCAGTTGATCATAATTATGTCTGAGATTAGAATTGATGTATCACAAAATATATCACAATCATAATCCTGAATTTGATTAACAAATTTGAACATTTTTCCATACATCATAGTTTTTGTGCACAGGTCGCCAAATGGTTAAGTAATGCGATTTTTCTTAAATGTCGCACCACAAAACTATTGGATCTAGTGCTACCACAATCCGAACATTCATTAATGAATATCGAAAGTTGAATTAAATATTCCTTCAATAATCATGTGTATAAAACTGGAGAGCATGACAATATAACTATGTAAATTTTCTGTTTTTCCGAGATATTTATAGGAAAATTTATAAGTTATCCTTTAATAAATATAGACATAATTATGCTCAAATGAAAAGAAGTTGAAAAGAAGTTTTATCATATTTTCTAGTGCAAAAATTCGATAATTTTTAAAAAATTTATAGATTGGAGGCAAAAATTCCATTTTTAGTAAAAATCAAGTCGCAATATTTCGGAAACCGTTCATCCGGTTTTAAATTTTTTAAATATTCGTGCTAAGCATGGCAAAATAATTAAAAATGATGTATCCCCACACATATTTTTACTCAAGCTCTCAAAGAACATTTTTCAAAAATCGCAATCTGATTTTTCTCAAATACGAACCACCTAACTTTCATACCTAGTTCTAAAAAAATCGCAAGAATAATTGATAAGAATCGAAAGTTAAAAAAAAAAAAAATGCGGCTCTCAGGTATATAGAGCTGTGATGCATTTTGAGTTTTTTTGGTTTGGGCCAAATTGGCAATTTAAAAGGGCCAAAATACCATTGATAGGGCCAAAGGAATGATAAAGTTAGTAATATAGTACTTTTTTTGGTAATATTTGATCCGGAAAAGTACCATGGTACTCCTTTGACTCTTTACATATAAATAAAAATTAAAGATTGAGTTTGAAGTTTAACATATTTTTCACAAAATTTCAATTAATACTATAATCAATATCCAATTTTATTTAATTTTAATTTGTGAAAGACGTGGTAGAGTATTACCCATTCATAAATTTACATTTATCAAATGTATTTATTTGGATCGAATCGTTGTAAATGGAATTGATTAAAGATGATTTTATTTAAGTTCGAGCAAAAAAAAAGTGTTCGAAAAGTGAAAAATAAATATCTTAAAAAAGTACAATTGAAAAATGACACTGCCAACATCTTCAAATTTGCATTGCGATTCTAAAATCGAATGAGTAATGAAATAGATTTCATTGTAAAAAAGGTGAATTTAAGAAATAGTCTGATAATTTTTATAAATTCTATAACTAAAATCAACTAAATTTTGTTTTTATATACAATTAAATTTTAAAAACGGTACTATTTGAAAATCCCATTTATCATCCCTGTAGGGCCATATTTTTTAAAAAATTCGATTATTAGATTTTTACTAAAATAAAAATAATATTAATTTGTCAATCAGAGTTCCTCATTTTAATGCTTTTTTAAAAATGCAAGACAAACAAAAAGATTTAAAAATGTTATCGTCCTGCATTCAAAAATTTTAAAACCTGACCTCCTGGTACGAAAATATATGATTTTGAATCCGATTTTTATAAAAAATTAAACAACTCCCCGTTTTTCATTCTCTAAGGAACAAGCATATGCTCTCATCGAAAAAAAAAATCAGGCAAATTTCATAAAAGTCTGAACTAAACGGAAGTAGTTAGTTCAATTTTGAGCTGAAAGGGCCAAAATAGATAAGAAAGTACCACAAAGCAGTCAAAAGTGCCACAAATGGCCCTATTTTGCCACGTTTTGCATCACTGATATAGAGCTGTATACATATATATTTATTTTTCGGATAACGATATGCTAAAAATACTTTATTACGCTCACAAGAGTTTTTCCGTAAAGACTACTGAATATGCACATTAAATTAACTGAACATCAGTTAAAAACAGGACTACTTACTTTTCGTTTAAAACAATTGTATTTATTAGTGTATTTTTAACTGTTGAAAAACTAATTGACAAAATCCATAAAAACAATAGATTGTTTGCGTTTATTTCCATACTCAATATAACAACTTTTTGATTTAAATAGAAAAGTTTAACTGAATATTTTAACTATTACTGAAAGTCCGTTTTTTTTTGTGTTTATTGAATAACAGACAAAAAGTTAAAAATATATTTCTTTGTTAATTTAACTGCATATTACATTGAAATAACTTTACCGTTAAATAACTGTTGATTTTTTATGGAAAAGTTCTTGTGAGTATAATACCTTGTTTTGTACCAATTTTTAGTATTTCTCATAAAATTATTTCAAGTACCCTAAGATGGTCATGTATTTTTTCATTGGTGATGATGAAGTTGAAGTTAAAGCAATAATAATAAATGAAACGCGAACGATGTTTTTTTTTATTATTAACAGAGGTCAAAAGACTTTGATGTGCTCCGTTATCACTTCCTCAGAATATATTGCAGATTCGAAAGGTAAAAAATATGATCGTGAAGAAAAAACAGGCAAAGGATCAGGTCAGAAAGTGCTTCAAAGAAACAAAAAGAAAAAGCAATAGGAGCAACCAACGCCTAGAAAGCATTTTGAAAAAATCCACGTCGACAGAAAATCATGTATCATGCCACGATTTTAAGAGATAAGAACACTTAAAATGAGCTGAAATAATCTGTCACCGACATATATGCCCGATATGTAATTTAGATGATTCTGCATGAAATTTGTATAATATTTCTTTGTATAAATATATTTATTGATAGTAAATAAGCTTTACAATCGTTATGTTGTATTTAGTTTTGATTTTTGACACTTTTACAGAATTTTTAAAAAGTCTTATAAAAAATCTTGTACTACGTTCAAATTGAGCATCAAAATACGAATTTTCGTAATTTTAATATTTTCGATTTAAAATTTGTATATAATTTGACAGTAGAAAACTTAAAAAAATCAAAATACGCATTTTGGTGTTATGTGTAAATGCAGTTTTGGGGCCACTTTTGTTTAAAATCAAAATTTTGAAAAATTTATAGATACACTCTTAAGAACTTTTCCATAAAAGTTGAACAGTTATTTAAAAATTTAACGGTAAAGTTGTTTCAATATACATTTGAATTAAAAAAGAAATATATTTTTTAAACAAAATAAACAAAAAAAAAAAACGGACTTTCGGTAATAGTTAAAATATTCAGTTACAATTTTTACTTTTAAACAAAAAGTTGTTATATTATATTGAGTATTGAAATAAACGAAAACAATCTATTGTTTTTATCTATTTGGTCAATTAATTTGTCAGCAGTTGAAAATAACCTAAAAATACAATTGTTTTTAAACGAAAAGTAATTATTCCTTTTTTAAACTGATTTTCAGTTAATTTAATGTGTAGTAGTCAGTAGTCTTTACAGAAAAAATAATGTGAGTGTATGGTTAAAAAAATTGTACGCACAAAATAAAAAATTAACTCTGCGACCATATCGTCTATGTAGAACAGAAACTCATCATCTACATTTTCATAGTTTTGAGTTATAAGGTGTTTTATATAAAAGTTATCATTAAAAATCCAATATTTCGATAACAAATATTTTGAATACCACAATTTGTTAATTATTAAATACAACATTTTATCCACCAAAAACTTTTAATAAATAATGAGAATTTAGAGCTAATTTTACGAAATTGTAGATAGTGATTTTATCTTCTTACCTTTTTTTGTTTCGATTACAGTTAGTGAGTTGTTATTGCATGAATACAAAGTGCATATTTTGAAAGTTTTATTGAAAGAAATAAGATAAGTAATGGATAATCTAATACATTTCATTAATATTATTGATTTTAAGATAAATTTGAATTGTACATTTTTAAGGCTTCTTATTCATCAACATTTTCATCTTCAAAGTCTTTTGCAGACTTTAACGTTGGCAAATTCTTGTACCACTGATGAAGCTCGACTAGTATGATTCCACTTGCGCATAATTTTAGCAAATCTTTTTTTTTTGCTTCGCTTATGGGTAACTCATTTTCATAAATATGTATAGGTGCTAAGACATTTGGTGGTCTTCCACGTCCATGGACACAAATTTTTTATATGGTGCTGTGTGATCGTATCGATAAAATATTGTATTCGGATCGGTTTTTTGGTATCGTATACATTTTACTTTTAACCAAGACACTTTTTTACCATCCTCATCAATATTTCTATTTTTTATGAGATTTTTACATAGTTTTTGGAGATTAAGAAAATCAAAATATTTAATTTCATTGACTTCGTAAGGATCCTTGTTCTTATTTTTACCTCTTGTGGATCTTGCCGCTTTAAAAATTTCAAGCCAATCATTCATTATGAAAACCGATCTGTATTTCTTTGAATATTCTATTGATGAATGCATGGAGTCGCACTCCATATATGTATGACCAGATTCCAAAAATTTTTGTTCGATAACTTGAAGGTAGGTGGAAAGTACAGCATAGAGCAAAATGGCAGCAACGTTTTGATTCCTATTTTGGCCACCACATGTGTCAGAAAAAAGTGACAGCTCCGTAATATTTTGTGGTATTGAATTGATGTATTTAAACAGTATTGAACCAATTTCCGAACTGCCTCGTTTTCCATTTAGTTCATTCCAGGCATAGCACAAAGCCTTTTTATCATGACCACTTTCATACACTGTAAGGTTATAAACATTAATCTTGCGACTATAATACATTTGAGACGATGCTGAGGATGGTATCTGCAAGACACTCTGGAGATCAAATGTAACTGTTTGAAAATTGTCCTGTGTGGTTGATCGTTGTTTGTCTAAATTCTTAGCCATGTAGCAATCATCTTTTCGGTTTATATGCAAGTCATATTCTTCTTGAAGTTGTTCTTTTCTTACTGAGTCTGCCAACTCAAATCGTGTGCAAATGGTGCACTGGTCTTTTTTGGTCTAAAGAAAGATAGATTGTATTGAGTGCAAAACACTCTCCTGTACACATTTTCTTTCACTGGTATCTCATTAAGCGTAGAACAATAAATTTGGTAAAGGTCATACATTTTGAGGATGGATAGATTGCTGTCAAGGTATTTTTTTTGAGATGACTGGCGAATGTAATGTCCCGGTACGGACGAAAAACTTTCAATGTGCTTCTTTACTATATTTATGGAATGATTACTTGTTTTGTTGCCTGGTGGTTTCTTTCCACGTTTGTCATCGCCTTCAAAATTACCGCAAGCATTGATTGACCACAGTGCTACATTTATAGGTCCATTTGATATGCATAGAGTTTTTTGAAAAAATGTTGCACACACCCTCCATAATTGTCGTTGTCCATTGAAAAGGTAGTATGCCCTTGATTCGCTACGCGAACTATGATTCTCCGAAGTAGTTCTTCGTTTCACAGAAGAAACTTTTATGCATTTCAAAATAAAGTCTTTTTGCCTTTTGTAATTGTTCATTGCCCAATATACAGTGCAAATTTTTTTTCGGTCTCCTTCCGTAAAATGTAAATTGCATTTGAAACGACATTTGGTACAGTTAAATTTTTTAGGTGTCTTCGCTTTTTTTAATCCCGTGGAAGTTTCATAAGGGAAGCTTTCGGCTCGTTTGTTTTTTATGATGTTCACTTTTCGCATCGCCATATTTCGCTGTTTCCAACGATACAGGGAATTTTTATTTGATACTTGATTTTCACTATTTCGGTTTTCTTTTCCATCGCTGTCATCGTCGGAATCAATGTAAAAATCCTTTACACTATAACATGATGGCGTTGGTGATCGTTGTTCACGTTCATTGTCACTCTGATCGCTTGAGTCGGAGATTTCAATATGTCTGGGCTCCTGCCCATACGTATAATCCACTGATTTTAATTGTTTTCCTCGCTTTCCAAACATCTTGAAAAAAATATAGTTCTTATTCGTAGAACAATTAAAAGAAGACGTTTTTACCTTGAAACTAATTACAGAATACCTCTCCGAATGCTTAATTTTGCTTTATTATTTTTGTTACGCAATTTCAGTTTTTATATGGGAATCCCAGAATTGAAAACATAAACAACGAAGAAAAATCACCAGTGTTACCAACCAGAGATGCAAGCCGACCCAAGAAAGTCGTCGGCGGCGGTTAATCAAAAAATTAACTGCGGTGGCTTCAAGTCGATGTTATTATTTAAATAAAAACCCTGTCAGCAAACAAGCTCCTAAAGGGTCTGGAATCTTGGAAGATTGGTGGAATTTAAAAAAAAAATAATAAAAATATCGGCTAAGCTGTTTTTTAATTTCTACTAACAAATAAAATTCGAAGTTAACCGCTTACTATGGTGGCGGCTCCACAAAAAAAATGTCGTTGGTGGAGGCGCATTTAATTTGCACCACTCGACTTGTATTTCTGCATAAATTGTATACTGTTATATCGACAAAAACCTTAGGTAGATAATGATGTTTTCTTCACAAATTTTATAGCAAACCTGCAGTTAGTGAGTTATAAAAAAAAAAAATCTTAGTAAATAAAATAGATATGCGCATATCGATAAGCGCAAAAAATAAACAATGGAAAATTATGAAATAAAATGCAATAAACTCATTTTCCGCAAAAGTGTAGTTGATGACTTTTTCTTCTACATAGACGATATGATAACTAACTTATAGCACTTTCATATGCATAACACTTTTAGATAGTATTCCGTTTGGGCGCTAAATCATTTATTTAAAAACCATGTCAATCTTAAAGCCCCTTCCCCTACACAAAGTTATTTAGATATGAGTCATTCCATGTCAGACCGTACGATTTTTGCTAAAAATTGACTTTGATGTCTTCGATGTCTTCGATGTCCTTCGAAGTTTTAGTAGGTATTCTTCATTAAAAAATATTTGACACGTGTTTCCAGAAAAAAGTTAAATATTTTTTTTCAAAAAGCTATGTGCATTTGAAAATCGTCAAAATCGTGAAAAATCTTTCGACATGACAACTTTTAAACCAATGTTTTTTCAAAACTAGTGAATAGATTTTAAAGTTTAAGACCTTATTTAAAAGATATTTGAACCATCTTTAATATTTTTTTTAATTTTTTTTTTTAATTTATTTATTTTGTTTTTACTTTTTTATTTAATTTCTGTTTTCCACCATCTTCTTAAAGCTTAATATAAACTTAATATTCCCTATAAATTTCAGAATGGAAGTCGAATGGATACTATATTTTTCCGATTTTTTTCCATTGTAGTACCACGAAAAATTATATGACTCATATGCAACTTCATTGGGTATTATGAACCCACTAAAGCCTGAAATCAAAAATGAACCACGAATTTGATAAATAAGCAAAAACATATTTTTTTAAAATTAATTTTAAACATTTTTTAAAATACCTGATTCGGAGATGACGATATATATTTTTATAATATACGTTGGCTATGGATGTGTGAATGTTCATGGCAATTCAAAATGGCTGAATTACTTCCAAAATATTTGTAATACAACCCACTGTGCAAGGTTATTTATTGAATTTTATTTTGTTTATTTAAAAAATGTTCTTGTTTCAAAACTTTAAAGTACTTTTCTGGTTGTACGCAAATAAGCATGCAATAACCTGCATTGGAGTAACAAAAAGTAATCCAGAAGAAGTTTTTCTTTTTACATAGATTTTCCATTATAATGCGGTTATGTATATATATAACTTCAGCAATATTATTGGGTAGGTTCGTAAAACGCATTCAATTTACATTAAATAAACCAAAGATTTGAAACTACGTGTAAAATATTTCATATTGATAATACCTTAAATTGTAAAAAACGTATTCTGTATAATATTTTCCTTAAAACACTTTTCTAATTCTCACGAATTTTCCCAGAGATTTTTAGTTGTTAGATATTTTCTTATAAAGTATTTCAGATTGTTATTTAAAATATTTTTTTCATTTTAAATAATTTATTTTAAGTCGTTTTTTTTTATTTTAAGTAATTAATCATTTCGACATATTAAAACGAGAGAACAAAATAAATATTTAGTGTGCATCATTTGGCCTTCGACGAAGTTTCCGTTTATTTTTTTCTTTGTGAACATCGACTGCTTTAGTTAATTAAAAAAACAGAACGAGTTGAAATGTTTTTGAGGTTTTATACCACATTTCGATGGAACAGTTATATATATACTTTTTTATTAATGTATTTTTCTTTTTACATAGTTTTCCGAATATTTATTTCATTATATCATTGAATGTTATAATTTATATCAGCAATTGTCAGTGGTTACGGACAAAAAAAAAAAAAAAACTAAAAAAAGTACACATACTATCTGTACATTTTATATTGTCCATAAAATAATTAAAAAAATTTATGTATGACAAATTTTTGCTAGATCTGAAATATATATATACATCGTCCATTCCATGAGAGAACGTTCAAAAATGATAATTTTTTGACATTACTTCACACCGTGGGGTATTTGAAAAAAAAAAAATAATAATGACAATAAATTTAGAACTTCTATCTGTACGAATCAAGTTTGAAATTGTAAAATTGGAAATTGTAATATTGCGATTGGGTCACCCTGTTTTAGTAAATTGTGTACTTTCTGGCTGTTGAACTTGACTACGTCGTGTATACAACATTTTTTGGAGAGTGTAACTTTTGTAAATGTTCTGTGCATTGTAAGGTAAAGAAAAAACATGCACTGCAAGAATTATCCTTCATGATATTATTGAAACAATTTCAAAGATTTTTTTTGTAGATTCGTTTCATTATATACAAGAAAATTTATTAATATTAAGAAATTTTTCATAAAATTTTTTATTTTATTTATACTTACTTAAATTTAATTAACATTCGCTTGTAGTTACGCAATTATTGCAAAGAGTTAATTTTTTTCGTAAAATATAAAAATTTCAAGTTTGATATAATTTTTACTAAAAATATAAATTTTTATTTTTTTTACCTTTAAATGTGCAATTAAAATGAAAATTATTCTCTATACTCTATATTTCTTTATTAGGAAATTGTCCTAACAAATAATCTATAGAGTTTTTGTTCTCAAATTTATTAATTGACCACTTTCAGGTATGTGTTGATAGATCTATTTCGGGAAATTTCTATGTTCCCATCTTCAGAACACAATTTGAAAGAAGTGACAACCTCATGCAAACATCAAACAGTCATATAACCTAGTTGTCCCACTAAATGAGAACTAATATATGAGCTCGAAGTTAACGATTATCACCATTGATCAACAATAAATTGAAAACTTGTTCGTTATGTGCAAGCTCTACCTTTGGTAGATATGCAACGCTTTTTGTTATTTATTAATTTCGTTAATTTTCATACACTTCTAACTTTATTTTTAAGATTTAATTCTCATGTGTTCAAAATATTTATTATTTCAATATAACCTTTTATTAATTTTGGACTTCAATGAAATTGTTAAAAAAAAATCATATGAAGCGGTTCATTGGCTTAGTTAAAGTGCACTTTTTAAAATATTCATGAAAAGTTTTATTAATTCAAGGAAATTTCTTAATTTTAAACAATTTTATGAAACTGTTTCATAGATTCTATACACGCTTCATTGTCGGAATGATTTATTAGTTTCATGAAGATTTTTATTACTTCTACAAACATTTCATAAACATTGACTTTAATCAAACCAGTTTCATAGATTCTATGAAAAGTTTCAATGGACGAGCTCAAGTGACAATTTGTATTAAAGCTATAAAGAAACTAATTACTAAAGTGAGGATAGTTCTCTCAATGTGCTTATAGTGATAGCTTATCTCCTCTTGTTTAAAAATTATTTAAATTTAAATTTAAAAATAAAAATTTAGATGTCGATTTTTTGACATGACTTTTTTTGGTGTATCTATCAAAACAAATTTATTATTTAATAGATTTCGCCGTGTTAATATTATCTTTAGTAGTTTAGTCGTAAAGAATTCTTAAAGTTTCATATTTAAAAAATCTATGAAAAACTAGCTGTTATACCCGGCCTTGCCCGAGACTCAAATACTTTTAATACAACGCATAATAAACAAATTCCTTATTATCTTAATTATTTCCCCCGCCCATCAGCCTCCCTAAATTCCAGCTCCCGATGCCCCCGCTCCCAACGCCACCACACAAATTGAAGGGTGTTGAAAATTCTTAAAGTATACAAATTTGTAATATCATTTGTAAGTTCTAGTAAATTGCATGACTTTTTATCGGTGTTTAACGATTATGAGAATTTTCTTTATATACCCGACTAAACAGAATTATAAGACGACATATCTAATTAGATAGGTTCCAATACTTAATCAGATACAATTTAATCCGAAAAATGGTGAATACAATTGTATCGACGTGGATCATGGTGGATTTAATTTCTTCAAATTTTATACAATTGTAGCCGAATTTTGACCAGATATTATTGTACTAAATAATATCATAATACATAAAATTGAATAAAATCAAAATAGCTTAAAATAATAGATATAACACAAATTGTTATTTATTCCAAATCTTTTTCGAAATATTTGAAGTAAAAATTAAAAATTAATTAAAATCCGGTTTTTTTGACATAACATTGTAATTTCCCCCATTTTTGCACCAAAATCCCGTTTTTTCGCCTGCCGAACCCCGCCAAATCAGTTCGTCACATTACACAAAGAACTGAAATTATTGTGTACAATGCTGAAATTTTAAAAACGCTGTCGTGGGTGAAAGCCAATTCCAGAAAAAGTTATAAACAGTTTTCGCATAATAATGGCAAAAAAGCACCAGTACTAACATCTTTAATAAACTAAAAGTAGCTTTCAAAATACATTTCCTTTTCTTTCTTCTCTGTAACACTCATTGTTTGAGTGCAATTACTTGCAGACCTTTTCTTTTTACCGGCACACCCTATAATACGCTCAATTTTGAATCAAATCATTTTTTTTGGAAAAATTTTACCAATATTTATATATAAGAGTAACATTTATTCAAACGCAAATGTGCAAAAAAAAAAATCCGAAAGAATAAACTGCATTTAAAAATATTGAAGCAAAAAAAAGTTTTTATATACAGTGCAGCAACTCTAATACATTACAAAATTGTAGATATGCAGTCAAATATATTTAATAAACAAATATGCAGTTAAAAATGCTTAAAATCAGCTTAAATATGCACTTAGATACAAATGTGCACTAAAAACCAAAAAATATTCATCAAATGTCAAAAAATATGCCCTAAGAGCAATAAACAATAACGACTTAAAATCTGACGATTTTTAAAAAGCATTGTATAAAAAATTTAATCGTTTTTGTTTCGCAATGTGCCAAGGGCCACAAACTATAAAATTTTAATTTTTACTTAATTTTCCATAAAATTTTTACAAAATATGCACACAAAAAAATGCAATTAAGTGCAATATATAGCCAAATATAATATAATATTGTTATATTATATATTATATGTTATTTGTTTTTTTTAAAAAGATTAATAATTTCCATGATAGACAATACAATAGTTTCATTGCCATCAACCAAATCTTCAGTTGCCTGCAATAGAAAAAAAAAATAACTGATTTAACTCAAACCGAGATATTACATAGAACAGACAAAAAACTCGATGAGATTAATTTTTATGACTTAGTGTATAAACTGCCTTATTTGGTAACTCAAATTATAAAATCAAAACTATTTGAAAATAACAATTAACTCTATTTTTTTTACTCTATTTTTTAAGTGAATGAATGAAATTTGCCGAAAATATACTTTAATGTTTTTTATACGGCACAAACTGGGCTGAATATTATGCCTTGAAAGTCAACATACATAGTTGTTGATGTCTATAAGATCTAAAATTCTGCGGTGGTCCTTGAAGATTACATTCCTACACTCAAATAAAAAAGTTAGTAAAGTCAACAAAAAATTCTGCTGAGTCAACAAAATTTTAGTCAGGAGGGTGCTTTGCAAAAAAATTGCTAATGTCAGCAAAATCCTTTACTGAAAATCAGCAAGCTGATTTTTAGCAACAAAATTAGTAGATTCAGCAAAAGTTTAGCTAAAACTTAGTGGATTAGAAATTAAAAAACCCTTGCTAAACATTAATAATTTGCTGAATATTAGTAGACTGAAAAAAACTCAAAACATTTGTAGAAAATTTTTACTTTAGTTAATTTATTTGGCTGAAAATCATAAACATATTTTTGTGATTCTTTTTAAAATAATTTACAATACGTTACAAAATATAAAAATTTTCATATTCCCACATTGACGACATGAATTATTGCATTAATTCATGTCGTCAATCTGCAAATATATAGAAATTATTATATATAACATAAACAAAATTATCTTTCAACTACTTACATCAATGGTTGTCTCAATGATGCTATCTTTTAAAGGAACGCTAATGCCGCAGAGAAATATAGAAACGAAACGAAAAAATAACAAAATGTAACATATACAACCCGTTTTTTTTTTTGCAATAAGAAAAAGGAAACGTAAAAGTTTACTTAAGATGTATGTTTTTGTCTTTCGCTTTTGTCTGTCTACCTGCTGTATATTTATTATCAACTTGACCATTCGATTTGACTACAACTACACATTTAATCTTTTTTAAATTTAAATATTATATTTTGTCTTTTATTTAATTAATTGACAATTACTTTCACAAGTTGGTGAAAACGCAAAATTTAAGTTGTTCCAATCCACAATTTTGTTTTATGTATGCAAAACAGATACAAAAATCTTCCATGGTTGATTTTTTTTATGTGTCTTACTAGAGTTGTACTTTTTAGTATAATTTTCCTCGTCACTACTACACCTTGACATCTAATTAATTCTGCGTATAACTTTTAATCTGGTTGTCATTCACACTATTGATGTGCTATTCAGCACAATTTTTTTAGCAAAATAAATTAGTAAAACATTAGTAAAATATTAGTAAAACATTAGTTCAAAACAGTTAAGTGCTGACTAAGTACAACTAAAATTTTAGTTTAAAACATAATTTTAGCAAAAAATTTGCTGAAAAATAGTATACCTGATTTACAAGATGTTTTACTAACTTTTCAACTAACTTATTTTTTTAATGTGTACTTCAAAAAGTTATATGTGCATAAAGGTGAAAAGAACGCATTTTTTCAATTTTATCGCTTTTTTAACATTTTCCAAATTTTCTTGTAAAGGAAAAATGCGATCTTCACGCACCACTGCATAATTTTAGATTTTGAAGTCATTAACAACTGTGTTGAAGGGCAAGACATAATATTCAGCCCAATTTGTGCCGCGTTAAATGTTAGCAGTAGTATTTTCTTAGTTCCAAGTTTTGCTGTTACCATTTTTTTTCTCAGTGTATTATTGCAACAATATCCGAAAATGGAAGATTACTACCCAAACTAACTATCCAACAAATAAAAACATTGATTTTGTAGCTGTTAACATAAATAATGCGTTAAATTCATAAAAAGTTAAAAAATCCAAATTGTAAAGGCCACCCTAAATTTGCGTTTTAGGACAAGTGAGGGACACTCTAATTAGCAAAAAAGGTAGCTGACTCTACCCCGAAGCATTAAAAATCATTTGGCATTCATACTCACAAAGAAAAATTCAGCTGTTTGCCAACTGAAATTCAGTTAATACGACTCAAAATCGATTATTACGAATTTCAGTCAGTTGGGACAACTTAACATTAGTTTTCACAACAAAGTTCAGTTAATTCAACTGAATTTTAGTTTCTACACCCAAAATATTCAGAAATCGAATGGAAATATTGTTATACTAACTGAATTTATAAGTTGTTATCATTAAAATACACTTTTCAATTCGGTTGGCACTTTATTTCTCTGTGTGTACCTTGAAAATGAAAATGTACATTTTAGTTATGCTAAATATAAAATATATAAAAAAATTAAAAAATATGGTTAACAAAATATACAAAAATACTATCTACAAACTTGCATTTCCATGAAAGTCGCTGCCCTGCTTATAAGTATATGTATATGATAAATACACATCATTCACTTACAACACACAGCCTACGGGTGGTATGAGTAATATTTCATACAATACAATATCGATCATACGTCTTTTTTATATAAAGACATATAAATGTAGATTTTTTTTGAATATTATTTTCTTTGTATTTAACATCATTTATATAAAAAAAAGAAGGCATTTATAAGTTAATTTATTAATTAAAAATAATTCGTTAAAATAAATGACAAAATGTCATATAACATGTCATATTCATATCATTTTATCTGTTTTTTTTTTATCGTGAGTTATTACAATATAATTGTAATAAATAAATTTATGAACATTTTACTATTAAAAAAAAAATACAAAATGCAAAAAAAGCTACAAAAACTATATACCAAAAAATAGTTATTTAAGTTTCATTTATATTTAATAACAGACTGTATATCAGAAAATCCAAAGTATATTTACAAAGTTCAAAAGTATTTGTATATTTTATATCTGTTTCAAGGATAAATTTATGCGAACTATATATAAAAGTAAGCTCAATATGAATGTTTTTAATATGAAAAATATACCTTATTTACATAATATCCTTAAAAAGTTTATTGGTAAAATTTAAATTTACAAATAAAGACCTAGAAAAAACAAATTTTAAAAATTATGTATGGTTCAAATTGGAGCAAATATATTAAAAGACTTATCCATCATTAAGGTCATGAAAATATCTTTGTTTTTGAAATGAAAACAATTTATGTATGTTGTCAAACTTTTTATGGTTGGTGTTTAATTAAAAATAACGTTTGTTTTATATCTAAATTTTAACAAAAAATCCAAAATTTTCTCAGAAACTTTTTAAATGAAATGATTTTTTTTTCAATCACATATAATTTGATTTAGATGCCATTAATAAATTTATGCAATTTTCTTTTCTGCCTTACAATAGCCTCTTGGGGGAATATAAGCAAACCAAAGTTGAAACTTTGACTGCATAGACTACCTAGGCGGTTACAGATATTTAAAAAATTTAAATTTCCGTGTAAAAATGTTCATATATGAATCAATAAAGGTTCCATGCTCGTAAACATACATACACATTCCTACATGGTTACATAAATCTCTATACATGCTCCCATATGTCTCCATACATGAACATTAAAGACATTTAAGGTAATATTGTTAACGTTGTTCAATTTGAACAAAAAAAAAAAAAATAAAACTCAAAAATAATCATTATTTATGATTTTTATTTTTTTCGCTCAAAATAAAACTCGCTTTCAATTTACGACTTTATATATGATGTACTTACATATTTTTATGCATATGTACACTAAGGAGCATAAGTGTATCACAAACCAACAACTATAGTTTCTATAAACAACCTAGAATTTCTATAAATTTTACTCAAATGCAATCAAATTTTTCATATTATGTTTGTACAAGTGTCTTCTCTCTTTCAAAAAGGTTTTATTAAGATCTGATCACAAGGCATAATGTAAATAAATCAAAATAATACAGTTTTGCACTCACTATTTATTTTTATATTTTTCAAACAATAATATATTTTTAATAACTGGTCCAGTAACCCTTTGCCTTCTTAAGCTCATGGATGCTATTAGGTAGACTTTGTTTGTACCTCTGCACAAATTCTGGAGGAATCGCCTCCCACTCTTCCTTCGTTCGCTCCCACAACTCGTTCACGCCTTTTGGAGGATTGGCATGTTTTGCAAACTGCGATTTGACGTGATTTCATAAATTCTCGATCGGATTCATATCCGGAGATTGTGGAGGCCACGTCATTACACCAAATTTTTGCTTTTTGAGCCAGTCTTTCACTACATGTGCGGTATGTTTTAGGTCATTGTCTTGCTGAAAAATTACTTTTTCAGCAGCAAGACCAATTTTTTCCACTACATCAGCAAGATTTTGTTCCAGAATGGACAAATATTGTTCCTTGCGCATAATTCCATCAATGCGCACCAAGAGTCCCACTCTATTTTTGTTGCAGCACACGCTTTAATCACAAGCCGTTTCCAATGCTCTCTTCTAAAAACATGAACTGGGTTTAAGAGAGTTTCGAAAAAATGTGTTAACAGAGGTACTTTTAATTAATTAATTGTCATGCTCTTAAGCTATTTTAATTATATTCTATAGCATAGATGCCCAGTAGTAGCTGCCCTACCGGAAATGAACCAGTCACTGGTATGGTCACGTGACTAGAGCTTGGTGTGTATGAACCTGTCCTAGTTTCGGTTCTGTTATATGAAAGTGACCGGTACTTTTAACATGGGCTTGTCATAGGAGGTGGCAATTGCTACCTTTGGAGCACCTTGTGACGCGGCGAATAACTTGACGAAGGTTACCTATCACCGTACCGACTGAAATTAATAAGCTACTGGACAAGTTAGAAGTAGGCAGTGTTAAAGTAGGATAATTTTAGGATTTATTGGACATGCAACAGGACCAGTGGGAAAATAATTATTACGTGACTGGTGTAGGTGTACTTATCGTAGAACTGGATAACAGCTTTTGATGGAAAACTAGTCACATATTAAGCGCAATGTGTGCTGTTACTGAGGTAGTTTGAATGGATTAGATTTGTGAAGTACCACTGCACTGGTCTGGGGAGTAAATGTCGCCGGGTATGCGAAAAGTATTTAGCAAATAACATTTACTTTTATTCACCGTGTGTCATATTATATACGAGTTGCTAAATAGTCCGTCCGGAACCAGTCACTAAACTTACCCAAAACAGTGTTCACAAAACCTTCAAAAAGGCACAACAAAAATCAATTTTAAAATAAGTTTATTTCAGTGTTATATCCGATTTGTAGCAGTCAAGGAACTGAATCCTTTGGCACTAATTGCCATGTTTTCAGCAACTGCTAACAGGATTGAACCAGTAGTAAGAACTTCAACTGCATCAGCCCTAGTTGCTTCAGTACACTATAATGTTATGTTACTTTTTCTCCAGTTACATGATGTACCTGATACCAACTTGTCAATGTTTTGTCAATATTACTATAGCCACGTGATAGGTCATTTCACACAAATTAACACTTTTTGGTTCACACAATTTCAAATTGATATAAAAAAAAGGTTTTGTGACACATTCTGATAATGAAATGACCATATTTTCAATTAGTAAAACAATGACTGCAGTTGTTTAGCCAAAGCAGCGGCTATGTTTTTACGGAATAGACTAACCACACAAAACTGCTATTTGCAACGGCACATTACAGAAACGTTACGGAATTTAAAGACCAATTTAGCCTTTAGTCTATATGTTCGTTGGTTGAAGCAACGAGTACAGAAAGCTAAATAGATTGCAGAATACCACCAACCAATGTTATATGTCTCTTGCTGGCTCTGGCGGAAATTTGGAGATAATTTAAAGTTAGCTGAGAGTGTTATATTTTGCTTTAATATTAACAAATATTAATAAATTGTTTATTTATTATATGAAAACAATTTTGTAAAAAGTTTAGCAAAAAAAAAAAAAAAAAAAAATGATTTTAAATATGATAATATTGCAAAAGATTTTATTAACTGGTCAAAGCCAGTTCATGGACAAGAGTGAATTCCCTAGGGCCAGGTTGCAGTTATCAATTTAAAAAAACGTTTATGTTCTGTTCTCGAATTTCACAGTCAAGTGGTATTTGGTATATTAGTGACCTTGGGCGTTTTTATTACTTAACCGCTTTTGGATTTTTATACCTTTTGAAAACATAATTTTATCTTCATATCAATAGATTTATCATCGAGATAAAAAACTATTGCGGCAATAAACTAAAAAAGTAATTTCTCCCCATAGAAACACAGATTTAATTTTCAATTGATTTGCGGTATATATATATATGCGATCATATATATTATTTTGATATAGAAATTAAAAAAATCAGACCCACCCTTTCCCAAAACTCACATTGTAAAAAATTCCCATACAACCAAGAACAACTCTAAGGTACACTCAAAGGAAAAGCTTCATCATATTTATGACATGTTTCAAATATTTTCGTCCAACGTAACGTAACAACAAAGCCAATTGTGACAATTTTTTGTTGTTGTTTTTGTTTTTTCTTTGATATTTTAAATTTTGAATCTCGCTCCTAGACGAGGACAAGAAATTCTCATTGAGTTTGTGATATAACATAACAAATATCTCTAGAAATTCGAATAACAAAGTCCCCTGAAGATTTCCTTGGGCAGGAATGAAATCCGGATAGGAACACGCCTACATCAGATTGCTTTTCACAATTTGTTAAATAAGTTTTGGGACTTTAGCACATTTAATTACTATAAATGCAATTAATGTTTATCCCGATGAAAATAAATTTAAATAACAAATATGCAGGTGCTTGTGCAAATTTAAATGTAACTGACACTAATAGAGAACATATGATTTTCTATTGTTGATTTACTTGAATAAACGTCACTACATTGCTAGGTCTGTCAAAAAAACAGAGTAGTATTTGGAAGATGACAAAGCCAATTGTGACAATTTTTTGTTGTTGTTTTTGTTTTCTCTTTAATATTTTAAATTTTGAATCTCGCTCCTAGACGAGGACAAGAAATTCTCATTGAGTTTGTGATTTAACATAACAAATATCTCTAGAAATTCGAATAACAAAGTCCCCTGAAGATTTCCTTGGGCAGGAATGAAATCCGGATAGGAACACGCCTACATCAGATTGCTTTTCACAATTTGTTAAATAAGTTTTGGGACTTTAGCACATTTAATTACTATAAATGTAGCGTTTCATAGTATTTAAGAAACTTTTCATAAAAAAATAAAATCAATTTCAGCAATTTATAAACTATTTCACTCACACAAAAAAATATTTCTTAAATTCCGCCAAGTAAACATATTGTTGAATAAAAAAAACATAATCAATTACTTTTTTAATTGACTCAATTACTTTTTTAATTGACTCAATTAAAAGATAATCAATATTTTAAATAATATTGATTACTTTAAATAAACAAAAATATTGATTACTTTTTAATTGAATCAATTAAAAAAGTAATTGATTATTTTTTTTTATTCAACAAAATGTGTACTTGGCGCAATTTTTTTTTTCTGTGCTATATATACGAAGGACATTTTGTAATAGTAAGGATTCCATTGTTTTTGTATCGAAAGAAGTTCATAGAGACAATGATATGGTGATTATAATTCTTGTTGTTTATGAAATGTTTCACAACTATTGATGAAATTTGTTACATTGGACGAAAATTGATGAAACTTAATGCTGGTTTCTCTGAGTGTAGAGTGCGTAAAAACAAATACATTGGGGAAATATAGAGAAAATCTTAAATATAAATGCTTTTGCACATATTTTCATAACTTTGGTATTAATGTAGAGATTTTCTTTGAACATTACTTATTTTTTCTGTTGAAGTACTACGTTTAAGAAAAAAAATATTTCATAATTTTCATTGCAAAACCATCTTATAACATGAGTTCTTTGAATAATCACATTGAAATTTGACGAGGGTTTTACAATTTGATTTTTTTTTGTATTCACATATCTAAAGGAGCCCATAACACATTTCCATATTCAGTTTTTAAAATTTTCAAAAATTCTCGATTTTGATTTATAAAACATTTAAAAAATGTGTAATTTTCAAGAGCTTTTTTCGAAAGTTGTTATCAGATTTCTCGTATTCGATTTATACGGTGGTACTCTTTCACACTTACAAAAAGATACAAATACAAAAAATAATGCATTTTGGATACTTAAGCAAGCTTTAGATTAATTTTTGAAATCGTTATCCCCCTTCAAAAGTTTTCAAAAATGCATCAAACGAAAATTTTATTACATTTTATATAAAATTAAATATCTCATTTTCTAATTAGCAAATGCCATCTAATTCTCGCGATTTTTTTCCGAAGTAAGATACTTTTGGGATGTTAAATTTTCTTATAAATTCAAACAAAAACCGAATAAAAGGCTTTTTACTGCGATTTTTAGTTTTAGTAGGTCTAAATATGTAATAAAAAAATAGTCATAGGCTTGTAAAATTTTGCTGTAAACTAGTGTTATCAGCGATTTTTTATTTTTTTTTTGACAATTCCTTTCTTTTTTTTTTAGCGATTTTTGTAAATTTTTATTATTCTTTCTCCAATTTTCAACATTTTTTTTTTCTTCCAATTTTGTTACTTTTTTTTATTTCGGTGATTCTTTCAATTTTGATAATTTTTTAAATTTTTGTGAATTTGTTAAATTTTGGCCTTTTTAATTTTAGCGAATTTTTTCGTTTTCTTTTTTTAATTTTTAGCGATTTTTTTTTTTATGCCAATTTCAATTAGAGGTTTAATACGAGGTATATACTTAAAATTTGTTATAAATTGAATACAATGTTCAATTAAACTATTAAGAGAAAGGATTAAAATTGAAATTGAATATAAATCAATTAAATAGTAACAAATTAATTTTAGTTGATACTGAATTTTCCTTAATAGAATCAATTTCAATTAAACTTGGGGTCGTGGGTTCGATTCCCACCAGAGGCACTGGTCTGTTTTTGCTACAACGCGCCGAAGGCCATAGTAGCTAGTGCTCGGTTAGGGTAATAGTATATAATTTGTAATTATATATAGTTATTAATTAACAAAAAAAAATTAAACTTTTTAAAGTATTTACAAATAGTTTAAGTGCAACTCGATTTCAGTTTTTTTTACCACTTTTGGGCAATATGACTTTTTGGTTTTTATTAAGACCAAAAACCAAAAAGTCTTAAGTTTGGGTGCTATTGCCTTACGTTTGAGTGTAGTTACTTATGATAAAAATATTTTGTGATTGAATTGCAATTTAAGGCTTTACAAGTTAAAGAAACTTTTTTCACGCCAAAATAAATGCCCTTCCTGAAAACTTTTTTGCCAACGGTTCTGTTTGTGGATATTCTTTATAAATGCCCCAGATTATCAAAAGCAGCAGACGAAAACAATGATTCAGAAATTCTAGTATTTGTAGAAAATTTTATGTATGAGAAATAAAGAATTATAGCATCTCTGGCATAAGTGTGTAATCTGTATGCACCTTAAACTATATAAAGTACCCAAGTATTAGTCATACATATGATGCTGTACAAGCCAATTACCCCGCTACAGGAAAAAACTTTAACGTATCAAATAAATAACAGCAAAATAACAGCATTTGTTTTCCGATACAATGCGAGTAGAAAACTGAACTAGTTTTATAATAATTCCAAAAAGTGGGAAATTTAAGCGTGATTAAATAGTGATTGATTTTGAGCAAGGAATGGAAATTTTTATATCACGATATCCATTCATTCCGTCTCGAAGATTTGCTCTAGATACCTAACTATGTTCTCAAGTTTAGAAACAAATTAAATTCAAATCAAATCTTTAATTAGATATTTTAGGTTGATCATTTTTTCTGTGTACGTTTGACATTGCTTAGATGTATTTTTTTTGTTTTATCTGAACAGTTGGCTTGGAGGGCAACATATGTACTTACGATTTTTTGTTTTAGTAAGAGTTTGAGTTTTTATGTAGCTTAACATAAAAGTACATTTAGGATTTTATGAGTGTCTGTAAATCTTTTAAGTTTTCCTTTGCATGTGTGTATTTGAAATTTTGCTATAGGTTTTCATGGATAAGTATTGCATTTGTACACTTAGAATACTATGTTGGTAATGACCACTGCAAATGTAGTTAAAAACAAATGAAATTTCACTTGAAGAAAGGACGACTTACATTTCAGTAAATTCAACTAACATTGTCATTTGTTTTTAAATTTTCAAAAAAGTTAACCACAATTGTAGTAAAAAAAACCACATATGTAGTAAAAAATTCATAAAAAATAAACCGCATATGTAGCAAAAAAAAAACAACTACGGCATAAAATTAATGTAAAATTATAATACAGTAATTTTATGTGGTTTGTTTTTTTTTAATGAACTACTATTGTAGTCAAAGCTGAAATTTCTTCTAGAAATTACTGTTTTTTCACTTAAAAATAAATATACTGTATAACATACCCAAACAGCTAGAAATATTTACAGCAGAAGTTCACTGAGTGTAAATGTGCATTATAGGTGTACAAGTGTTAGTTTTTGTAACTTCTATCGGAAAGGTAAATGTGGTTGATTGCTAACACGTTTTCAAAATAATCACTCATGTTGGTGTTTAATCATTTTTAAGGTCGACCTGCACTTTAAAGCAATGAAAAAATGAGTTGAATATCAACTGTATCTCTTTTTACTTGCATTTAAGTTTAGAAATAGTCTTTGTTCCATACATTTGCTTTTAATTAACAAACAAACCATTAAATTAAGTTTTTAAATTAAAAAAATTTTTTTTTTTTGTGATGTTTTATTTTTTCATTAAATTTTATCTTTGTTAAAGATGTTAAAGTTTATGATGTTTTTAAGAATATTAAATTATCTTATGTGTCAAGAATTTGACCAAGTTTAAATTGAAAAAATTTAAATAAATAAAAAACAACCAACACAATAAACTTTTAGAAAAACAAACTTTTTGTTCAACAAAAACACCCTCTTAAAAGGGAAACGAACTTTAGAATGTTGGAAAAATTAAAAACTACAAAAGTTTTGAAAACTGAAAACTACATACCACCACACTCATATAAAATCCATCAAATTGCTTGAAAAGGACTTAAGCAATAAAAACCATCTGACATAGAAAATTTGAATACTCATGAGATATTTTTTATATAAATAATTTTGTTTTTTTATGTGGATTCTTTCTTTTTTTTTAATAGTTCTTGGGTAATACGTTTACACTGTCATAAAAGCATGATTTTCCATATAAGACAAAAACAATATAGTGATATTTTTTCAAATTTTGATTCAGAATTGAGACACACAGATTATAAAGAGTTATTCGATTATTAAATACAACGAATTCTACAGTACACATTTCATTGATGGATCAATTTCAAATGAAGATTACCAAACACTTAAAAATATTATAATTCGAATAATAAAAGTAGCACACTTACCAGCTCCCATATACTTAGGGCAATATTTCCAGATAAAAGTTTTTGTCGAAAATTGCCGTTTTATTATTCTTTATAATTTTTACTCTAAATGGAATTTTAAAAAGAGGGTTGGACGCATAAATGCGTCCTTATGAGTACCTGTGTAAATATTGACAAGCTTGACATTCGCTAAGTCAACTTTAGCGATTATGCGAAAGTTACACTGGTATTTAAATTATAGTTTAGAGTATGTTTTAGAACACTTCTTCAAAGTTGTATAAACAGCAAAAAATTGAAAAATCTATATTTTTTAAATTAAAAGTCAGAGTATGGAATTTCTATTGTTTATGAAAAAATGTATACCTGTAAAAGTATTTTAACTATTAGAATGTTTAAACAACCTTTACAGGCCATGGATGAAGGAATTAAAAATTTGTTGTTCCAACGTTTTGATAACGTTATAAAATACCATCATGAGGTGGTGAATCATGCTTATCATTTGGATCGCTTTTTGACGGTTAAAAATGCATTTTAAAGTTTGCTTTTCGAACACTTTTAGAACGGTATAAAATAGCATCCTCATACCACAAAACATGACCATCATTTGGTTCGTTTTCAAACCGCTTAAAACCTCTAAATAGCAATGTTCTGAATAAGCTTGCACCAATGTTAGTGGTTTTAGCATGCTTTAAAGATTGTTTTTTTCTACCAGGGTACCCGTAAAGGGTGATTTTTCAGCAATTTTCTTTTTGACAACACTGATTTTGGGAGCTCAGCTGTTTCCGTGTAACATGTTACTGTTTAACATGTTCAGTTTGGTCTATAATTTAACAATGAATCAACTTACAAACGTACAATTGTTGAAGATTATTGAATTTTATTATCAAAATGCATGCTCGGTTAAGAAAGTGCATCGTGCACTTCTTCCAATTTATGGTCATTTTGGGAGACCTTCTGAGCCGGCTATTCGAAATCTTGTGACTAAATTTCGCATCCAATTTACATTATTGGACATTAAACCACCAACACGCATACGTAGAGTGCGGACAGAGGAAAATATTGCAGCTGTATCCGAAAGTGTTGTTGATTACCGTGAATTATCGATTCAGCGCCGTTCGCAGCAATTTTGCATCTGTTATTCCACTAAGTGGACAATTTTGCGGAAGGATGGTGTAAAACCTTTTAAAATACAGCTGGTGCAATAAATGAAGCCACATGCCACATAGCACGTGAAACAATTGCCCAATTGAGAGGCGAATTCAGTGAGCAGTTTTTTTCGCGTTTGGAGCCGGTCAATTGGCCGGCTAGTTCGTGCTATTTAACGCCTTTAAACCATTTTTTTCCGGCAATGTTAAGGCTCATGTCTATAGGGACAAGCCCGCAACGGTTGACGCACTTTAAGCCAATATTGAAGAATTTATTCGTGAGATACCGGCCGATATGTTGGAGAGAGTATGCCAAAATTGGACGCAGCGTAAAGGAAAATTTTCATAGATTTGTTTATTTGTAGTCATATAAAAAAAAAAAATATCGGCACCTAAGTAAAGTTTTTTTGGGTTTTTAAAACCCTCATTTTTTTAAATGTATTATTTTGACAAAATTTTCCAAAAGCTTTACTTAGGTACCAATTTTGTTTAATATGAGCACCGATATAGAAAGATGAGAAAATTTACTTTTAAACAAGTCCACTGCCGATGATTTAGATAAATCTTACATCACATGCAATGCATTGTTCTATAACTTAAATTTGAATTGATTTGGCAGCTGAAGACATTTTTTTATAATTATGGTGCCCTGCTTTTTGTTAATATATTACTTAAAAACACTAATGGCCTTGAACTCGAATAACACCGATCAACAAATAAATGTTATTCTTGGGTTTATGTTTTATTACATAAATTACGATGCTAGACATCGAAAAATACTAAAATATCCATTCGTAGCCTTTAAAGTTAGCTTTTGATGATTTACGCCGATATGAAAATTTTGAAGATTTGACGATCAGCAGTTCGTAGCTCATACATCAAATGCAATTTTGATTTAAAAAAAAATTTCCCTTCATAGTTACATAA
This sequence comes from Delia radicum, assembly GCA_021234595.1. Taxonomy (NCBI): domain Eukaryota; kingdom Metazoa; phylum Arthropoda; class Insecta; order Diptera; family Anthomyiidae; genus Delia; species Delia radicum. Next base: position 60,778,047 of record CM037854.1, on the reverse strand, counting down.
AAGAAACCAAAGTTTGATATTTAGAAGTTTAAACCCAAACATCGTGTGGACCGCTGTAGTTTACACTCTGAGAAATAAACCTGTAAAAATAGCAGAAAAGCTAAAAATTAATTAAAAATGAGCTTTCAGAAAAAAATGCTAAATTTAGCAGATTTTTGTTTGCTAAATATTAATAAAATAAGAACAGCAGAAACAAATTTGTTAACTTAACAAAATTCTAGTTACATTCGATGTGAGTTTTAGTTAATTGAAAATAGAATTTTACTCTGTAAAATTAGCAAAAACTTTTACTAAATATTTGTTGACTCAAAATAGCAAACAAAAACTGTAATATTATCAAAATGTTTGCTATATTTACCTCAAATTTAGTAGAAAGCTAATAACAGTATATTTTGCTAAATTCAACAGAAATTTTTGCTAAAAAATTTCAGACTGCTGATTTCATCAGGGCCGACTTTTATTCGCATTAAAAAAAGCTTAATTGTTACTTTCAATTAACTAAAATTTAGCTCAAATATAACAAATTATTTGTTAATTCCACAGAATTATTATTGCTATTCTTATATTACTAATATTTAGTAAAAAAATCAACTAATTTTAGCACTTTTTTGTGCATGCTCATTTTTAACTAATTTTTAATAGATTTTTTTTTTGCTATTTTTTGCAGGTTTATTTCTATGAGTGAAGCTCACGTCATAACTTATGATAAAAGGTCGAAAAATAAACATTTTGTTTCCATTTTTATAAAATCACATCTATATCAAGCTCATTCCTCACTCTTGAATATATTTAAAATATTTTTATAAGTATTGTATCTTAACCTAAACGCTTTATTATTTTATGGACACTTTTTATATTTTTTAGAACTTTTTTTTCACAAAAGCCTGTGTTTACATTCTATTAAAGTTGAACATAAAAAACATGATTTTGCATATACACATTGTTAAATTTTACTTTAGCCATTGATATGTCATAGAGATTCGTTTTTTTTTTGAATTTTAGAAAATAAAAGTTGAACAAAAAACGTTTAAATTGTTTTCGATTTCTTTTCTATTTTTGTTCTAAGTTTATGTAATTCTATTCTTTTTTATTTCTGTATGTATAAATTTAAGAAATAAATAAAAGTTTTAATAAGGTTTTTTCTTTAGCTTCAATGGTCATTGAAATATCATTTACAAGTTTTTATGTATATTTGTTTAACTTTTATACAACTATTTTTATTTTATTAGATTTCTAATAGCGATAGAGGAAATTTCTTTAAAAAAAAAGTTTGACTTTAAACAAAACTATATTTTTATTGTGTACTAACAAATGTTTCAGTTGAAATTTTTTTAAAAATTTCTGGTTATTTTAAAAATTGAATTCATTTATACAATAACAGAAAAATTAGTACAATTGTGTGCTATAACTACTAAAAGTTAGTTCAAAATGACGTTATAGGATAAACACCTAAAATTCCCGGTTAAAAAGTATATATGGGTACCGTTTTCCTGTATATATACGAAACATATATGTGTATATTTGTCCATATACCCAACCAAATATATATTGGACAAATAAACACATATATGTTTTGTAAATATATAGGAAAACTGTTCCCATATATACTCATATATAGATGTACATATATGTGATTTCATATTTGCAAAAGGTTCTTCAAAATTCAACACGTCGATTATTTCCACCTGCCCAAGTCTCAATCAATGCGTCTACATGTTAAAAGTGTAAATAACTAAAAATCACTGACCATAAGTGTTCATCTTAAGGTTACTAAATAGCGATAAAGTTTCGACTATAGTTTAATAAACATTAAAGAAGTTTTTAAATTATTAATATTTAATATCATAGAACAAGAAACATCAAAGCTATAAAATATTTTAGCGGTAATTACATGTCGGATTTTTAAATAAAATAACGGTTTTCACGAAAATGTCTATTAAAATTCTTAGAATGTAAATACATTGTGATGTGAAACTATGCGATTACTAAACTTTTCCTTCAATAAATCGATTGTGTCACGAGCTGTGTAACATTTTGCGCCGTCTTGTTGAAACCACAGCTCCTGCACATCATGGTTCTTCAATTGATAAATGAAAAAGTCAGTTATCATGGCTCTATAGCAATCACCATTGACTGTAACGTTCTGACCAGCATCGTTTCTAAAGAAGTACGGACCAATGATTCCATCAGCCCATAAAGCACACCAACCAGTCAGTTTTTTTTTTTTTTTTGATGTAACGGTGTCTCAATATACACTTGAGAATTATCATCACTCAAAATACGGCAGTTTTGTTTATTGACGTATCCATTTAACCAAAAGTGAGCTTCATCGCTAAACAAAATTAGCAAAATTTGTGCGCGATACGTATTTTGAACAGAACCATGATTTTCAAAATAAATTTGCACAATTTGGAAGCATTGCTTAGGCGTCAGTTTGTTCATGTTGAAATGCCAAACCAAAATAAACATAAATCACATGACAGCTGACAAAATGGCAGCCAGTTAAAAAAGTGTTGCCAACTTAAAGTTCTATACCTGTATAAAAAACACCCTTTACAACTGCAAATATTTAGCAAAAGTTTTTGGTAATTCCAGCTTAGTGAATTAGTAGTTTCCATTAACCAAAATTAAACTTGAATATAACTAAAATATTGAGTACGTAAAAGTTTTATATTTGTTCTTTATTTGCTAATATTTAGAAAAAAAAAATATAATTTTAGCAGTTTCGTCTGCAATGCCATTTTCACTAATTTTAAATAGATCTTTCTGGTTTAGGTTTATTTCAGTGAGTGTACTGCTAAAACTTTAAGGAAATTTATTTAAAATAAAAAAAATTGTTGAAAAAAGAATTTGAATTTCTTACAAATATATTCTTTTATAAAAAACTATCGTTAACGAGATAACGATAGGCCATTTAAGCTACTTTAAGCATCAATTTATGAAGGCAATATTTCAGACGTGGCTTTTTATCTTAAAATTGATCAAAGAAAATTATGTGTAAGAGAACATAAAGAAAACAAATTGCGTACTTTAAATCTACATTCCGATAAAAACAACATTGCATACATTTTATCTGTACTTTGATAATATAAATGTAGCATACTTTACAGAGAACTTAAATATTTTTAAAAGCAAACCTTCAACAAGAGAAATGTTGGCATAATAAGTGATTTAAATAAAAAATTTTTAAATAAATATTTAAAAAAATATATATTTTTTTAATAAAAATTATATGACATTTTAAATTATAAGTCGCGATTACTGAATATCCGGTTAAATTTTAACAGTTAAATTAAAATTTATATAGAAAACAACAACACATGTGTCAACTAAAGTCCCACTGAACAGTTCGGCCAAAAAACTATATTCAGTCTTAAGTTGAAAGCTCGTTATAAATTAACAATAACATATAAATAATCTCGATGTATATAAAAACAAAAAAAATAATAAAACTGTAAAAAATATATCTTGAGTCGGAGTAAAAACTAAATTTCGTTTGTGTATAAATAGAACATTTTTTGTCTTCAAAGGAAAATATCCTAGCCACGTGTTTGATTACTAATAAGACAAAAATGGAGCAAAATTGATAAATGATAGGTTTTTGTTAAAGCTGTGCCTATTCTGGTGGCTCTAGCTTTCCTGAATCTTTGGGTTCGGATGAGATCTTTAGTCAGATCAAAATACTAGTATCAATCTAGCTTATATGTTTAATTTTTAAAAATATTTTTTTAAAATATTTAGTCGGTTGGTTCACAATGTGAACTTCACATTACAAACTTGTCCATATTACTATCACTACGGTAGGACACTACCAGTTAGTAGCTAACTGGACATTGTGTGAATTATGCTAAAGCTATGTACGTACGGTTTTCAGATCTTACAATATTGTAAGATCTGGCAATGTGCTGGCAATGTACTGACAATGAAACATGTTTAGCAAAAGGTAAATTGTCAGTTCAGACGATTGTAAGAAAACCTTTCAATTTCATTGCCAGACAATTGTCAAACAATAAATTTATCTGCCAACGAAAATTGTCAGTTCACACGGTTGTCAGATTCTTTTATGGCAAAAAATGCCAGATCTGTTGTTAGACATTGCCAGAACTAATTAATTGACGATTTCATTACAATTTCATTGATATCAATTGTAATGAAATTGTTTTCATTACCATTTGTTTAATTAATGATAATGAATTTCATTGATTTGATTTCATTGACTAATGGTAATGATTTAAAATTTCATTGCCATTAGTAATGAATTAATTAAAGGAAGAAAATTGCAATTGACTGAATGCAAATATCCTAGGTTTGGGAAATATTCCGAAAGATTAATTTTTTATGAAAAAAGAATTATTTTTTTACCCAAAAAAGTACGAGAAAATAAAAATTTAATCACTCAGATAATGGATTGGAACATTGGTCCAAAATGGAACTATATGGAATGAAGCGGTGAACGATTGGAATCGGAGCACTGTACACAATTGTGTTGTCGTACGTGAAATTAAAAATTTAATCATTCCGATAACAGAATGGAACATTGGTCCAAAATAGAACGATATGGAATGAAACGGGGAATGATTTGAATCGGAACACTGTACGCATTTGTGTTGTCGGTGTAGAGCACTTTGTTAAGGTTTGCAAAAATGTTGTCCATTTTGCGATATCATGCTTAAGCTATGTACAGACGGTTTACCAGATCTTACAATATAGTAAGAAATGGCAATGTGCTGGCAATGTACTGACAATGAAACATGTTTAGCAAAAGGTAAATTGTCAGTTCAGACGATTGTAAGAAAACCTTTCAATTTTATTGTCAGACAATTGTCAAACAATATATTTATCTGCCAACGAAAATAGTTAGTTGACACGATTGTCAGATTCTTGTATGGCAAAAATTGTCAGATCTGTTGTTAGACATCGCCAGAACTGTCAAAGAATTTGAAAGACTGGGAGCCCCTTGGTGACTGGGAAAGAAACATCAAGTCAGTTGGCTCATAGCTCCAATCTATTACGCAGGTTTCATTAATGGAAATGTCGCCATCCATTTTTTTATTTAATTTGATTTCCTATTTTGTTTGACTTTTGATTTTTAATATTATTAATATGAACTTTTGTTTTTTTTCATTATTTTTGGACAGTGCCGCCAATAGAAACATTTCTGTGACAAAACTGCCATTGTCAGAGGCATTAATTTAAACACATCTGCCAATAAAAAATTGTTTACAATGTCTTGCAATTATCTAACAATGGCAACGTATGGTGTTCACACGAATGTCAGATGTCTGACAATATTATTGTCTTACAATGTACAGACAATGCTTTTTCTGACAATGTTGCAAGACAAAAGTTGTAAGTTCACACTGTTGTTAGACATTTCCTGAACTTTTTTCCGACAATATTGTAAGATCTGACAACCGTCGTCTGTACATAGCTTTAGTTTTCGAGATACAAGCCATTTTACAAAATGGCGATATTTTAAAATGTACAGTACCTGCAAAACTAAGCGAGATAGACCAAAAAGGACAAAATTTTTGCTCCACAAGACTATTAATAGACCCTTATAACATAAATAGGCTAGGTCCGAGGGAGATCCCAATAGAAACATTTCTGTGACAATACTGCCATTTTCAGATGCATTAGTTTAAACACATCTGCCAATAAAAAATTGGTTACAATGTCTTGCAATTATCTGACAATGGCAACGTAGGGTGTTCACACGAATGTCAGATGTCTGACAATATTATTGTCTTACAATGTACAGACAATGCTTTTTCTGACAATGTTGCAAGACAAAAGTTGTAAGTTCACACTGTTGTTAGACATTTCCTGAACATTTTTCTGACAATATTGTAAGATCTGACCACCGTCTGTACATAGCTTAAGAGTATTAAGTTCTAAAATCAAATTTATCTTATTACGCTTAAATAATTTTTTAGAATTTCAACGCCTTTTGTACATTTTTCTAATGTTTTTCTTAATGTGTTGATGTTAAATAAGGTGTTTTTAATTCTGTTGAAAGTGTGTGTTTTATGTCTAAAATTTTTAAAGTGAAATGAATGTTGGTTCTTTGTTAACACCTTGTATTAAGTTACACCCATTAGGGAGTTTCAGCATTTCCACATTTGTGAATTTTTTCAACTCTTGAAGCGGATTATACAAGCTTATGTCCCAAAAGTTTTCATGAATTTTTTCAAATGTATGATGCACAAAAAGAGGTTATAAAGCAAAAAAAACTTTGTATTTTCTTTTGTGATTTGTTTTTACAAAACGAGATAAATTAGCACTTCAGACTTGTAATTTGGAGTACAAATTATTAATTTTAGGGTGGCCTTAAAAGTAAATACTCTTAACTTAATTTTGCGTTGAATAAAACTTGTTGGATAGGTCGTTTAAATACCTTTTATTTGAAACTAAATTTAATAAAATAAAAATTAAACAAGTTAAAACTACAATGAGTTTTTTTGCCCCGGCATACATGATATTTGACCACCAAGTATAAAAAAAAATTAAATTAGTAATAGTTATGATTCAACTTTAGTTCAAAATTTCGCGATTCTTTAAATACATTATACAAAAAATTTGCAAAAACCGCAAAAGATAACGCTAATTCGCGCGTTAATTTTATGGTTTCTGAACCCAATTTGTATTAAAATTTTACTAAAAAAAAATTTCTTGCAAATAAAAAATAGTTTCATATGGTTTATTCACGGGATGTCAACCATGGATACACCATTATATCGCTGTTTTAAAAATTATGTTTTCAAGTATTTACAATCTAGGGTCTGGCCACTTTTCTGTGGTATATATATCTTGTACCATAATTTATAATTAGAGCTATTGTTGATAACACAAATCACACGGGTTTGCCGCAATGAATGTCGTGGAGGGATATAACGCTCAGTATATTCATGTTTTTGTTCAAGATTCTTCATTAACAATCCAGAAATTCTTTTTGACTTTATTTGTAGAAATATTATAAATTTGTTTTAATGAAACTGAAAATTATTCAAGTTCGAGGCCATACTCTATATTTCTTTATTAGGATATTGTCCTAACAAATAATCTATATAGTTTTTGTTTTCAAATTTATTAATTCACCACTTTCAAGAATGTGCTGATAGATCAATTTCGCGTATTTTCTAGGTTCCCATCATCGGAACACGTTTTGAAAGTAGTGACAATCCCATGCAAAACATCAAACATTCATATAAACTAGTTTTCACACTAAATGAGAAATAATATATGAGCTCGAAGTTGAAAATTATCACCATTGATCAAAATTAAATTGAAAACTTGTTTGTGATGTGCACCCTCTACCTTTGGCAGATATATAACTATATCTACCGAAGGTAGAGGGTGCACATCACAAACAAGTTTTCAATTTATTTTTGATCAATGGTGATAATTATATAATACACGCTTTTTGTATTTTTCTCTCCTTTTTATATTCACACTTGTTTTGTTTAAAAACTAGATATAAAGGGTTGGTAAACAAGATCGCTCTTTGTCTTTTGTCAAGTTTGATATAAAATGTTTTTTTTTTTTTTTTTTTTGAACAAACAAAGAAGAACGTTCATTTTAAAAATGTTTAAAATCGGGTGTCTGGTTTCAATCAATCTTTTTTCATTTTTCGACATTTATATGACCATCAATTTGTCACTAATTGCACGTCATAGCTTTCAAGTATAGTCAACCTAGCTCTGTCCATGGTTCCTCGCATTTCATAAATCCTTGAAAATAAGGTGCCGAAAAGTTTTGAAGTTCAAAAATTTTTTGAACACAACTTTTGTATAAAAAGACCTTTCAGATTAGTAGGCACACTTTATATGTTCAGAAAGAAAATATTGATCTGAAGGTAAAAGACTGTTGGTACATTTTGGGGAAAAAATCGCAAAACTTATGTGTCTTTTTAATTTCTATTTTAAACGCATATAGTTTTTGAGTGGAACAAGATATTGCATTCGTCTTTTTCTGATTTAATCAAGAATTTATTTAGTTAAATAACCAATATTTTAAGAAGGAAATTCACCTCGATTTCGTCCCGCTATTCGCAAAAAACTGGACATGAGTCGAAACAAATTTGGAATTTCATATTTTTAAATCGGAATATCTCGGAAATATTAGAGATAACCCACACATGTAAGCATTTTTTTTTTGTTAGACCCTACTAGCAAACAATAAATATATTATTTTTTGTAAATCGTTCGGAAGATTCAAAATCAAAGCTTCAGCTCATTATTCCGTCGCTTATGACTGCCCCATATTTCATTGCCAATCGGTCCACTATGTAAGAAATGGCCGAATTATTTCCAAAAATTTTGTGATATATCCCACTGTGCAGTGTGAGGACGGAAGGTTAAATAAAACTAAATCGTTTTTTTTATCGCGAATCAAATCATAAAAAAATATTCATTTCAAATATAAAACGTTAGCATTAATCGTATCATGAAATGGACCAAGATTTATGCAAACTGAATAAAAACATCTGTATTGTATATTTTAACACAAAATAAAAGTACTTAAATGCAGTAGGTACTTTAACCCATTTGTTACCATACATGGATTCAGTGCAAATTTTGTGAAAAAAATTTGGGAGGAAGATTGGTTGGCTTAAGCTTTAAGGTATTCTATGGGTAAGCTTTTGCTTTAAATGCTATGGCCAAATCTCGTCCTCTATTTTATTTCTGTTTATAATTATAAGTTTGATATAATTTTTATTAAATATAAAAATTGTTTTTTTTTTCGACGTTTAATTGTGCAATGAAAATTATTCAAGTTAGAGGCCATATTCTATATTTCTTTATAAGGATATTGTCCTAACAAATGTTCTATAGAGTTTTTTGATTTCAAATTTATTATTTGACCCTTTCAGGAATGTGTTGATAGATCTATTTCGGAATTTTCTAGGTTCCCACCATCAGAACACGTTTTGAAAGAGGTAACAATCCCATGCAAAACATCAAGAATTCATATAAACTAGTTTTCTCACTAAATGAGAACTAATATATGAGGTGGAAGTTAAAGATTATCAGCATTGATCAAAAACTAAATTGAAAACTTGTTTTTTGTGTGTAAGGTCTACCTTTGGTATATATTCAATACACTTTTTTTGCCTTTTTTGTACACTTGTTTTTTTCAAAAACAAAATGTACGGGGGAAGTAGTAAATAAGACCGTACTTTGTCTTTTATACAAGTTGGATATAATTTTTATTAAAAATAAATATTATGTTTTTTATTTTTTATTATTTATTTTAATTTTATATTATTCTTACCATCAACAAATTCTTGAAAGTGGTCAATTAAAAAATTGAAAACAAAAAACTCTATAGATTATTTGTTAGGACAATATCCTAATAAAGAAATATAGAGTATGGCCTTGAACTTGAATAAATTTTCATTTTTATAAATATTATTATTATATTATAAATATTACGAATTGTTATGAATAAATTGCATACTTTATAATATTATAAATTATAATTATAAAGCAAAACTTTTTAATTAATATTCTAGATGATCGATTAGCAAATATTTTTAGTTTGATCAACTTAAACAGTTTTTTCAGTCACCTGAACATTTGTATAAAAGTAGATAGCTCTGTTTGAATATAATGGATCGCCATATCTAAATTTTATTTACTTTTCAATTATAGTAAAACGTGTCCCAAAATACACCTATTTCAAACGACAGTGTTTTTCAAAAGTATATAATTTTTTAAATCAAGTACTGAGAAAGCAATTATTTTAAACGTTGGCAAAGATTTCGATTTTGTTAGATTACCAGGTAGTGATATAGCAGATATTTCAAATGTTGGTAAAGCGTTCGATTTTAATGTTTTGTTAGTGATTTTTTTTATCAAAAAACCGAAGAATTTTTTGTAAATCAAGTACTGGATAAGCACCTATTTCAAACGTTGGCAAAGCATTTGCATTTAAAGCTTTGCCAGTCCTTTTTTTTTTTTTGTAAGACCACGGTCTACTTGTGCTTTGCAAGTGCTAGGTTTTTACTACCACCCATAAGTTCTACCAGGTGTTTGAAGAACTTAACAAAATTTAAATAAAGTAGTTACCAAGGCAATGGAATATTGAACATACCCTAAATTGTATACACAACTTTATGAAAGAAAAGTGAATATAAATTATGTTTAACATTACAAAGAATATAAAACAAATATTTTTAAACAATCAGCCTTAATAAATGACAAAACATATTTTCCATTTTATACAAGGAATATAATATGCAACAATTTCTTAAAGAAATTTAAAAAAGCAAACAAACAAATTTCAACTGTTATAAATTTGAATTCTTTTTTTTTCATACACTTTCTCTTATAATATAGAAGGCACGTTTGAAAAGGGTCATTATTTTACTATTCATCATAAAATATTTAAATTAGTTTGATTTACAAGAAAATCAAGATTTTGGCAAATATTTTTGCTTCGGCAAGCAAAGTTATAAGTTTTTGTAAAACTTTTTTTCCCCCAATGAGAACAAAATAATTGTGTTGTTTTTGATACAATATCATTTGTATTATAAAATAATTGAACAAATAGCAGTCAAGAAAAAAAAAAAAAAAAACATTCTCAACGCGTTTAAACCATTTATCATATTCTAGTAGTTTATGTGGGAGAAATTTTTTTTTGAAACTAGATTGCTGATTTAAAATAAACAGTAAATCCTAAATAAAATGAAAGTTAATGATATACAAAATGTGCTTAAATGTTATTTATATGAAACTTAAAAGTTGTAATTTAGTTAAAGATTTTTATAACGTGCACTGAGATAATTATATTCATGGAGTTAATGAATTGGAGCATTGAACTCGTCCATTGAAACTTTTCATTAAATTAATGTAAGTTTCCGTCAAATTTTATGAAAACTTTCATTTTATTTACACACAAAAAAATAAAAACCCATTTTAATCACGAAAACCACCGATTCAATAACTTTAACTGCTGAAATTCCTTCAACAACGAAAATTGCTAATTCAATTAGATATTGATAGCTCTTTAATTGAATTATTTAGCTATTAAATAATAACTCAATTGATTAAAAAGTGATCGATATTGTATACCTTCTCAAAAAACAATTGTTTACATTTTTTTGCCTTACCAAATGTTTTTTAAAGCTTAAATTTTATATCATTGAATTTAAACCGGAATATAATTTTCATTTAGTTAGCAGATTTATTTATACTTATGAGAACAAATTCACACAAAAATTATTTTTTTTCTTTCTATTGAAACGCTGGGAGTATGGCAAATTTTTTTTTTTGTTTTTTTTTTTTTTAATAATTTTTTTTCTTTTTTGCATTTTTTTGTTTAAAAAAGTGGTTAATTTTTATTACACAAAATTTAACTTCAAAAATTACATTATCCATTTTATGATAATATTTCAAAATAAATTAATATTGACATTTAAATCATTGAAATTAAATTATTTATGTTAATAAAGCAATAAAGCTATTGAGAATTAATAATTTTATCCTTATATTTGGTAATTTTAATCTTCCTTCAATTTCCTGGACATATATAAATGAATCATTGTATTATTCGGCATCTACTTCAAAGGATTTGAATGATGCTGTTGTTAATAATTTGTCAGACTTATGCCTTTTTCAAATCAATGGTGTTCACAACGTTCAAGGAAGGCTTCTAGATTTAATGTATGTCAATGAGCCAACAGATTATTCATTAAATCGCACTGACCCTGTAGCCTTACCGGAAGATCCATACCATCCCACTATTGAGTTATGTCTGAATTTACCGTGTTTGCCATTAAACACAACTCTGGTTATGATAATTCAAAAAGTATTTTGTTTTAAAAAGGCAAATTATAATGATTTAAATTATTATTTTTATAATACAAATTGGCTTCATTTATTATCTATCGCTAATGGTAAATCAACATCTATTGATTCAATGATAGATGTATTTTACAAAACTATTTTAAATTATATGAACAATTGTATCCCGAAACATATTCCTGCTAATCGTTCTGGTCCACCGTGGAACTCAAAACAATTATCGAGACTAAAAAGTTTAAAGAATAAACGATTTAAAAAATATAAAGAAACTGGCTTAGTAGCTGATTACAGCAAATATTCTGTTACGCGCGCTGACTATAATTTGCTATAATTTGTTACTGATTATAGCAAATATTCTGTTACGCGCGCTGAATATAATTTGCTTAATACAAAGCTTTATGATAATTACTTGAAAAATATGAAAATAAATTTAAGAAGAGATCCTTAATCGTTTTACAAATTTGTAAATTCTAAGAGAAAATCTTCTGGCTTTCCAACTGTCATGAAGTATCTCGATCGTGAATGCCGAGTTGATATTGTCATAAGTGACATGTTTGCTGTTTTCTTTGGTTCAACTTATTGTAACGCCCAATATGACACTTTAAATGATTATCCATTTCCAGTTATAGAACATCAATTAATAACTTTTTGTCGTATAACTACTGATGATATTGTTAAAAATTTAAAAGAATTTAAAAAGTCAACAACTTGTGGTCCTGTTGGTGTTCCCAGTTGCATCTTAATCAATTGTGCAGAGGCTTTGGCGTATCCCTTGATTATAATGTATAATATCTCCATTAAAAATGGTTATTTCCCAAAATTATGGAAGGACTCTTTCTTAATTCCATTATTTAAATCTGGAAATAAGTCAAATGTTATTAATTATAGAGGAATATTAAAACTCAGCGCGATTCCAAAGCTATTCGAAAAATGTTTAACTGATTATCTGTGTCATAAAACTTCTTCTATAATATCTCCTCTTTAGCATGGTTTTCGTAAGGGGTGCTCTACAACAACTAATCTATTACAATTATCAACTTTGGTAAATCGTGGTTTCCTTAATGGCGAAAACACTGATTTCAGTAAAGCTTTTGATAAAGTTAACCATAATCTTTTACTCAAAAAACCGGATATGATGGGTTTCGCTGGAAATTGTTTAAACTGGATAAAGTCATACTTAAAAGACAGAAATCGGAATGTTAATTTTTAAAAACACAACGTCGAAAAATATTATTGTAACATCTGGGGTTCCTCAAGGTAGCCATCTTGGACCAATTTTATTTTCTCTTTTTAATAATGATTTACCATCGATGATAAAGTTTTCAAACATTCTTATGTATGCTGATGACGTTCAAATTTTTCGTGGCTTTAGTAAAAATTCCGATTAGATTCATCTACAGCAGGATTTAAATAGTTTTTACGAATGGTGCTGCTCTAATTTTATGGAACTAAATTTGAAAAAATGTAAACATATGCGCTTCTCTAGAAGGACAGAATCTTTTGGTATTTACTCTTTAGGTGGTTTTCAGTTGGAATTAGTAGATAATACTCTAGATTTGGGTAGTCTCTTAGACCCAAAATTGGATTTTAAACGGCATGTTTTAATGACGATTAATAAAGCTAGTGGCACCTTAGCTTTTATAAAACGATGGGCTAAGGAATTTACATATTCCAATGTAACAAAACAATTATATACATCGCTCGTGAGACCAATTTTGCAATATGGCTCTGTGATTTGGGATCCATTATACATTGTTCAAACTGGAAAAATTGAATCAGTGCAAAAAACAATTTTTGATGTTCTGCTTACGAAGCACCTATCCTAATGCCATTAATAATCTACCTTCACCAGACTAAACCTCGTTAAGCTCCCCACTCTGAAAAGTAGAAGGACAATGCTAAACGTTACGTTTTTATTAAATTTGATTAATGGTGATATATGCTCCGATTTCCTGTTAGAAAAATTTTGTACTTTTCGTTCCTTCAAGATCAACACGTAATTATACTCCATTATATACTCCATTCTATCGTAAAATGTATGCTGATGCTGATCCGTTTATAAGAATGTGTAATGATTTTAACAATCTTTATAATTTGTTAGATTTTTCTTCAAATGTTAATATTATTAAACGCAACATCATTTTGTTTTAAAAATCTTCTATTTAAAAAAAAAAAAATATATATTGTACTTATATTTATTAATAATTTTGTAATTTTTATGTTAATAGTCTGTAAGTATTTATTCCTTAGACTTAAATAAAATAAAAAATAAAAAAAAAAAAAAAATGGGTTTAAAATAAAGGGTCCGCCAAATAACTTTTTTTTTTGAACTCCTGAACCAATTGGACTTTGTATGGCGTCATACCAAGGTCTATATGCAAAATTCGTCTCAATGATGTCTCCGAAATGTTCAATTTTTGAGAACGACGGTGAATTGATGTTGATGGCGCTTCACGCACACTTTCTGCCACAGCAGCAATATTCTCGGGTGTACGCACTGTTTTTGGCTTTTCACGCTTTGGTTTATCGATGAGGATGCCAGTTTCTTTCACTTTTTTCACAAGATAACGAACATACGGACCATATTCGTTCAGCGGAAGGATAAAACTAATTATCTGTCAAATCAGACATGAGCTAAGTGTTACCATTCACGAAATAAGCACTAGTTGAAAAAAAACGTTAGATGGCGGACCCTTTATGTGTACTAATACATAGACATTTATAAAAAAACACTACATACATAAATATTATAAAAAAAAACAACAAAAATGGATGCTAATGACAATCATGTTTCGAATTTGAGCAAATATTTAATTGATTCAATTAACTTTTAATTGATAGCTTTTAAAATGTTCAACAAATCGATTTAATTAAAAAAGTATGGATATATTTTTTTTTTTTTTGTGTACTCTATGAATTAGTTTCATTAAAAAAACTAGTTGCATAAAAAGAATGAAGCTTGTCATTAATTTAAAGAAATTTTGCGTTCACTTTGTTAAGAAAAGTTTCATTAGTTTGGTAACAATTTTCATTATTTTTCGTCAACTTAAATTCTCTCCGTGTATTGAACCTTTTTACAGTAAAATCTCACAATTAAAGACAACAATTGTCGCTGATGATTTTTTGTGTCCATCATTGTGAGCTTTTCCTATATATATTTTTAATATTTATTATATAACACTATCAGTGTGTTCTTTTTTGTTTCGTTTTGTCTTATTTTTCCTCATCCATGTCCTGGTGTTGTTGTGTCCTGTTAAATATTTTTGTTATTTTGTATGAATTTTAATTTTTTTCTTTTTTTTTTTAATTTATTTCTGTTTGCTACGTACATTTTCCTTGTTATATTGATTTCAATAATTGCCAAATGAAACATGTCATGAATAGCAAAATAGCTAGAGAGCAAAAATATTTTAATATTTTTGTATCCTCTACTACACCATACGAGGAAGTTTATATAATTGGTCCTTTGGTTGGTGACATACAAATTCAAAAAAAAGTAGTTCAAATAAAGAAGTTGAAGCTTAACTTGGATAATTTACCCTATAGTGGGAACTTAAACGTTTACCTTTTTTCTTTAAACTGATGTCTTTTTTTTTTTTTTTTTTTTTTTTTTTTTCAATGTTTATTAATTTATTATTCGTAACATTAATTCTTAAACTATAATAAACAATAGTTAACAATAATTTACAAAATTTACAATATATACACTGTCCCTTAAACGGGCTCTCAAGTATTGTTGATATTAATGTATATTTCGTTTTACAAAAACATATAATTTTACTCACTTCAAATGAAGGATATATTTATATTTGTTGTAATGAAAAAAGTTATAAAAACATTACTTTTATATTTACAAAAGATAAAAACTAAGGTCTAAATGTAAAAAAAAAAAAAAGAAAAGTATAATTATTTATTGTGATAACCACCAAAACTTTTTGGTTTTAGACTTTTGTAATGAGAAATCTCTATAAGCTATACTGGTATCATATCTGACATTATAATTTTCTGCAGAATTGCAGTTAACAGTTTTAATATTTGCCCGTCTATAATTATGGTAGAAAACAGGAATGCCATTCTCATTTTGTATTATATTTAACTTGTCGAGGTACAAAAATGCCTCAGGAGGTACAAACCCTTGTGTTAAGGTTTGAGATATATATCCTTCATTTGTATAGTATGGCGCCATAATTAGATTATTCTCTGTACATAATGTACATCTTATTATATTATTTCTAATTAAATTTATGATAAAATTATCTATTCTAATTATATTTGCTGTGTTGTACAATTTTTATTTGAAATATATTTTGTATAATTGCTTTGGGCGGATCTAAATAATGATGTGCATGATCTTAGGCACTTTCTCTCAAAAACACGTATCTTTTCCATGTAAGAGGGTGAAATATTAAACCAGATTGGGCAACCATATGTAATAATGGGTCTTATTAATGATTGATACATGATAATTTTAACTCTTGGAGTAATATATCTTGAATAAAATAAAGGTTTGTACATAAAATACGCATTTCTAGCTTTCAATATAATTTCATTAACATGGATATTAAAATAAAGAAATTTGTCTAAATAAATACCTAGGTATTTTACCGTATCTTTATTAGTTATATTTGTATTATTCAAATTTGATTTTATACCAAACGATTTCCATTTTCTCTTAATGTTGTTATTGCATTTATTTACTGGAGGTCTAAATAATATTGATTCGCATTTATTAGCGTTGATTTTCATTTTCCAATCAATAGTGAAATTTTCTACGACATTAAAGGATTCTTGTAGGTTTTGATTTATGCTTTCAATAGTATTGTCAGCGTGATAAATAATAATATCATCCGCAAAGGAGATAATATTTTCTATTTTACTTAGTAAGTCTAATATAAATAAATTGAAAAGAATGGGTGAATTGACAGTTCCCTGTTGCAATCCGTTAGTAATTTCAAATGTTTTTCTGCTCATTTGATTTTCATGAGATATAAAAAACGTTTTTTTTCGCTAATCATATTATATATGAGTAGACACTATTGGGGTGAAAACTAGGTATTCCACACTATTAAGGATAATTGTTTTAGATAAAATTAACTATTTTTAAAAAAGTATTTATTAAATTTGACTAATTTATGTATTTTGAAAAAAGTATAGTATTTTCCAGTTGTTGGCATACAATAAGTAGTTAGTCGCCATGACTTTTCTGCTAAAGAAAAAACAAGTTAGTACGGAAATTAAAATTTTTATTTATTTTATTTAAAGTAGTTAACATTCTGACATTCGCACATCATCACATTCTCACATCCTCACATATTTAATATTTTTATATATGCAAACGAGATTTTTAAATCTAAATCAATTTCTAAGCGCTCAACATAAAGCAAAAACTAATTAGTAATTTACATGAAAACTAACCCACGCCTCCCCCTGGATCCACGCCTGTTTTAAAGAGATATGTATACTAAATATTAAGCTTTACTAGTGGATTTCAACAGAAAGAAGCGAACAGATAAAACTGTAAGAAGATGCGCCAAAATTTAAAGTTATATCGCAGAAAAACTGCACCATAAAATTTATGGTTAGAACCTCATTAACTTTTTTGATGTCATGCAGTAAAAATATAATTAATAAACTGAAATTAAGAGCAAAATCTTTCAACATTAAACCACGCCAATTCGCCTAATTTTAGAATACATTGTAAAAGTTGTTTTTTTTTTAATTAATAATCATATAATTACAAATTATATCCTATTTCCCTAACCGAGCACTAGGTACTATGGCCTTCGGCGCGTTGTAGCGAAAACAGACCAGTGCCTCTGGTGGGAATCGAACCCACGACCCCCGCATTGATAAGCCAGCACGCTACCAACTAGCCTACCGGGGCGCACTATTTTATTTGTAATTCGTATCATATTTATATGATTACAACTTGTGTGTTTGTAGTCAGATCTAACTATATTCAATATAGATTTAATCATATCTAGTTAGATCTAGTAATTTTTACACGGGTTATTAAAAAGAAGTATTATTAATATTAAAGCGAAAATACGACAACAAAAATAATTGTGAATATATTTAAAAAGTCTTAAACGTGAATTTTAGGAATAAAGAAATTTCTTTTGATTAATTAAAAACAGTATAAGTTTCAATTACGAGTGCCGATCAATAAGTCCGTGACTTTTTAAAAGAAACACAGAAACAGAGAAAAAAAAAATATGTTTCACCATAATCTCCTTTTAGCTCAATACACTTAGTCCAGCGTTTCTCCAATTTTTGTATCCCTTCCAAAAAATAGGATTTGATCAATAATTTTATCGTTGGAGCTAAATCTCTTTCCACCGAAACATTTCTTTAGGCTTGTAAATAGGAAGTAGTCACTGGGGTCTAAATCCGGAGAGAATATGGCGGATAAGGTACCAATTCGCAGCCCAACTCATGTAATTTTGCCATTGAGACTGCACACGTGTGCACCCGTGCATTATCTTGATGGAAACAAACTTTTTTCTTAGCCATATGGGGTCGTTTTTTTTTTTAAATCCTCGTTAAATCGGTTCAATAAGTTGGCATAATATTCGCCGTTTATTGTTTTCCATTTTGAAGGTAATCGATATGGATTATCACGAGTGCAACTGTTGCCATCACCTTATTGACCGACAAACTTACATTGGCCTTCTTAGGTTCACCCGGAGAAACCCATTGTGTAGACTGCTGCTTGGTCGCCGGAGTGTTGTTATGCATCTATGTTTCATCCACAGTTACAAAACGCCGAAAAAACTCATTCGACTTGCGGTTAAACAACTCCAAACAATCCTTTGAAATTGTCACACGATTACGTTTATGGTCAATTGAGAGCAAACGCGGCACCCATCTTGCAGACAGCTTTCTTAAACCCAACTGATCATTTAAAATCGAAACCACACTGCCATATGAAATGGCTATGGCATCAACAATCTCAAGCATTTTTACTCTTCGATCGGCCAACGCAAAATCGTGGATTTTTTCGACTTTTTCGGGTATATTGACCTCAATTGGCCGTCCAGAACGTTTAGCGTCATTTGCACTTGTGCGACCACAACTTTTTTACCATTGCATTCGATGGTGCAGAGTCCCCATAGTATTTATCAAGCTTTTCATTGGTTTGATTGACTGTTTTTTTTCGCAAAAAATAATGAGCAGTGTTGCATTTCATATAACAACGAGGGAAGTTCGAAAAGTCACGGACTTATTGAGTCGCCCTCGTATACACATAGAGAAAAAAAGTTCCAACCGAATTTAAAAATGTATATTAATTGTTCAGTTGGCAAACCGCTAAATTTTTCTCTGTTTTTAGAAACTTAACATATTTATCTCAATGATGCAAACATTTTTTCTCTAGCTACTTTACTTTTCGACTTACAGGTGATGTTTCTAATAAAATACCTTATTGATCTGCTATGATTAGTTTTCGAATTTGCTTTTTTTTAACTAGTGAATTTCAAAATTTTGGCAAAATTTCAAATATTTTTTTTTGATTTTTTTTTTCAATTTTGCCATTTTTTCTCTGTTGCTTAGTTTTCAAGAAAAATGCGATCTAGGATTTTCGATTTTTTTAAAATATTAATGAATTTTTAAGTTTTGGGGGTTTTTTTAGTTTTAGTATTTGTTTTTTAATTTTGACAATTTTTTTTTAATTTTAATGTTGTTTTTCAATTTCTAAATTGCGGTTTTCTAAATTTCGTCGATTATGGCGATTTTTTATAATTTTACCGATTTTGTTTTTGAAGCCTTTCCCGCAATTTTTTTATTAAAAGTTTTAATGGTATCTACAATTTTTTTTTAAACAAAAACATTATTCTACTATAAACTAAATTAATTAAATAGTTAAACATTATTTGAATTGATATTACAGTTTCCTTATTACAGGCGCGGATCTAGAAAAAGGATTTGGGGAGTGAAATTAAAGTAGTTTTTATGAATTTTCAAATTTCTTTAACACTTTTGTATAGACAATTTGAGTTTTGGGGGAGAAAATATCCCATTTTTCCTCCCTCGGGAACCGCGCCTGCTTAATAGGAAGAAATTTATTTACACTTTTAATTGAATTAACAAATATTTTAATTGAAACTCGATATTTTGTTTTAATTCTGGTACTTTTTTGTTATTAACTTTTCCACTTAATTTCACACTTCACCCCAAAATCTATTTAATTAGGTGTAAAAAAACCTTTTAAGATGTGACATAAAGAATGTAAAAAAACTGTTCGTGTGGTATTTTAAAGATCTGGAAAAAGTGTATCTCCTGTCACAGTTTCAACGTTGGTTGCTAATATTTCCACTAAAGAACTCCTAAAGACAAAAAAAAATAATTTTTTCTTATATTTAAAAGCATTGAAAAATGTTCAACGAGTTTATAAGACATCCTTAATGTTTTAAAAACCGGTAAAAACTTAATATATTATGAGTTCTAAAGTTGAACCTTTTCCGTAGAATCGATTTTAATAGAACCACTTTTTCAATAGTTGAAATTCGGAAAAAACAGTATTGGTTATATTTTTGTAGGGGTGCTAAAGATTCGTCAGAGCCCAATTTCATGCTTTTACTTGATTTACAAATATTTTGTTAGCAATGAATATCGATGCTCTTTTGGCAGTTGGTATCACGAATGTAAATGTAATATGACAAACATTATGAGTTATGAAAGATTAAAAATTGATAAAAATTTTACTGAGAAAAATTAAAATGTTCTATTTTTTTGTTTGCTTGGTTGAATGGTAGTCTTGGTGATTTATATAGTGAAGTGGCAGGATATTAAAATAATAAATTGTTGAAATTGAATTATTGAACTTTGTAAAGGAAGAGGACCTTAATGTGATAATGGCAACAGAGTTTAATATATTTAAAATTAGCAATAAATAAAAAGAAAGAACATCATGTAATGAGGGAATTAAATTTAGGAGATGGATGATTACTGATATATTTATTACAAAGTGTAATAGAGCAAAGTTTTGTTAATACTTTTGTGTAAATAAGACCTTTTAGGTAAATTTTTTGTAAAGAATATTCTTGACAATAATTACACTACTCAAAAAATTTCATTTTTTTGCAGAACCTGTCTTTGAAATACATATTTTTGTAATATCCCTATGGGGACTGCCAGAGACCGGTCCTCTGCTAAACCCTACCCTATGTAGACAACAGGCAACTTTAACATGGGCTTGTCATAGGAGGGGGTCATTTGCCCTGCTTAAAACCACATAGTGGCATGCCACAGGACTAACCAAAGATGGGCATAAAGATGAGCACAAAAATAAATGAAAACTTAACAGCTGCCAATGGGTAAAATTTTGGCCAACTGGCTTCTTCTTGTTAATAAGCATTCTGGTTAAGTGGCATGTGCTCCCTCTACCAGTCACAGGATTGGTAATTTTAGGATAATTATCACTGCTTAATCCACTTCAGTATTAAATTATACCAGTCCTGTGATAAGTCCTACTTTAACCAGTCACTTTTAGGTCAATTGACTCCTCATTCCCCATAGGGATACTTAGGTACGGTGAATCCAAATATATCAGAACTTTTGTTTTTCTCATAAGCAGTTTTTGAAATTCCGCTGTTTTTATGTTAACACCATTCACATAATTTGTTTCGTATATTTTGCTTAAGTTTTAGTAATTTAACAACACACTCCTAATATGATTATACTTAAATTAAAGATTGTTTTTTGTAAATTTATATTCTCAAAAAGATTTCATAATTTAACGATAAAATTTCGAAAAATTTAGTAAAATAAACGATCACATATTTCAAAAACCCCAAATGAGAAAAACATTTTTGACAGATTTGTATTCGGCGTATATAGGTCTTTAAAAAAGATGTGTTCCTATGCCAGGTTTTTTGGCCCCTGAGTAGTGTTATATTATTTAATCAAGTCAAACTAACAAACTTTTTTTTTTGTATGTTTTTGTATTTACAAGGATAAACGTATTTTTTTTTGTAACCTAAAACTTTTAAACTAAAAACACAAATATAAAATCCTTGGCTAAACTAGAAATTGTAAAATAAAACTATTCACAGAAATTTCCGCTCAGTATTGTTCAAATTCGGAATTTTTTTTTGTATTTGCATGTTTATAACATCTTAAACCACTTTTTTCATTAACACAAAGGAAAAAAATTCAAATAGAGATTGAAAAACAAAAATGAAAACAGAAACAGACAGTTTCTAAATAAAAATGCCAACAGCAAAAGCTTATAAACTTCTGTTTTCTGTATTTTTCTGTATACTGCCCAGTGACTTAAAATTTAAATTGACAGAGAAGCACACTAAGATGGGATTGTTGATGTTACCCAGCAAAACCACACATTTCCAAATAATTGTAAAAAAAAATTATAAAAAAAAAATCTTACTAATATTTTATAAAAAAAAATCTTACTAAAGGGTCAAATAATAAGTTTGAAAACAAAAAAGGTCTATAGATTATTTGTTAGGACAATATCCTAATAAAGCAATAAAGAGTATGGCCTCCAACTTGAATAATTTTCATTGCACAATTAAAGGTCGAAAAAACATAATTTTTATTTTTAACTAGCTGACCCGACAAACGTTGTTTTGCTTTAAAATTTTATTTTCATTGAAAGTCTGGTTCCGTTACAAAGTCGTGGTTGATTGATTTTATTAAAATTATATCAAACTTGTATTAAAGACAAAGTACAGTCTAGTTTACTCCCCCTGTTTTTGTTTATAGACAAAACAAAAAATAAAAAGGAGAAAAAAAACAAAAAACAAAAAACGTGTATTGAATATCCACCAGAGGTGGACCTTGCACATAACAAAAAAGTTTTCAATTTCTTTTTTGATCAATGGTGATAATCTTTTACTTCGAGCTCATATATATATATTAGTTCTCATGTAGTGAGTAAACTAGTTTATATGAATGTTTGATGTTTGGCATGGGAATGTTACCTCTTTCAAAACGTGTTCTGATAATGGGAACCTAGAAAATTCCGAAATAGATCTATCAACACATTCCTGAAAGGGTCAAATAATAAATTTGAAATCTAAAAAACTCTATAGAATATTTGTTAGGACAATATCCTAATAAAGAAATAAAGAGTATGGCCTCGAACTTGAATAATTTTCATTTTCAATATTTTTTTCAGTTAAATAAATAACGTCGCTCTGAGATTCGAACCTGGGGTCTCTGGTTTTTAGGCGAAAACTCTACCAAATAAGTTATCGTCACATATAATAATGGGTTGCTTAAAATGTAAATGACTTGTTGTGCTTCGAGTTTTCGTTGATGTCAAAAATATATAAGGGTCCGCCAAATAACTTTTTTTTTTTTTGAAAATGCTATAAAAAAAAAATTACTGAATATTTTCTCAAATATCTTTTTATATGAAAGTACAAGCTTTCCGGTTAATAATGGAAAATAATTTCATTCAATTGGCTGCCTCGGCTGGCCATGCAGTAGCCTACACGATCGGTCCAATTTTTAAGCACATTATCGATTGTGTGCAGCTGTATTTCACCAATGGCTTCACGAATATTGTCCTTTAAAGCGTCAATTGTCTCTGGCTTGTTGGTGTAACACTTGTCTTTGACGGCAGCCCACAAATAATAGCCCAACGGTGTCAAATCGCAGCTCCGAGGTGGCCAAACGACATTAGCTCTCAAACGACTGTAGCTTCGGCTTTGTGGCATGTAGCGCCGTCCTGTTAAAACCAAATGTTGCATATCCTCCTCTTCAATTTTTGTGAACAAAAATTCGTTCAACATGGCCCGATAACGATAGCCATTGACTGTAACGGCCACTCCTTGCTCATTTTCGATGAAAAATTGCCCAATTATGCCTCTGGACCAAAATCCGCACCAAACAGTGACACTGTTTTTGGCTTTTCACTCTTTGGTTTATCGATGAGGATGCCAGTTTCTTTCACTTTTTTCACAAGATAACGACCATACGGAGCTGATGGTGCTTCTCTTCTTCCAAAATCCGTACGCAATTTTCGCCCACATTCTGCAACATTACCATGATTTTCAAAGTAATGTCGCAATATTTCCCAGCGTTGTTCAAGCGTATACACAACCATATTCGTTCAGCGGAAGGATAAAACTAATTATCTGTCAAATCAGACATGAGCTAAGTGTTACCATTCACGAAATATGCACTAGTTGAAAAAAAACCTTAGATGGCGGACCCTTTACCTTACCCTCATGCTTTCAAAAAATCACAAATTATTGTATCTAAATATAATTAAAAAAAAAAAAATATTTTAAATATTACTTTACGTTTTTATTTCATGCATTATGTAATTGATGATCGGTAAGTCATTATTGTATATAATGATGTATCAAGGTAATCCATGAGTGTCCAATTATTGGTAAATCAATACATTATGTTTCAAAATAATGTTAAATGTAAGGAGTGTACATTATAATGTAATGTATTGTATAACCAACTATTTGTAACTTATTAACTAAGTTTCAAAGTAATGCTGAAGGTAAGGTGTATGTTATACAAAGTAATACATTACGTAACCTATTACCGGTTAATAATTACTTCTTGTTGAAAAATAATGAAAATAATATAAGAAGTTTACATTATAAGGTAATGCATTACTTTATCGCATCCATTACCAACGTTTTCCTGGGTAGTTAAAGTATGGTTTGTTAAACATTTGAATAGTGTTGCAGAAAGTATACATTACAAGGTAATGCATTACTTTATTGCATCTATCACCAAAGTTTTCCTGGGTAGTTAAGTTAAGTTTGTTATAGATTTGAATAGTTTGACAGACCGACAAAACATACAAACCGGCAGTTGATTTTCATGTTCCATGGTCATCTGGTGAGGAAAAAGAAAATATTTGGTTTTTATTGCTATAGATTTTGGTTTTTTATACCTACATTAGAGTGTCCCGTGGAGTGTTCCATAAGTTTAAATGTTGAAGCGGTACCCTCTAATTTTTTCCTCTATTTGACTTGAATATATTTCATGTGTAATTTTAGGCCTCTACGACCTTGTCTCCCCTAAGCGACGGGGCATTAAAGAGTAAAATATGAATTTATATGGGAAAAAATTACTTTTTTCAAGTTTTTGCTTGTTTTTGTTCCAGAACGAAAATTAATCGATATAAGAAAGAAATCATGTATTCAACAAGGTACACAAATCCTAAATCGGTTAAGAACTAGCCTAGTAATAATGCTCCTAGCCACTAATGTGCTAATTCTTGTTTGACATAGAAATTCGAGCACACATATTACTTAGAAGACTCAAAATTGTGAGATATGTAATCATTTTTTTTGCTTTTGGATGTCGTTAACCTACCCTAAGGTGATGTCAAAAACGGACACCATTTTTGGGATGTTCAACCAAATCATAAAAATTCAGATTTGGACTTTTAAACTTGTAAAATACATATTAGAGAATAAAAATAAAATTTTTTAAAAATATCTCCCGTTGCACTTGGTTAGGGCAACGATTGTATTTTTATGGATTTCGAGGTAATTGTGTTTTTTTTTTTTGTAATCACAAGGCTTATTTAATGTGTTAAAATATTTAAAATCGAAAATTAGCTACTTTTGTAAATTTGTTATTTTATTTTATTATCATTACTCAAGGTTGAAAAAAAAAAATTGCGAGGTATAAAAATTATGTATTTAATATCGTTATGCGCAATACAATATGTTTTTAAAGTTGTTCCAACTAAGGGTCATTTTGACACCAAGGGTATCTCAAGAATTATTTAGTTTGGAATTTTTTGATCAAACGAGTGGCTTAAGCCAAGCTTGTAAAAAAACAGATTTCAAATATTTTCTGTTCAAATATATATGTATAATAGGCCGGGTCGATTTGTATGGAGGCAAAAAAAATCGCTCAACGTTCAAGGAAAGTCGTATTCTAGGGATCAAGAGAAACCTTGCCGAAGGAAGAAAGAAAACCTTGCCGAAGGAACCATTTTGAAAAATCCCACTTTGACCCATTTAGAGTGCCCCAATCGAATCCAACCCAATCGAATATAATTTATACATTCATCTGCTAGAGCGTCTTCCGGAGAAGAAATAGAAACCCTAATCTTGGAAAGACTCCTCCTACTTTCTGAAATATCTCTATCCCGACATTTGTACATTTTGCTATAAAAACACGGCTAAAAAGAACCACTTTCAACTTAAATTTAAACCCCTTAACGGTCAACTAGAATGATGATTTATGCATTAATCTGCCAGCGCGTCTCCCGGAGAAGAAGTAGCTCCCATAATCTTGGAGAGATTCCTCCTACTTTCTGAAATATCAAAGTGAGCGTTTTTCAAAATTTGACCCTACGGGTCAAAAGTCAGGACATCAGAATTCGTTTTAGAGGTATGGTTCCTTCGGCAAAGTTTCTTATTTTGATCCCTAGATACGATTTTCCTTGAGCATTGAGCGATTTTTAAATCGACCCGCCCTAATGTATTAAGTGCCGCAGTATCTCTTTAGATGTCATATCCCGTTTCTTTAAATTCAATAGTAGTAAGAAACGCTTTGACGTATTTTTTTTTTAATGTAAATAAATAAGTTTGGGGTCATTTGAAGCCGCAGGTTTACATGGGTTAATGAGGTTCGAAAAAAATTTTTTTTCAACTTTGAGTAACCAACAAACGCAATTTCCAAGAAATCAGAAAAAATCAAATCGTTGCCTACCCAAGTGTACCGGGCGATGTTTTTAAAAATTTTTTATCTTCATTCTCTCTGATGTATTTAACAAATACATGTAGTCCAAAACTCAGTTTTTTCGATTTTGTTAAAGAAAATTTCTAAAAATTTTAAATTGGAGATTTAAATAACATCCCAAAAATTGTGTCCGTTTTTGACATCACATCAGGACAGGTTAACGACATAGAAAAAAAATTTCTTCCATATTACACAGTATTGAGTCTTTTTAATAAAACAATTATATTGCAGTAATCAATTTCAAAAATGTCCTAGAAGTGTGTTGGAATTTTTCGGTCAAGTAATAATTGTCACATTGGTGGTCTGGCAGTATTTATTACTGGGGTAGTTCTTAAACGATTTTTGTTGTTTATGCCTTGTTGCATACATAATTTTATCATTATATAGCTTAATTTACCACTTAGAATAAAAATTGGCAAAAACTGGAAAAAATCAGTTTCTCCATATAAACGCATGTTTCGCTCTTTAGGCCGCATCGCTTAGGGAAGGCGTTGCCGTGGAAGCCTAAAACTACACATGAGTTATATTTAAGCCAAATCGAAAATAACCAGAGGGTACCGTTTCAACATTTCCCACATTTAAACCTAAGGGACACTTCAACCTACATACTACACTTTCATATAAATTTAAACGATTTAATTCAATCGAATTGAATTGGTTGCCGCAACCATTTAAATGGATTAGTTATAGCCGATGATGTCAGATCAGATCCATCTCAATAGTTTTGATTCTGTTTAATGAATAAAAGAACTAATACATAAATTTTTTCAAAAATTCAAATTTTGGAATTTTTAATAATAATTCAGTTTTTTTTCAAAATGGGTTATTTTCGGCCGTCTTGCAGCACGGGTTAACGTTTTCGTGATTACTTCCATTTCGGTACATTTGTAATAAGACTTTGGGATGTAATGAACCAAAAATTGACAAATGGTTATTTTAAGGGACATAATATTTTACCTTTAATAACAATCTGAAATTTAAAAAAAATCCAATATTTGTTATTAAGATATCACGAATATAGTTTCTATGTTTATTAAAAAGTTTTTGCATTTAATTGATTAAAAAGTTTTGAGAATTCTTTGTTACTTCAATTTTTGTCACCAAAATTTTTTGTTTGATAAAAGTTAATTATCAAAATGTCTTTCTTTTCTCTAAGTTTTTCATTTTCTTAGGGCCGTTACTACAACTTGCCTTTAAAGTAAATGTTAGTAAAAAGTAACTTTAGCTAAAGTGAGGAATAAAGTGAGCTATAATGTTTTTCGTTATTACAACTTCCCAATAAAATAAAATTAATATTTTTGATAATGTGGCAGCACCAAACTAAAAACCGATTATTGGTTTATGAATGGGTTTATAAAAATACGTAGTGGCAACGTACTTTTATTTATTTGTTTACAAACAAACAATAACTGTTTAAATTCGGTTGTGAAATTCGGTATTTCCTTCTTCTTTATATAGCAGAAAATGTGCCAACTTTAAACACATAAACCTTACGTTCAAAGTTAAAGGCAACAATATCTTCCCTTTAGCTTATCTGTCACTTTTAGCTTAAAGTATACTTATAATAACGAAAAACTAATAATATGTCAGATAACATCCGAACTTTAGCTATTGGCAAGTTGTAATAATGGCCCTTAGTCTTTTTTCCAAATAAAAAACAATCATCTCTATAAATGGTGTACGAAATTCTTTAGTGCTTCCACTAGTTTTTATCGTTAGTATTTTACGGATATAAGACTGTCCTGAAAAATGGACTAACTTTTATTGCTTAATTCTTTCAGATCCATGTTAAATGTAGACAATTCCTGCTTCTCTCTAACTGTGTTTTGAGAACCCGACAAAAAAAATAATTGCTATGGTGCCGTATATTATTTGATATGATCCTATTCCTTGCTGGCTATGTTATAAACATTTAGTTTTGAAAGTTTTCGTTTTCACCCTTTACTTCTTTAATAAATAAAAAGATTCCTACATAAAGATCTGTCATTGAATGAATTTCTGTTATTTTAGTAAATTTCAAACAAATCTTTCAAATGTTTAATATAAATATTTTGTTTAAACTTACATTTTCAATTAGGAAATTTCAAACTGACATTATTTTTTGTTTTTTTTTTTGTTAAAATATAAATTATATTCTCCCTACTCGTCCATTCGTAGTTTTTATAAGTACTTGTGTTTATTGTATGAACTTTATTTTTATTTTTAAATTTAAATTCCTTTCTTCTTTGTAGTTTAACATTAAATTTTATTTGTATTTTTATAATACTATTCAAATTACTTTAGGGCATTATTCTTTTATATTTTGTCTTTTATTTCTCTTTGTATCTATTTTACAAACATTTACTTTGAACTCAGTTTGAGAATTTATTAATAAAAAAAATATTTTATTATATAAATTAATAAAAAAATAAAATTAAATAACTTAAACAAAAAAAAAATTACACACTATAATAACTTTTTCGTAATAAAAACATTAAAAGTCTAATTATATAAATGATATCACAGTCATTTATTAATTGTGTTTTTTTTTGACATTTAACCCTCCAAAGATTGTTTTAAAAATAATTGTATTTAACACTGTTCAACAAATTTAAATTTTTTGCAGAACATACCTTTAAAATATATACATTAAAAAAAAAGTCCGTAAAGTTAGCAAAAAAGTTAAGTCAGCAAAATGTTTGCTGGGAGGATCCTTGCAGAATAATTGCTAATATCTTCAAAAGTGTTTTGCTGAAAATCAGTGAGCTGGATGTTAGCAAAAAATTAGCAAATTAAGCAAAATCTTTTGCTGACATATAGATCAATCGAATTTAAAATCGACTTGTTGAAATCAACCACATTTTTTGCTGGAGTTTAGTAAATTGAAAAAATAATAAAAATTTTAGTAAAAATTTTTTACTTAAGTTAATTTCTTTTACTGATTTAAATCTATTTTTTTTGTGATTGGTTTTAAATATATATATATATAAATGTCGGGACTTATACAGCTGATTTAAATCTATTATTTTGTGATTGGGTTTAAATAAGTGTCGGGACTTCCACAGCGTTAATATGATGTAATTAAATAAAAAGTCTGGAAATAAACAAAATATTTTATTAATAACATAAAGATCATAACATATTAAATCCCAGTTACATTTTTCATTTTCAAATCAAAATAGTTATGAAATATAAAAAAAATATTCAAATTATCGCTTAACCCCTTTATCTTTTAAAAACAACTATTTGAGGCTACCATTTATTGTTTTTTAAGGCTTATTTTATATTTAATTTTTGCCTGCATTATTATTTTATCAAAATACTGTTTTGTACAGTAGCACCAAAATGTGTTTATGTTTGCCAGCATCTTCTAATTATCATAAAACCCCTTTATCTTTTAAAAACAACTATTTGAGGCTACCATTTATTGTTTTTTAAGGCTTATTTTATATTTAATTTTTGCCTGCATTATTATTTTATCAAAATACTGTTTTGTACAGTAGCACCAAAATGTGTTTTATGTTTGCCAGCATCTTCTAATTTCAAATTAATCAAAATATCATTTATTCACAGAAAAAACTAAAATTGAGTTTCAATTAAAATATTTTTTGATTTAATTAAAAGTTTAATTAAATTCAGTCCAATTAAGGAAATTGTAGTACCAACTAAAAAAAATTTAACTTTGTTTCTTAATTCAAACAAATTTTTTAGTAGACACTATTAAAATGTTAATTAAAATTTGCAAAAATTGGGAAAAACTTGCTAAAATTTAAAAAAAAATTGCCAAATTAAAAACATTACTTAATTTCAAAATATTATCAAAATTGTTAAAAAAATCGTTTAAATTTATAAAAAATCGTCAAAAGTAAAAAAGTGGCAAAATTT
The DNA here is from genome assembly GCA_021234595.1 of Delia radicum. Lineage (NCBI taxonomy): Eukaryota > Metazoa > Arthropoda > Insecta > Diptera > Anthomyiidae > Delia > Delia radicum. The sequence continues at coordinate 60,747,685 of CM037854.1, read as the reverse complement.
AAAAAAACATCAAAATTAAAAATATTCAACTTAAATTTTTATTTATTGAACTACAAAAAATCGTTAAAACAAGGAAAATTTTTATTTTCAAAACTTAAAAAAATCGCTAATATTTGATAAAATATGCAATATTTGGAAAGATCGGTAATATATGAAAAACAGCCAAAATTTTAATAAAACCGATAAATTTGAAAGAATAGCCGAAATAGAAAATCGCTTATATATGAAAAAATTTCCAAAATTTTAATAAAATTACGTAAATACAACGTCTATATCTCGCAAACATATCTAATTTTTGTAATGTCCTTTAATTTCGGAGTTATTATTAATTTTTTAACTTTTTGTTAATTTCAGAGATTTTTAAAATTTGTGCTATTTTTTTTTTTTTTATTTATTTTTTATTTATGGATTTCAAGCCCTTATGGCCTAAATAAAATTCATTTTGTATATTCATTTGCTTAGTATAAATAAAATCATAATAAAACATACAAACTATTTTCGTTTAACTTATTTCGTTTTTTCAACGATAATATTTTTTTTTAAGTTTTGGTAAATTTTTTTTAAATACTCGTATTAGCGATTTTTTTAATTCACTCGATTTTTTTCTATTTTTGGCGATTTTTTTTCAATTTTGTTGATATTTTAAATTTTGTAATTTTTTCTTTTCAAATTATTATGGGGTATAAAAACTTAAATTTTGTGTGCACCAAATTCATTTTCTTGCACATTATTATACTTTTAGTTGAAAGTGACTTTAAAAGCAAACAAATGTTTAATTTAAATTATTTTGGCAATAATTTTTTATGTGTCAGTAAAATGTTCTAATTTGTTTTAATTAATTTCTTGTTTTAATTATATTTCCTTTAGTATTCGCCATTTGTATGTGCACATGCGTGCCTTTGTCTGATGTGTAGTATACAAAAGAATAAAATAAGTACAAGGTTGCATTTTCAGTAAGACATATAATGGTTGTGTTTTTTTTTTCTATCTTTTATTTTTTCTCTACTTTGGCCATACAAGCTGCGACATCTACATCAAGACTTTTTACTTGTTTTCCATGCTATTAATGTGTTTATCAGTACAATTTTGGTTGCAACGTAAATTAGATAAAGATTAGTTAAAAACATGTTTTTTTTTGTCAAAATCGTTTAACTAAAACTTTAGCTGAAACCACGATGTCAGAAAAAAATCGCTGAAAATTAGTTAATTGTTTTAAATAGATGTTTAACAAAATTTCAACAAACTTTTTTTTTGAGTTTAGATATGAATGTGTAGTATAAACACAAAAAATGGCTACTTTGGAAGAAAAGAAGAAATTCATAAAAATTTGCGACTCCGCTTTTAACTTAGATTTCAGATTCTTTTGTGGTCGCTTAGTAGGATGCGACCACAAAACTCTTAAAGGAAAATAACTGAAAAATGCTCTATTTAAAAAAAAAAAAATTTAAAATTTTTTTGGTTTTAAAATTGAACAAAGAGCTATCGAAAACATGTTGGACAAAATTTTCTAACTATAATAGGTACATACATTGATCGCGCCAAATCAAGCCTAATGTATTTTTGAACATTAAGAATCTGAAATCTAAGTTAAAAGCGGAGTCGCGAATTTTTATGAATTTCTTCTAGAGAAAATTTACTAATTCTTAAAAGTTAACTTTATCGGCAACCTCTAGTGTTGATACAAAAAATTCAATTACCCAATAATTTATATATTTATTAAGTTTAAGCGTATTTTTTTCCCCAAAATTTAGATAGTTTTTTTTTCCATACAAAAATATTCAGACAAAAATATTTAGTTAATGCCATCTGCATTTGTATTATATATTCATTAAAATTCACTGAAACCATCTACCTTTTATAAAACAAATACACACATTAAAAAAGTTATAAATAAATATATCTAGATTAAGAGATACATTATCAAAATCATATAAAAACAAATAACTAAATATTAGATGAAAATATTAGTTCAAGCGTCGTTTAAATTTGTTCTTGTGGTAAAATGGTATAACTAATAACTTTAGCTTATTAACGCATTTAAGCGGAACAGCAGAAAAAATTAGCTCAACTGAATTTCAACGCATTTAACATACTTTTGAACTAACTTTTTTTTTATGAGAGTAGTAATGCTAATGATATATTTTTATATAAAGAGATTATGAAAATGAAAAGTATTCAAGTTCGAGGCCATACTCTATATTTCTTTATTAGGATATTTTCCTAACAAATAATCTATAGAGTTTTGTTGTTTTCAAATTTATTATTTGACCCTTTCAGGAATGTGATTTCGGGAATTTTTTTTTTAAAGCGGTAACAATCCCATGCCAAACATGAAACATTCATATAAACTAGTTTAGTCACTACATGAGAACTAATATATGAGCTTGAAGTTAAAGATTATAACCATTGATCAAAAAATAAATTGAAAACTTGTTTGTTATGTGCAAGGCCCCACCTCTGGTGGATATTCAATACACGTTTTTTGTTTTTTTTCGTCCTTTTTATTTTTGTTTAATTTATAAACAAAACAGGGGGACTATTTTTTTTTTTTTTGCTATTTGATGAATGTGGAAAATTAGTTAAAATGTTAAGTTCTTTTGTAAATGTGTCAAGACATTTTTAATTTTGCATTTTTAATTTAGTGGAATGTTTAGTTTATTCGCAATGATAAAATTTTAGAATTTTTTAACATGCATAAAGTTTATAAAGATAGAATTGAAAAAGTCAAATTTTGAACTTTCTTGCAATACCAGTCATATATCCAGATACAAACACCCACAAGAATGCACTCACATTAGAGATAACTTTTGCATAGATTTATAATCTAAGAAAATTTCAAAAAATTTTCAGTTTTCTTTGATCTTCTTTTATTTAATGATTTTTCCTTTAAACGAGCTTTAGATCTTTTATTTATAAATTATAATTATTTATTTCCAATATTTTATCACCCAATGAAAAGATTGAATAGTTTTATGAATCAAATTATAATAATTGTTCCCTGAAGAAGTCACCCAAAGTTTAGACGAAATATTGGAAATAAATAATTATAATTTATGATTAAAATACCTTTACCTCGTTTAAAGGAAAAATCATTAAAAAAAAACTTCATAATTTTGCGATAAAATTTCGAAAATTTCAGCAAAATATACGATACAATGGCGTAAATGATGTTAATACAACTTTTGCCAGGTTTGAATTCGTCGTACATAGGTCTATTAAAAAATATGTGTTTCAAAGTCAGGTTTTTTTGGCTGTTGCGTAGTGTAATTAATATAATATAGTAATAATTGTGAACACATCAAATAGGCTTTTAGAAATGATTCTCTTTAAATCTTTATTAATGATTTCTCTTCTAAAAATCATCATTGATTTTGTCATCGTTGTGCGTTTTAGGATTAATATTGTATATCCTGAATTATTGTAACAAATAAAAAATAAATGTGTTCATTATATTATGACTAAATACATGATTCTATTTATTAAATTATGTTGTTATTAATATTAATTAAAATGCCATTAAAATACCAAGTAGAAAATAATTATGATAAATTAATTTGCAAAAATGTATATAATAATAATTAAATATTATTGCATATTAATTTCATATTTTCCAAATATTCACAAAGTTATAAAAACTAAAAAAAAAACTAAAATTTGGAAGATGACAAAGCCAATTGTGACAATTTTTTGTTGTTGTTTTGGTTTTTCTTTGATATTTTAAATTTTGAATCTCGCTCCTAGACGAGGACAAGAAATTCTCATTGAGTTTGTGATTTAACATAACAAATATCTCTAGAAATTCTAATAACAAAGTCCCCTGAAGATTTCCTTAGGCAGGAATGAAATCCGGATAGGGACACGCCTACATCAGATTGCTTTTCACAATTTGTTAAATAAGTTTTGGTATTTTAGCACATTTAATTACTATAAAAAAAAAAAAAAAAAAAAAAAAAAAAAAATTTTTCTAATTAAAATATTTTTACCTTTTAATGAGTTTTGTGGAATATAATTTTTAATACTACATTTATACAACAACCAAGAAGTACTAGTTGTTGTAAACTACTTGTCAAATTCTATAGAAATTTGAACTCAAAAACTAAAGCTTTTAAAAATCTATTAGTTTTTGGTTGTAGTATTAATGAGGTATAAGTTGTTTTGAGTGTAGAAAATGCCCTATAAATTAACAAAAAAAATGTAAATAATTTGCTTAATTTGCTTAATTTTCTGCTTTTTTGAAAAGAGAAAAAGGCAAAATTTTTATATGTAACTATTTTTGAAACCACAAACTAAAAAGTCTGATATTTTATTACCCGCACTGTACCATGTGTCGTATGATTTATATTATATCACTCATACGCTGTGTAGACCTTAATAAACAAATCTTCCTATGATTTCATAAAATAAAAGGTATAATAACCCAGGAAAAAATTACACATTCCAAAAAGAAGGTGATGCCCACATTTGCTTACATATCCCATTACCAAATTGAGTAACTGCAATACCAAACTCATTCCAACGATAGAGTCAAAAAAGCAAGTAGTATTGTAATCAATTCTTTAAATTTAAACCAGAAAGCATGAACTCAATAACAAAGTAATTATTTACTTAAAAGAAAATAACAATGTTATTAACTTATATGTATAACTTTTTGTACTCAAGAAGTAATCATATACTTTTTCTTAATAAAGGGACGTTATTGGAAGTAGTTCCTCTCATATTTTTTTCAAACAAATTTTTATTTGCAGGAAAATAATACTAAAAACAGAAATTGCATGTTGCCTAAATTTTGTTAAACTGAGGTTAGGTATAAATTAGGGAAGCGTACGTGAGCAGAAAATTGTGAGTGGAAGTTGAAATTACTGACGTTATCGTGAGTGAGTGTAAAAAAAATTTCGAGGGTGATTGTGCGTGAGTCATATTTTTGTTTTTCAATTTTGAATTGATCGTTTTTTTTTGAAAAATTTATATTTTCGTGGTTTACAGCTCCAAAACTATGACAAACCCTTGTTATCATAACAATTCGATGTATAACTTTTTAGGATTTTATTTCCGTATGAGTTTAGATCGTTATATTTGAGTGACCTAGGAGAATCACGTGTGAGTAAAAGTTGAATTAACTTATGGAACTACTTCTTTTTTTTTAAATGTAAATACTTCTTATTTTTTCTATTGAACTATTTATTTATTTTTTTTGTGTAAGTACTTCGTAGTTTTACAATGGAACTATTTCTTTATTAAAAAATGTATGTAGTTCTTAAAAATATAAAGTAAATGGTTCTTCGGTAAAAAAAAAATAATCAATTCTAAAGTATCAATTATTTTAGTCTCACGCCCTGTTAAAAGAATCGAGTAGGTAATCTAGTAAGGAATGCGTTCTGCCCAAAATGCTTGATTACAAACCCGCTTACCTTTTTGGAAATTTTTTGCTGGGAAGGTATAATTATAAATATTTAAGCTGAAACACACTATTTCAAAAACTATTACTATACACAATTTCATTGCAAACTCTAAACAAATTTAATTTACTTTTTTTAATTTCAGATGTTAATTCATTGGTTTATATTTTGCCTGGTAGCAATGCCGGTTATATTAACAAATGGTAATGAAAGAAAATGTCCAGTGGAATGTTCGTGCAGTATAGATGAACAAAAACGCTTTCAGACAATATGCACCAGAGGTAAGGAAAAAAAAATTTAACTCGAAAATAGAAAAGAAGAATAGCCACCGAGAATAAGGGCATCAATTCAATTTATTTTATTAAGATCTTTTTCACATATACATTAAGCTGGTCCTTATTTTTTATTTTCGATTTTCCAAAAAAACGGGCAGTTTTGTGTGAGGTTAGGATAAAAAAATCTGTAAAAAATTTGAGCTCAATCGGTTAGAAATTGGCGTGCCGCACGAAGGTTAAAGTTCGTGAGAACGAAATTGGGGCAAAATGGATAGAAAACTACTCGTAACTACTCAGGAGTCGCACCTATGGAGGTAAAAAGTATGAGCAACCCCCATTATTTTTGTATCCCCAATATTTCTTAAGAACAAACTAACCCTCTATCTCAAACCCTTCATGGGATTCCCATACAAAAAAAAAAATTAATTTTCACGAAAATTTACGAAAATAAAAAACAATGGAATTACACAAATTATAATAGCTACGAATGTGAATCGATGCAAATTTATATTATTTTTATTTACCTTTACCGTTTATTTATCTTTCAATTCATTAAAAACATTTAAACAAAATAATTCTCAAGTTCGCTTTCCCAATTTATATTCCACATTTCGTAAAATGCCTAATAAGAATAAAATTTGCGTATGCTCGGTGCAGCTATTTTATTCAACAATGCGATCAACCTGCTTCGCTTAATGTTTACATGAAACTAATGAAATTGTTTGCTTTCTAGTCTCTTTGTTGACGTTCGGATTGTATACGTGTAAAACGCTGATTGTGTAAATGTGAAAAACCAAATATAGTAAGAAACCTCTAAAAGGCGAACAATTTTTTGTTCGATTTTTTTGTTTTATTGTTAAACTTTTTTTAGTTTATGGAATTCCCGAATTATGGATTACATTTTTTGTTTATGTTAGACACATTTTTTAATGTACATATACGTATTGACCTTCTAGTTGTTCTATGACGTTTGTAATTAAAACATACAACCTGTGAGCGGAATATTAAAATTAAGCAGTGTTATTTTAAAGTTTATTTATGTGTTGTGATAGTGAATAATTCATCCTTTCAATTAATACTAAAAATTACCCAAAGTCAGTAAAAGAAACTAACGGCTTGTTTTTACAATACGTGTATAATTTCAGACGAACGTGTGGCACCCGAACGAATACGTAAGGAAATGAGTTTTTATAATTCGTTCGCCTGACTTACGTTTGAGTACGTTAAGCTTTATGTTATGTCAAACAGTAGAGATTGCCATGACATTACTTTTCGGTTTTTGTTAGTTTATTTCATATACAAATAACTCATTTTTCGTTGCTAGATGGCAACCCAACACTATAATTGAAATATAAACAAAAACAGCTGATTTTTGCTTAAAAAAAAAAATTAATTTATTTTGTTTAGAATTTAATTTATTTTGTTTTAAAAGTGGAGATAAAAATATAAATTGTATAAAAAAAAAACAAAAACATTTACAACTAAAAATGTAAATAAATATAAATATAAATAAAAATAAAAAAAAATCATTATTCTTTTTTTTTATTACAATTTTTTGTTAAAAAGTATTACAGTAAAACCCGGTTAAGATGAACTCCGAGGGACCAAATAAATTAGTTCGTCTTAAGCAAGGTTCGTATTAAGCGGGTATTTTTAACGAAAAAAATATGTATTTATTAAACAAAACAAGATTTTTACATAAATAAAAAATAAAATTAGCATTTCATGCATTCACTATTAAAATTCAATTAAAATTCTTCATTTAAAAAAAAAAAAATCTGTTATTTTTTTCTGAATGACCTGAATTAACGATTTCATTCGTTATAAGTTTTTCTATTACCAAAATATGATTGTCAGCTTCTTCGGCACACGATTTTGATTGAATATATCACTTGACAAATTTTCAACATCGGCAGGATTAACAATTTCCAATATTTCTTCACCTGATAAAGTATGTGACGTCAAAACATTAGCATCTTTATCTAGAAAGCCATCCACGGATATGAAATTCATATTAGGTCAATCACATTAAACGGATAAAGAGTGTACTAAACATGGTAATTTGTATGAAAACGAGTTTTTGGGACTGCTTAAAACAGTTCGTAATAACCGAGGGTTCGTATTAACCGAATTCGTATTATAAGATGTATTTTATAGGAAAATTTTTGCCAAAACGTCGGGACTTTTAAATTAGTTCGTAGTAACCGAGGGTTCGTCTTAACCGAGTTTTACTGTAATTTTTTTTTTTTAATATTAAATTGTGTTGCCTTTTTTCTTTGACGAATACTTTTTTGTGAACGTCTGTTTTTGACGTTTGTGACGTTTCTAATCGCATTGTGGAAACCAAAAAAAAGAGACGAAAACGACAACTCTTACGTTTTCACTCAATTCAAAGTGACATTTGCGATACAAAACCCCAAAATGAATTTCTTCACTCATTTACACGAATTTTTTGAGTGACACGTCTTACAAAAACAGACCGTAAAACATAAAAACTACATTAAAAAAAAAAAAACAGGTGAGCATTTGATTATAAATGTAATCCATAATTCGGAAATTCCATAAACTAAAAAAAAGTTTAAAAATAACACAAAAAAATCGCCCAAAAAATTGTTCGCGTTTTAGAGTTTTCTTACTATATTTGGTTTTTTCACGATGAAGCTCACTTTTAGTTAAATGGATACGTCAATAAACAAAACTGCCGTATTTGGAGTGACGATAATCCTCAAGTGTATGTTGAGACACTGTTACATAAAGAAAAACTGACTGTTTGGTGTGCTTTAAGGAGCAGGTGGTAGTCTGTACTTTTTTTAAAATGATGCTGGTCAGAACGTTACAGTCAATGGCGACCGCTATAGAGCCATGATTACTGACTTTTTCGTTCATCAATTGAACAACCATGATGTGCTGGAGCAAAGACGGCGCAACATTTCACATAGCTCGTGCCACAATCGATTAACTGAATGGAACATTTGGTAACCGCATAACGTGTGGGGATATGTGAAGTCTCCGAATTCAGTTGTCACAACTGAATTTCGGTTACAATAAACGAATTCAGTTGTGACAACCGAATTTACGAGGTCGCAGCAACCTAATCAAATCGGTTGGATAGAGTTCTGTTGATACAACCGAATTTGTTACGTGAGTGCATTGGTAATGCTAAGTACTTACAGTTGTCATTACAAATCTCATTACTTTTATACGGGTAATGGTATATTAACTTGGTTTTGCCAGTATGGACAAAATAATGCAAAAAATAAATTTCCAAGAAGACTAAATTTATTAAAAAGAATATGTTTTTTATTGAATTTTTTTTTAATAAAATGTGCCCGTAAATAAGTAGTTATATATATACCCAGGAAAAAATTACACATTCCAAAAAGAAGGTGATGCCCACACTTGCTTACATATCTCATTGCCAAATTTAGTAACTGCAATACCAAACTCATTCCAACGATAGAGTCAAAAAAGCAAGTAGTATTGTAATCAATTCTTTAAATTTAAACCAGAAAGCATGAACTCGATGACAAAGTAATTATTTACTTAAAAGAATATAACAATGTTAATAACTTATATGTATAACTTTTTGTACTCAAGAAGTAATCATATACTTTTTCTTAATAAAATTACGTTATTGGAAGTAGTTCCTAATTTTGAAAAAAGAATTTATCTCATATATATTTTCAAACAAATTTTTATTTGCAGGAAAATAATACTAAAAACAGAAATTGCATGTTGCTAAATTTTGTTAAACTGTGGTTTGGTATAAATTAGGGAAGCGCACGTGAGCAGAAAATTGTGAGTGGAAGTTGAAATTACTGAAGTTATCGTGAGTGTAAAAACAAAATTTCGAGGGTGATTGTGCGTGAGTCATATTTTCGTTTTTCAATTTTGAATTGTTCTTTGTTTTTGAAAAATTTATATTTTCGTGGTTTATAGCTCCAAAATTATAACAAACCCATGTTATCATAACAAATCGATGTTTCACTTTTTAGGATTTATTTCCGTATGAGTTTTGATCGTTATATTTGAGTGACCTAGGAGAATCACGTGTGAGTAAAAGTTGAATTTACTTATGGAACTACTTCTTTTTTTTAAATGTAAGTACTTCTTATTTTTTCTAGGGAACTATTTATTAATTAATTTTTTTTTTTTTGTGTAAGTACTTCGCAGTTTTACAATGGAACTATTTCTTTATTAAAAAATGTATGTAGTTCTTAGAAATATAAAGTAAATGGTTCTTCGGTAAAAAAAATAATCAATTCTAAAGAATCAATTATTTTAGTCTCACGCCCTGTTAAAAGAATCGAGTAGGTAATCTAGTAAGGAATGCGTTCTGCCCAAAATGCTTGATTACAAACCCGCTTACCTTTTTGGAAATTTTTTGCTGGGTATATATATTTAAAAAAATTGTTAGATCATTACTTTATATTTAAAATAATGATTAAAAATAACGCATTATTTTTGTATTTAAAGAATGTAAAAATTAACTAGTATGCCATTATTATTTGCATTAAATTAATGCATAGAGTAAGCTGGTATCATTACTGGTAGTCCCCAAAATAACGATATGTCAGTAATGCTTCTACACTATGGACTTTCGTTATTTAAATTGATAAGGAATGTTCGCTAATATGGCCCTTCATCTGGTTTTTGAGATATATAAGACAAAACAAAAGATTTTATTGAACTTAGCATATGTTGTAAGATAAAAAAAAAATAGCAAAGAAGAAGAGACATATATTTTTTTAGGTAAAAAGTGGGGCTAACAATTCATTAGATTTTGTATGAAAACTAGCAGTTAATTTACGAAAATATGATTTATTTGTCATCATAGTTAAAGAACTCATTAAAACAGAAATTCCGACACAGATTTTGATTTCTTTGAAATATGGCGAAAAATGGTTTTTTGGTAAAAGTTGCATACAAACGATGGCGAATATAGGAAAAACTCAGCCACCCAATCGATTAACTGAAATAGGATGATTCATTGTTTTAAGTATAATATTTTAAAAATTCCTTAATAAGAAAGTGTATTCAAAAAAATTTCATTTGATAGCGAATTTGTCTATGTAGTAAGAAGTGAACCTAACAAACTAAAACCCAGGTAATTTTGGGCCCCACTCGTCATCCATAAACATAACATTGGGCAGCTGAAAAAATAAGTACTTATTCTCTACAACATATCTAAAGTTCATTAAGATCTGCTGGTCCGGGTCGTGATCGGGTTGAAAATCCCGGTCGATTGGAAGATTCCAAATTCAAATACAGTGGGTACAGTAAAATTGTATGGCCACTTAAAGTTTTAATTTTTTTCGCCAAGACTGTGTTAAATAAGACTAAAAAGTTGTGTAGCAGTTATTTTCTTCTAAATTCTGATTTCGGATGTCCCCAAAAGAATTTTAAGAGGTATTTTTTCCTAGAATCTCCGAAATTTTCATGGCTTATTTTTAGTCCTTTTTTCTTGAAATACCAAAAAAGTATCATAAAACGTGCGATCAATAGGATAAAATGTTCTGTGAATATGTTCTGCAACAAATTTTACAACGAGGTGTAGAAGACGAAACCGCCAACCGGTGATGTTAAATCACTGAAAAGGTGAATCGATATTAAAAACAATCGTAATTTGTTTCGAAAACTATTTAAAAATAAGTCTGTAAATTAAAAACATTGAAAATATCAAATTTTGCCAATTAAAAAAATAAATTTTAAATTGCCAGGAAAAATTCGAGATAAGGAGAGATAAAAAAAAATCCATTCTAATATTACATTAGGTTTAAAACCATAAATTTAGAAAAATTAACATAATATTGTTAACGGACTGGGCTGCACGTGATAAATTAGACTCACCTTTATATTTATTTAACATGACCTGATGACGTTTTCGTCCTCGACACATCCTTGTAAAATTTCCTGCAGAACATATTCTCAGAACATATTAACTCCTTAAACGCACGTTTTAGGATACTATTTTGGTATTTATTAGAAAAGGGACTTAAGTGGCCCATGAAAATTGCAGGTGTAGGGTTAAAATGTTTTATGAAAACATTCATCTTAGAATTCTGTTGGGGATATCCAAACTCAGAATATTATTCAAAAGAACTATTACACAACTTTTTGATTCTTATCCAATACAGTGTTGGCGAAAAAAGTGAAAATTTAAAATGGCCATACAATTTGACTCTACCCACACAGATCCAAACGCTTTGGGGTTTTTTACTTTACCAACCTAATGGAATCGTTCGGTGTACGAATCGTCAATCCCAAGACCATGACCCTCATTTTGTTCCATAGTGTAATTGATCTCTTATTTTACATATTTATTTCGATATTTTACGGCATCAATTTTGTAATATAGATAAATTGCCATTATAAAACCTTTTAAATGCTTAATCAATTGTTTATAACTTTAGTTTTCAAATAATACTAACGTGAGCCCGTAGAAACAAAAAACGTTAAAACATGCAGATAATTGTCCTTAATAATAGCGAGGATTAAAAATATTCTAATACCTACAGACATTAGCCGCTATTCTTTACCTAAACCCATAACCAACCTTGGTTAAAACTATCAAGTAAATGTACGTTTTTTATAAGAAAAACAGAGAAAGAAGAATTTGAATATTTACGTATATTTTTTAAGTGATAATTTTGTGCATTCTGAGAAATGAGGTCGTTAAATAGGTGTAAAGTTGCCAAGAAAATAACTTCAATGAAAGAGAATGTTTTTTTTTTTCCTTTTCAATTAAATTTGTTTAGCAAAAAAATGTTAATACCTACTATTAAAATTTTTGTGGAAAACAAAAAATGTTGAAAAATTTATTTATGTTTTTACCTAAATTTCCATTTAAATTGTTTAACAGTGGAAGTCTAATGAAAACAAAGGATTTTTTTTTTTTTTTTGCACAAATACATATTTTGCCAGCATATGCCAATTGTTTAAAATTATATGTTAATATCATGGTTTTTGTTGAAAACCATATCGATAAAAAAATCATTATTTCACTGAACATTACTGTGACGTATGATTTATTAATTAAGGTCCTAATTTTGTCAATCACCTGAGTTCATCACATCAACTTCACTTCACTGAACTCACCTAACGCGGCAACTAGAAAATAATATTTTTTAAATCCCTACGGTTTTGTGATTGAGTTGTACGTTATCATTTGATTTGTCAAATTTTAACATTTTAGAGTTGCCGTCTTTGTGAAAAAGTATAAAAATTATACAACTTTAGTATTGGCAGCCCTTAAAATGAAAAAGAAGCAAGGAATAAAAAAACAAAAGAAATAAAATTAAAATTACCCTGTTAAAAATCAACATTTATGAATCCATACATGAGCATACACTTCCACATGAATCCATACATTATTTATATGTTTTCATAAACATAAATTAGTGTTCATATGAGAAATCATACATGTTAAGGTGTGTGCATTAACGAAAATTGAGATAATATGTGGCATTAGAAATCAGTTTATCTATACCACGGTCAGTGATTGCACAGAAAAAATTTCATATAGACGCAATCGAACAAATAAAAACATAACAAATATTACATTATTCAAAAATTCAAAAAAACAGGGTCACTGAGGAAGGTTCAATACCAGAAACTGCGCAGTCTGATTCAGAAAAAAATTAAAATTTGCAATGCAGTTATGATTTTTAGAAAATACACTCATTCTTCTCTACCACGCCTTTCACAATAAAAATTATGTTTTTTCGACTTTTCATTGTGCAATGAAAATAAAAATTTACATAGAAAACTTCTTAACGTTGAGATTAGGGAAACACACATTAACACAAAATCTATAAGAAATGGGATAAGGTACATAGAGGGGAAAATTATGAATACACTGAACGAAACGGAAGTAAGCAAATTTAAAAAAGATCACTTTGACAAATTAAATAACATGAAATCTAAAATACAAATTATACATGGTTCTAAAATGAAAAAAACTGAGAGATGAGAAATTTAGAAAATTTAAATTTAATTTCAACGAAAGCTGGTTTGTTAATTACACAAACATTGATTTCGATATGGAGAGCAAATGGCTCTTATCATTAGGGAAAAAATTCGCCTTACCTATAAATAATAAAAACTTTGCACCAATTCCGTTAATAGCTGACATGGAACAGTGGGTTCAAACGATACAGGATGAGACAGAAAAAGAGATAACAAGATCAAAAATTGCTAACCGAATTTCTAATTATAAAAGAAATTCAAAAAATAACGACAAAGAAAAATACATATTAAGTATATATGAGGAAACCAGAAAATTTATTAGGAAACATGAAGACAAAATTAAGTTAACTACAGCAGACAAAGGAAACAAAACAGTGGTTATTTATAAGGAAGAATATATAAACAAGATGCACAAACTATTAGATGACAAAGCAACATACAAGACGATCCGAGAAGACCCGACGACAAAACTACACAGGATGAATAATAATATAATAACAGATCTATGTAAAAACAAAAATATTACAAGAAGTCAGAAGTTAAAACTGACAACCCATGCGGCGGCTGCACCAGAACTCTACGGTCTGCCGAAAATACACAAAGATAACATTCCTCTAAGACCCATTTCTTCATCATTAAAAGTACCATGTTACAATCTAGCCAAATACGTTGGCTCAATATTAAAACAATTAATATCTCCTGTATATAATATTAAGAATTCTATGCAACTCAGAGAGAAATTTACGGAATTGACGCTTGAAAAAGATGAAATTATTGTATCATTTGACGTGGTGTCACTTTTCACCAATATACCAACGCACCTAGCAATAAAAAAAATTTTAGAAAAATGTGAAATTTTAAAGAAAGAAACCACAATACAAAGACCACAATTTTTAAAATTACTGCAATTTTGTTTAGTTGATAATAACCATTTTACGTTTAACGGAAAATTTTACCATCAAACGTATGGTATGCCCATGGGCAACCCCCCTCTCACCGACGATTGCCGATATAGTGCTAGATAAACTTTTGGACGACGTAATCGACGAATTAAAAACTAAAAATATAAAAATCAAGTTCATATCCAAATACGTAGACGATATGTTTGCGATTATTGACAAAATGGATGAGGAAATAATAATGAAGACACTAAATACGTATCATAATAAAATTAAATTCACTATTGAAAAGGAACAAAATATGAGAATACCATTTTTGGATACGACGATTATAAGGGACAATGAAAAGCTTATCACTAATTGGTATTCAAAAGCGACTTCATCGGGAAGAATGATAAATTATCACTCGACACAACCGGAAAAAATGAAAAGAAATACGGCAATGAATTTTATTCAAAAAATAATGCAATTAAGCGACGAAAAGTTTAAGGAAAATGACATCAATATAATAAGAAAAACACTCGCCATGAATAATTATCCCATTTTTGTAATTAACAATTTATTAGATATAACACTTAACAATAAATATAAAGAAAAAGATAAACAAGAAAACGAAACCAATTTTTACAGTGTACCTTACATACCGAAATTAACGGAGAGCAAAACTCTAAAAAAACAGATCAACAATGACAAAATTACAATTGCCCACAAATCAAATCAAACACTTAGGCATCTGTTTACAAGCAAAAAATCAAAAATTGACAAATTAAAAACTAATAATGTAGTATATCAGATCACATGTAGCGGCAATGAAAATGAACAGTGCAACATGATACATATTGGAACTACAAAAGAATGTTAGGTGTAAGAATTGCAGAACATGAATCCGACGTAAACAAAAACAAGGAAACCACAGCTTTATCTCAACATATAAAAGAGAGTAAACATAACGCAAATTTTAATAGTGTAAGAATATTAGATAGGGGAAAAAATGAGCAAAAGTGCTATACGATAGAGAGTCTTCGAATTCAACAAAAAATACGAACAACATTAAACACAAAAGAAGATCAGGATAATATTAAGCTGCAATACTCTATAGCATTAGTCTAATACAAACATTCTGTGATACTAGTCGTTAGGTTAAACTGTGATTTATTTTAGTTGTTATTATTTATTAAATTTATTAAATTTTGTGTCGTGATGTCCAGTTTTTATTTAAATTTGAGGAATACTTGACAATGTTAATAAAATCGTAAGTTAATCTGTGATACTAGTATTTAAGTTTATAATATTAAATTAATGTGATGTTATTGTATATTTTTGTCGCTAGAAATTAATAAAGTTCACACTCCAGAAGAAGTTGAAATACCGTCAACGAAACGTCGAGTGAAAAGGATGAAATAATTTGAGTTTTATTTTCATCTTAATATTTAATTGACCATAATTAGCCCGTAAAAATAAAATCTAATAAATAAATATTGGTCATAAAACAAATTCAAAAATTATTCAAGTTCGAGGCCATACTCTATATTTCTTTATTAGGATATTGTCCTAACAAATAATCTATAGAGTTTTTAAAAATAAACAAGTCTAAAAATAAAAAGGAAACTAAAAACCAAAAGCGTGTATTGTATATCTACCAAAGGTAGAGCGTGCACATAACGAACAAGTTTTCAATTTATTTTTGATCAATGGTGATAATCTTTAACTTCGAGCTCATATTATAGTTCTCATTTAGTGGGAAAACTAGGTTATATGAATGTTTGATGTTTTGTGTGGGATTGCCACTTCTTTCAAAACGTGTTCTGATGATGGCAACCTAGAAAATTTCCGAAATAGATCTATCAACTCATTCCGGAAAGTGTTCAATTAATAAATTTGAAAACAAGAACTCTATAGATTATTTGTTAGGACAATATTCTAATAAATAAATATAGAGTATGGCCTTAAACTTGAATAATTTTCATTTGCATTGGTAATATTTACTTATATGATTACATATGAACTCCTATGAATATATATAAATCCTATATGACGGTATTGCACATGTATGACCTTGAATGACTTCATATAAAGAGTCCGCCATATAACGTGTTTTTTCCGATGCCGATTTTGCCAAAAAAATCATCTTTTCAGATGAAGCTCATACTGCATGGCCAGACGAGGCAGCCATTTGAATGAAATTATTTTCCTTTATTAACCGGAAGGATTGTACTTTCAAATAAAAAAAGAAATTTGAGAAAATATTCAGTAGTTTTTTTTTATAGCATTTTCAAAAAAAAAAAAAGTTATTTAGCGGACCCTTTATGAGCATCAATAAGCTCATACATGTTCATTAATGGATACATATATGTTAATGTTTAAACGGATATTTAAATTTTAATGAAAATTTTTTGTTGAAAATGTGTTTAATTTTGTATTTGTGTGATTTTATTAATTTTTAATTTAAAGTGTGTTTATTCTGCCGGAGATTTTTAATTACCCATGCAGAAAAATACGAACGGGAAAAATACGAACGGGTTTAATTACCCATGCAGAAAAATACGAACGGGCCAGAGCTGGTGAGGTGTTGGATTTTTGACCCTAGTTATTTTCCAACGTTATTACAGCAATGGAATTTTGGAAATTTGTAAATGGAATACAGCTTCTGAATTATGATTTATTTTATTTCTAATAATAATGTAAAATATTCTAACCAACTTTTTGTCAATATATGTACTGGGAAACGACAGTTTAACTGACATCCCAAAAACTCGGCCTTAGAAATTTATCCTAATTTTGATTTATTAATATAGATTAAGCTCATCTTCCGAACTGGCGTTTCCACGTCAACACATCCGATATTTGATATATTATTGTTAGGGGAAATGTAAGATCACGGCAAAACTTTATGCCTACACATAATTTTGGAATTCTACGATAAAAATTGCGGTTTTAAAAACAAAATTTACATAACAATGTTCCAAATTTTCAATGTTTTTTTTTGGCTGTAAAAAAATAAAAGAAGATTCTAAAAAAAATTTAAGATAATAATAAATAAAAAAGATTGATAATTTCAAAAATCAGTTAAGAATGTGCATTTTTTAGAAAATTTTATAGTTCTTTAGTCAAAACTAATTGCATAATTTGCTAAAATAATTTTCGCCGGTCTGGCGAGTAAAACAAAAACTTTATGTAAAATATGATAATGATTTATAATTTTTAATTATCTGAGGTATTTTGGCAGGCAGTAAAATTTGGCAATAGAATTTTCAAAATAGCAATTGGAAAAACTTTTGATTTTTTCATTTTGCACTGACTTTAAATCAGGAAAAATTACCAACCTTTGTATAGCGCGTATACAAATGCGTAGTGCTTAATTAAAGAAAATACTTAATATTAATCGTTTTATTGTAGCTTATTTTATTTGTTAAATTTTTTTTTTTTTTTTTTAATTTAATTTGTTATTTTTTGTTTGATAATGAGGCACTAAATTTATGCTTTTTTGTCCCGATTTAATCAATTCGGTGTACAACCTTTTTAATTAATTTTTTTTTTTAAAGAGAAGCAAATTCTTCCTATTAATTAATGTGTTGCTTTCTTTCGAAAGAGGATAGTAGAGGTGAAAAGTAGGGAAAGAGCTTCAACCAAAAATGGCAACACTGTAATTGCGCGAGATGATAAGTCTTAAATCGGTTGTTGCTCGCCACCTGATGAAGAGTTGGCGAACTTATTGAAGCTTTTTAATTCATAGCACTGATTCATTGTTTTACTTCGGTGGGGTTAAGTGCTATGAGAACACCGAAGGCGGGCGCTGCGATACACATGAGGAATAGAAAACTCATATATTATTTTTCCTAAATTGTTGTTGTCGTTACCGGAAATCGAACCCGGGACCACCAGTGTAATAAACATTACACCACAACGATCAACGAGTTAGTTAAATAACTTTTTCGTTAAATTGAAATTACACTGCATTTTAAATAAAAAATGTTAAATGAAATTGTTAATTTAAGCAACGTTGGACATTTGAAGAAAACAGTGTTGGTAATACGTGCTTTGAGTGGTACTGTCATATTGAGAAAACAGTGTTGTCCCAGTTCTATTTTAATTGTACCATGCGCAATTTCTACCTGGGTAGTTATAATTATCGTTGAGTTATTAATTTAAAGTGCTTTTCCTAAAGGTGTTTGTGTTTAAATGCAGTTTTCTGCATTTAACAACTAAAAAATGCAAGTGATAGATTTAACGGTTCAATTGATTAAAATAACCCTCATGTGATTTAGAAATTTGCATTTTTCATACAATTTTGTTCGAAAACTTCATCAGTCGACGTGGACAATCAACGCCTCATTGCCGTGTTTTGCAAAATTTCAAAAAAATTAGGTTAAGTAAGGCGTTATGATTTTAAAAATTAACCTATAAGAGTTAATATAACTCATACGCTTAGTATCCCAGCAAAACTTTGGTAATGGGTGCTATAAAGTAATGCATTACCTTGTAATGTGTACTCCTTACCTGTATCATTATATTCCAACAAGAAGTAATGATTTACCGATAATTGAACACTCATGGATTACCTTGCAATGATACCTCATTACATTTTACATTACTTCAAAATATAAAATAATGACTTACCGATCATCAATTACATAATGTATTAATTATAAACGTAAAGTAATTATTAAGATATATTTTTGAAAATCTATTTATAGACACATTACTTTGTGATTTTTTGTAAGCATGAGGGTAAGGTGTATATTTTTGATATCAGGAACGAAAACACGAAGCACAACAACTCATTTACATTTTAAGCAATAAAATATTATATGTATCGATAGCCGAGTTGTTAGAGTTCTCGCCTATCTAATTGTTAAATACCAGAGACCTCAGGTTCGAATTCCAGCATGACCACGTTATTTGTTTAATAAACAAAAATTATTTGTTTAATAACACAAGTTTACAAATTCCGGTCAACTTTTGAATCTGAGAAGATGAGAACAAATCTTGACGTTATTTGAGGTGCTGAATTCAAATCCGGGTTTCGTTTTTCAAAATTGGTTCTAGTTTGTGAGTGAAGGACCGGCTTTTGAGTACTTGACCAAGTTATTTCCTAAATTGTAGTACGTCAAAATCAAAGAGGGAATATTTGTTGGACCTGATATTCGAAAATTAATGGCCAACAGAAACTTTACAATATGTTTAACGCCCAATGAAGCAGCAGCATGGGTATCATTTAAAGATGTTGTTCACAACTTTCTCGGTAACCGCAAATCCCCGGATTTCAAGCAGATAATCGACAGTTTGTTGCAAAATTATTGCAAGATTGGAGCTCGAATGTCTCTCAAAATACATTTTCTGCATTCCCATCTAGTATTTTTTCCTGAAAACTTGAGTGATACAAGCGACGAGCAAGAAAAGCGACTACACCAAGATTTGCCGAAAATCGAAAAACGATACCAAGGATTTTGGGACGAGGGCATGATGAGCCACTACTGTTGGACTTTAATGTGTGAAACAGATCCCAAACAGTACAAGCGACTCAGTTCGACTGCTCTTCACTTCTAATTTAACACTTTTTAATGAATAAAATGGAGATTAATTATCAAAAATTGTAAAAAGTGTGTTTATTTAATATCTCGAAAACTAGAACCAGTACCGGAGAGCTGATTCGGATTCAGCGCCCCAAATAACCTTAGAAACAGCTTTTGGTTGCTTAGATCCAAAACCGTGTATACGTGTGTAATTAAAAAAAAAATATCTTTAAAAAAAACTTTTAGGCTCATCGCCTGTAAAATTCATCAGTGAAGTAAGGTGTAATGTAATGCGTGAAACCCTATGGCGATACATTACTTTACCCATGATTTGGTAATGTGTGGTTTTGCTGGGATATCAGAAGAAATTGAATGATTTATTAAAAAAATAAATAATTAATATATTTTTGAGGTCTATTAATGTAAAAAAGTTTTATATAATAAATCTTTGTCTAACAAAATATAAATAAGTTAGTTTTCAATATAATTGTAAAGTTTTATTAAAATATTGTTAAATTTATTTTTTTTTTTGTTTTAGGTGGTCTAACAAAATTTCCTGTCAACAATATAGATAACGATGTACAAGTCATCATCATACAAGGACCTAGAAATTCCATAACTACCGGAAATTTATTAAGAAAATTTCAAAAATTAGAAGTCATACGTATAACAGACTCTAATGTACCGGTAATAGGGCCAGAATGTTTATGGGGACTGCAACATTTAAAAATTTTAGGTAAGTAAAAACAAAAGCTAAAGATTAAAAAAGAAAACTGTTTAAAACTTAATAAGCGCACTTAAATCCTGATACATTTTTTATGTCTTAATTTTTACTTTTTAAAATTATTAGTTTATTTTGTCGGATTGTTAATATCTCCAATCTCTCCCCCTTATTTACAAAAGTCTTATCTAAGAAAGAATAAGAAAAAACAAAGTAAATTTTATGCTCTTCTTAGCAACAACATTTTATGACCTTTAAATATCTCAATTTCTTTTTGAAGTGGGTAAAGCAATAAAACTTTACTTTTCGACTTTTACTTGTTAAGATGCGTAAAAAAATGAACATCGAAAAAAGTAAATGCTAAACAATGAAATTCTTTAAATATAAATTGTTAAGGCGTTTTGTTCTTTTCGTTTTAGTGTACTAAATGTTTTTTTGGTTTGGTTTTCAGTTTATGCAATATCGAAATTTAGAAATCCCAGCAAAACTTTTTCAATAAGCACTTACCTTTTAGGAAATAACATATTATTTTAACACTTTCATATCACTAGACTTTAGACATGCTATGTCCAGAAGTTAAATAGATGCAAAGAAAAATGGGGGTAGTATGTAATGAAACGCCAAAAGGAAATTTTCAGAAAAATCAATCAATGAAAAAGTCATTGTCAATGTGTGAGAGCAATATTTTTATTCAGAACTACAAAATAATAATACATAAATTCAGTAATGCATTTCTTCACAGCTTTAATGAAAATTGCCACTGGAATTCGTCCTTTGAAACATTTTATAGAATGTATGCAACAGGTTTCAACATTAATGAAATGTTTGCAGAATTAATGAAACTGATAATTAATTCCGATAATGAAACTTTTATAGCGTTTATGAAACAGTTTCATAAGATTGTTAAATATTCAGATGATCTTTGGAATAATAAAACTCTTAAAAATGCATTGAAACTAAGGCAATGAACTGCTTCGTGTGATTTTTAAAACAATTTCATAGAAATCCAAAATTAATAAAAAAAAGATACATTGAAATAATAAAGAACTTTATAAAATACTAGCTGAAGTGCCCGATGTTTCCCGACACAACTGTGATTTTTGAACGCAGAAAAAATTTTAAGCTTAAAAATAGACGACTTAATTCTGTTGTGTTTTGCAGAATCAGTTAGGATTTTCACGCTAAACGTGAAATTAAAGATTCCATTTGAAATATATGAAATCAGGGTACAAAATTAAAAATTATTTTATCTTTAAAGATGTTGAATACAAAATGTTGATTTCAGTAGCAATTCACGATTCAATGTGCTTTATCAAGAAAAATGTCTCATATTGATTTTAGTGCATTTGTTTTTTTTAATGGACTATTGCCAAAAACGTTAAGGAAAAATAAAATTTTAAAAAAATTAAATCATTAAGACATTGCGATAGGTATATTAAACGGAAAAAAATTCTTGAAAACAAAATGGGTTTTTCTAAAAGGTTTTGATAGGATTTAATGCTTTCAAATTAAAAAAATAAACTTCATTAAAAATAGTGGAATTTTTTGATTACGACGTTTTTGATGAAAAGTCGGTATTGAAGTGGGCTATGGTAATAAAACTTTTGCTGAGGCATTTCTCGGGAAACGTAGAATATGTGTGAGTAATTTCAAAGAAATCCGTTAAAACTTTCTTAGAAGTTTGTATTCGAAAAAAAACGAAAAAAGTTGAAAAAGGTGAAACAAATTTTAATTTTACATTTTTTGTTAAAAGTAGGCGTAGAAGTGGGCGTAAGTTGAGGTCCAAGGATTATTAAATTTTGAGGAAAATACGTTGAGAATTGCAAATTTGTATAGAGATCAAACAAACAAACAGAAAATAAGTTTTATATATATGTATATATATATGTATATATATATATATTTGAGTGTTTTATGATTTTAAGATTTTGGGATATCATTACTTTTTAGAAGGTCTTTGCGTCAATGAAAATAATATCGTTTTTATTTTTGAAAAATTTCAACTCCTTCAATTCCCTCTCGGCGGCTAAATTCGCGAATTTCGGGTACCTTCTTTTGCAAAAGAATAACTGCTAAATATATTTAAAATCTGACTTCACGAATCGATTATACATGAAAAATTAGGCTTATAAGCAGTTTTTTACTCTTTTACAATGCCCCGGATAGCCCTTAGAGTGTTACAGTGCACTCGCGATAATATGAACTAATTAAAACCAAGCCAGTTTACTTTTGCAAGATTGTTAATATTTGCAAATGGCATCTAATTTACCTTTAAAAACTTTTTTCCAATAAAAATAAAAGTTTCTTATGCTAAATTTTTTTATTTATTGCTTATTGGATTTAAAAAAAACAATTAATTTTTGAAAAAGAAACAAAATTTAAAAGTTGTTTTGCGAAAAATACGTTAAAAATACAAAAATAAGCTGTTCATATTTTAAAGTTTTGGCACTAAGTTCATATTTAAGAGTAGTCAATGGAATAAAAAAATGTTTATATTTTGTGGTGTTCATAATTTATGTTGTTCATATTTTCGCGAGTGCCCTGTATTTCAAAAATTTAAATTTAAAATTCGGATCACCATGGCAACATTGGTGGACATTTTATTAAAGGATTTTTTAAATGCATCAACAAATTTAACTAAACAGCCGATAACTCAGAAACATGCAGGAGTACCACACATGGATTTGGAGACGGCACAGAAGAATACTTTGTAATTAAAAATATATTTTTGTACAGCGTTTGAACCACGCATTTGGAAAAAAAATGCATTTTACCGCCGAGAAGTAAATTATGTTTGTGAACCAGGAAAACCACAATTTAAGTACCTTTAAAATTATGGATCAATAGCTTAAACCGTTTAAAAGATACTGTCAATTATGAGCAGCTACTTTTTAAAAGCTTTCATTTTATGTTATACTTCTTTCATATAGAACTCCTAAACACCTATTTTGTTTTTTAAGTTTGCGGTTTAAAATTTATATATATTATTTGAAAGTCGAAAACATGAAAAAAAGCACATATTTTGAAGTTCAGTGTGAATGTCGGTTTAGTTGAGATATGTCAAATATTCTATTTTCTAGCATTCATTGAAGTGAGAATGTTGATCAAATTCTCATCTGTTGTAATTGCTTATTGACCTCAAACAACAAACTCTCATGTCCAATGTTGCCTATAGGCAACATTGTAGTTAAACGCTTCTAATTTCCTCGAATTAAAATTTTTTAATTCGGGTGTTTTTGCATTATGTAGCTTAATGTGTTGCAAAAGCTAACAGCTATTTTTTCTATTATAATCTGTACGTGCGTGCATTCAGTAGGCGTTCGTAGTAGAGTGAATTTCTGAAGTTTGTGTTAAAAAAAATGTGCTGATACAAAAATTGTTCAAAAACATTAAAATAATTGTTTTATTATAAAACCAAGTGAACAATATAAATTAATAAAGGTAAGAGTGTTATTTAAAAAAAAAAACCCCATGAAAAAAGTGTATGGTTTGTTTATAGTAATTTTTTGAAAGTGTTGTTGCCTATAGGCAACATCGGTCAACTGTGGTAATTTGAAACAACTTTTTTTTTGTACATATGAACATATAAAGATGCGTCCAAGAGGTTTAACTCAGGCTAAAATTGAAAAAATTGTTGAATTTAGCTGGGATGATTCTGAGGATGATGAAAATGAAGAAGAGGAGCAGGAAAGAATGGCAAATTTTGAAAATGTCATCGAAGAGACATTGGAAAGCCTGATTGTTAGGGGCAAAAATATGGAAATTGGTTTGATAGAGGAAATAATTAGCAAAGGAAATGACAAAAATGAAATTGAAGATGAAGTAGTTGTGGAGCAGGTGTTTAAAAAATTGATCTGCAAAGTTTGAGGTGGAGGAGTGCAGAGGTAATGGCAAATGATACCAGTTGGAAGAGCAAATTACGGAGCAATGAGGTAAAACAGCCCATTGAATATTGCATCCAGTTCTTTGCAGATGAAATTTTGCAAAAGATTTGTGAGGAAACCAACTTGTATGCAGCGCAGACTAATGGAACAGAGTTGAATTGTAACGTGACTGAAATAAAGAGATACATTGGTATTTTATTATACCTCGCTGTAGTAAGTATTCCAACATATAGAATGGCATGGGCGGAAAATTTCAAACTGGTTGCTGTTGCAAATTCTTTGCCAAGAAATCGATTTGAAAAAATTAAAAAATTTTTCCATATTAACAACAACGCTGTTCAGCCTCAAAAAGAGCAACCTGGGTATGATAAATTATACAAGGTTCGCCCATTGCTTAATTTTCTAAAACAAAAGTTCAACGAAATTTCCCAAGAAGAATTTCAAAGCGTAGACGAGCAAATGATTGCATATAAAGGTAAGCAATTTTACGTCCACATACATATGCAAATAGCTTTCTATTAACGCCATAATATATTTTTTATTAGGTCAACAAAGTTTAAAACAATATTTGCCAAATAAGCCCCATAAGTGGGGCTTCAAAATGTTTACCAGGGCTGGTGTATCTGGCATAATTTATGATTTTTGCCTCTACATTGGGGAAGGAACGTGCGAGACTTTTGGTTTGGGTATTTCATCAGACATTGTTTTACACTAAGCATCTAATATTCCTATAAACCAAAGCTTCAAACTATTTTTTGACAACTGGTTTACGTCAATAAGCTTGACGATTGCTCTCAGACAAAGAGGTATACTTTCCGTTGGTACAATTAGAAGCAATCGTTTGAAAAATTGTACTCTAAGTAGTGAAAAGGAGCTTCAAAAGCGAGGACGTGGATCAAGCGATTTTAAATTTGAGGCAACGCACAACTTGATTGCCTGCCGTTGGTATGATAACAAGAGCGTGCAACTGGTGTCTAACTATATAGGTAAAAACCCCATTAGTGAGTGCAAGAGATGGTGCCGAAAAGAGAAAAAGTTTGTTATTATCCCCCGTCCAGGTATAGTTGATTGTTATAATAAACATATGGGAGGGGTTGATCTCGCTGACATGCTCCTAGAGTTATACAAAATCAACCACCGATCAAATAATGGTATATGCGTATAGTATACTGGTGTATAAATTCCTCTGTGGTCAATAGTTGGCTACTGTATCGCAGAGACCTCAAATACACAGATGGCGAAGTAAAGCATATACCACTGATAAAATTCCAATTAGAAATTGCTAACGAGCTTATGAACGCAACTCAGACATCAGTTTTTCCAAGAAAAAGAGGACGACCATTATCACTCCTTTCAACGGTGGAGACATCCCCTTCGTCACCATGTTTTTCACCATCATCGCCAACTCTTTCGACGTCCGCTAAATCAAGCACCTACAGAAGAAGATGTGTTGCAGAACCTGCAAAAGCCACACGTTTTGACAACATGGGTCACTGGGTGGAATGGGGAGGGAAAAATAGGTGCAGACTATGCCACATTGTTTACCCGAGATCCAAATGCAGCAAATGTAATGTTCATGTATGTTGCAACCCACAAAAAAATTGTTTTGTATCATTTCATACTTAAATTTCAATAGAAAATTCATTAAAAAATAATTTAAATGTTTTTTTTTACCACCACAATTGCCCAATGTTGCCTATAGGCAACATCCTGTAAGTAACGAACCAATACACCCAGGACTTCGAAATTTTTATCAGTTCATAATTGAATCTATAGTAACACATATATGTACTCAAAAATTTTTAGCCCCGCCCATATTAATTCGGGCATGAGAGGGTTAACTAATAGACTAATGCCCGCAAACGTAACATAAGGTTTTTGCTGGGATTTACACAATTCTAGAACCACCTTTTCCTGGAAAATAAGAAATATTTTATTTGTTTTTTTTTGTTTCTCTAATCTAATTCTATGCTAACGATGTTGATTATAGCCATATTATGTCTTTTAGTATTCTTTTTATTCTACTTAGATACAATTTTTTTTTTTTTATTTTTCCTTTAAAAAGTAAACGTACGGGAACATTTGTAAACTTTTATCTAAAGTCAATCATTTAGTTAATAAATAATACAAACAAATGCTGATGACGCTTAAAAATTATTGCATTTGTTAACAGCCTTTTTGTTGTTTATTTTGTTGGCAATAAACAGCAGTAGTTGTTTATGGAATGGTAGTACACTGAGAAAATTCACGTCCATTGAAGCTTTTTATTAAACTAATGCAAGTTTTAATTAAATTTTATGAAAAATATCATATTATTTATTACAAGTTTCATTCACTAAATGAGTTTAATCGAAAAACAAGTTTCGCTTCCTATTTATCCAAAGTTTTTGAAAATTTATTACACAAACAAATTTATAAGCATGTTAATGACAACAACTTATTAACTGATTGTCAATCAGGATTTAGACCTCACCGTAGCTGCATTACAGCATTAACTGATGTTATAGAGGAAATTAGAAGAAATTTAGATGAGAGGAAAATAACGTTTTTGGTATTATTAGACCATTCAAAGGCTTTTGATACTGTGCACCATTCATTATTATGTAAAAAATTGTTAAAATTATTTAATTTCTCTACATTTGCTGTCAAATTGATGTCGTCGTACCTCTCAAATAGATCTCAATCAGTTACCAACGGTGGGTCTGTTTCGCGGCCTTTGCTGGTTACTAGAGGTGTCCCGCAGGGTTCAATTCTTGGGCCCCTGTTATACTCGTTATATTCTAACGATCTTCCTCAACAACTTTGTTACTCCAATATACAAATATATGCCGACGACGTTCAGTTATATCTTAGTTGCTCCAAGGAATTAATTACAACTAATATACAAGAATTGAATCACGATCTTGATAAAACTAGTTTATGGGCTTCGGCCAATGGTTTGCGACTCAATCCTAACAAATCAAAATGTATAATAATACGAAAAAAATCATTTCAAATAAATAATGAACTAAATATATTACTTGGTGGTTCAAAAATTGATATTGTTGATTCTGCTAAAAACTTAGGAGTAACATTTAACAAAAGTCTAACCTGGACTAATCATATTACCCATGCATGTGGCAAAGTATACGGTATGCTGCGAAGCTTATGGGCCACTCAACACTTTACCCCTCTGAGTATTAGAATATTACTGGCAAAAACGTATCTTTTACCGACACTTTTATATTCATCCGAAATTTTTACTGGATGCAACTCACATGATATGAGAAAGCTTACCGTAACGTACAATAACATCGTCCGTTATATATTTTCTTTGAAAAGGTTTGATAATGTATCGCAGTATTCTTATCGTGTACTGAACATGTCTTTTTCAAACTACCTTAAGTTTAAAAACGTTATTTTTCTTTTCAAAATTGTTATGACAAAAGAGCCTAAATATCTTTATGAACGTTTACAGTTTTCAAGATCAAGCAGAGGAAAAGATATAATTCAATTTCGGCATCGTGACCATGCTTCAGAATGCCAATTCTTTATATTAACCATACGTCTCTGGAACCATCTTCCAAATAATTTGCAAACAGCTAGCAACGCAATAAGGTTTAGAAGCTTACTTAGGGAATATTTTTCATAAATTTTTAATTTTAATTTTACCTTTGACTTTATATTTATTAAGTTAAAATTTAATTATTATATTTATTATTTATATTATTTATATTATTTTTTCTTTTCATTATAAATGTAAATCTTTTATTATTATAGATTTTGCTATATTGTCTAAGTTAACTTGTCTGATTCTAATACTATAATTTATAAGATATTGTGTCTTGTTGTATTAGAAAATCAATTTAATAAATACAATACAAATACAATAAATACTAAATATCCGACAAATTCCATACAGAATACGGAATATCTGGATTAGCTTGTATTTAAAGAATGTTAGTAAATTCGTTAGTAGCTATTGCCCCAGTTTGATTTCTAATTTTTGAATATTTGTTAATTGTTAAGACGATTGGACAATATAAAATATAAATAAAAATATTTGGGATAAATTGATGTTCAAAATCTGTGGCGAATGGTGAAAGAAAGTAAGAAAATGAGTAATTTACAAAAAAAATATGTACTTTTTTATTTACATTGTACTGTTTTTTTCTACTCGATGTACTGATTTTTTCTATTTTAAATCTGGTAACTCTATGCGCGATTGAACTTTTTATATGTAAGGAACATATCACTATAACATGGCGTTATATTAATCCATTTTGGTCAAATGGTACGTGTTCGGTGATATGTCTAAAAATAGAGTTTTAAATTAATTTTAAAAAATTATTAAAATTAAAAAAATCTTTTATTAATTTCAGCCGGCGGGGCTCGATCCCAAAACCTCCTGCTTACAAAGCTAGCGCATTACCACATACAGCTACATTTTACCTATACAAACACAACCTCATTTTTAGAAATTGCATTTTTGAAAATATGTGGGCGTGGCAAGGTATCGAAGTTTTTCAAAAATGACGATAATATGTACATTCAAGCTGTGATTACTTCGCAATGGCTGAACCGATTTCAAAGATCTTGGTACCATTAGAAAGGTATTTAAATCAGCTTTCGAAAAATAAAAATAAAACTTTAAGGGCCGTGTTTTTTTCCAAAATATATAAAACATATCTAAAAACTAAAATGGCGTTTTTTTTATTTTTTTAAGTAAATGCATCTCTTGTTAACTTCCTTATGTTTTGATATCATTGTGTGACAAAAAAGAATAAAGTAGCTATACTTTTGAAGTTATACACATTTTTTTGTAATTCTAATAGATTAGAACAAGAATCGTATTATCAAATTTTTCAGACACCCCCAAAATATGGTAAGTCCATACAGATTTGATACAGGTTTTTTATTTTTATTTTTGGAACAAATAAGACATACACTTGTGCTCATATAATTAAGTCACTCTAATACTAAATATGAAATAGCAAAATTTAATTATCTCTTTGCTTTACACTGAATTTTTTTATGATATAACGGGACAAATTTATCATAAAAAGAACCAAGTGTAAAGTAAAACATATAATTAAATTTTGCTGTTTCATATCTCGGTTCAGCCATTCCGTACACTCACAATACTGAACATGCACATTAAATTAACTGAAAATCAGTTAAAAACCAGACAACTTACTTTTCGTTTAAAACAATTGTATTTTTTTTTATTTCTTTGTTAATTTAACTGTATATTCCATTGAAACAACTTTACCGATTAAACTTTTAAATAACTGTTGATTTTTATTCGAAAAGTTCTTGTGAGTGTAGTAATCACAGTTTGAAAGTACATATTATCGTCATTTTTCAAAAAGGTCGATACCTTGCCACGCCCACATATTTTCAAAAATGAAATTTCTAAAAATGATGTTGTGTTTGCATAGGTAAAATGTAGCTGTATGCCAAATTTCATCAAAATCTGAGAGGGTCGGGTTCAATGCATATAGGTTTTGATATGAAATTCTTCTATATACATATACAAGCTGGCGCAAAAGTAATCCTGCTATCAGAAAATGCTATAAATTTTGCGATTGGCTCCTAATGTCAGTTCTGTTTTGACATTTGTGTAGTAAACACATGCGAAATACACGTTAATAAACAATGTTACGCTACACTGCTCCAGAACGCGGAATATTGGTGACTATTTATTTGACCAATAATCGGTCGGTGACTTTGGCACAACGTGAATTTTGTCGCAGATTTCCTGGCCGTCCAATGCCTACTGGTGAAACACTGCGACGTTTAGCCGCTCGCCTCGAAGAGACTGGCACAACACGAGATGCTGCCAGGCGTGGCAGACCCCGGAGTAGCCGTTCTGCAAAGAATATTGCTGCTGTAGCCGAGGATGTCATGGAAGCGCCGTCGACATCGACCAGACGACGTGCCATGCAAATGGGTATCAGTCGACGGTCTTTACAGCGAATTTTGGTACAAGATTTGAAGATGTTTCCGTACAAAGTCCAGACGGTGCATCAGCTGTTAGCTGCTGACCGCCAATCGCGTGTAACATACGCTCAAGCCATCCTTAATCACCACCAAGAGGAAGATGATTTTTCATCAAAAATAATCATGAGTGATGAGGCCCATTTCCATCTTAGGGGGTACGTAAATAAGCAAAATCTACGCTTCTGGGGCACTGAAAATCCGCGTGTAACCCACGAAGAGCCATTACACCCGCTCAAAGTCACTGTATGGTGTGCTGTTTTCGCTGGAGGAGTCATCGGACCTTTTTTCTTCGAAGACGTCGCGGGCCAAACGGTTACTGTGAATGGTGAGCGCTACAGATCAATGATCAACTAGTTCTTTTTGCCGCAACTTGATGAATTGGGATTGGAAAATATGTGGTTCCAACAGGACTGTGCAACGGCACACACTGCACGTGCCACAACCGATATGCTGAAGGATGCATTTCCCGGGCACCTAATCTCCCGTTTTGGCGATTTGCACTGGCCAGCAAGATCGCCTGATTTGACCGCTCCAGACTTCTTTTTGTGGGGCTTTTTGAAGTCGCGGGTTTATGTCAACAAGCCTCAGACTCTTGCAGATCTTAAAGACAATATCCGTCAAGAATGTGAGGACCTATCGCCGGAAGTTTTGGCCAAAGTGATGGAAAATGCCATAAAAAGGGCTCAAATGACAATCAACTGTGGCGGCGGCCATTTACATGACATCATATTCTCGACTGGATGTAAAAAAAATTAAAATACCAAATAAAAATAATCCACAAGAAGAATCAAAGTTTTTCATTTTTTTTTTAAATTACAGCCAAAAAACATCGGAAGGTTATTTTTGCGCCACCTTGTATATCTAAAAACTAGTTGTATTTGCAATCGTTTGGTTTTTTATTAAAAATTTGATTGGAATTTGAAAATAAATACTTGTAACATCTTGCATGATGCTTGTTAGGAAAAGACACTAGCCAGGTGTTTGATTACTAAGACTACGAGAATGAAGTAAAATCGAAAATTAATAGGTTTTTTGTTCTGCCTATTCTGGAGAGTACAGCTTTTCTAAAACCTCGGGTTCTGATGAGGTATTTAGCCGGATTGAAATACTAGTATCAATCTAGCTGATATGTTTGATTTACTTTATTTTTATAAATATACGGAGATTGAAAGCTTCTTATAAATTAAAAGTAAATACAAATATTTTTTAAACAATATTAGCTTTAGCTGTAGTACAAATGTGGTGTAAAAATTATATTAAAACCGTTTTTGAAAAACATTGCGAAATTAAGTGGTATATCTCCTTTTCATCGGTCAGGGGACCAGTTCATTAAACACACACAGAGAAATAAAGTGCCAACCGAATTGAAATGTGTACTTTAGTGGTAACAACTTATAAATTCAGTTAGTACAATGATATTTACTTTAAAGTCCTGAATATTTTGGGTGTTGCGACTAAAATTCAGTTGAATTAACCGAACTTAGTTGTGAAAACCAATGTTCAGTCGCACCAGCAGACTGAAATTCTTAATAACAGAATTTGAGTCGTAATAACCAAATTTCAGTTGACAAATAGCTAAATTTTTCTCTGTGTGCATAATTGACATTATTTAACTCATATTAGGGTCAAATAATACTACTTCCTCAATATGTTATTCTTTAACCAGTCCCTGGGTATGTGCTTTAAGGGCAATTGACTCCTCATTGCCCGTAAGGAAGTCTTAAAAAAATGATTTAACGAAGTGAAATAAAATTAATTGTAATCGTTTTCATGTGAAAATCTATATTTTAGTTTTTCTCATATATTTTTTTTAATAAAATTATTATTTTATTTCAATTTCTTTATTTAATTTAATGTAAATTTTCTTTTATCCATTTTTCATGTTATTATACTTAATGCTGACATGGACATGGAACAAAAAATAATGTTACAAAAAATCTGGCAATCAACAACAACAAAATCAACATTGCGGTAATATAATGAAAACATCGTGAAATAACCACAATAAATTCGATGTATAACCCATACGAATGTACCAAAAA
Organism: Delia radicum; assembly: GCA_021234595.1. Lineage (NCBI taxonomy): Eukaryota > Metazoa > Arthropoda > Insecta > Diptera > Anthomyiidae > Delia > Delia radicum. Next base: position 60,715,005 of record CM037854.1, on the reverse strand, counting down.
ATGAATGCATCGTCATCATGAACGCCTTGCACCTGCTGCTCATTGTCGCTGTAATTAAAGATTTTTCGAAAAATAATATTTCACATGTACAGCAGAGAGATTTTCGTGGACAAAATAATTTGCTAGAATTGGATTTATCGAAAAATAAAATTATTACCATGGCCAGTTCGGTATTTTGTAATTTAACGGTAAGTTATGAAGAAAAAAAATAAAAAATATACAGTATTTATACATAATTATTTATTTTTTTTTATTGTAAGGATTATACATTAGGATGACCCTTAATAAACCAATTGCTGTTTTATCACAAATGGTTACAAATGAAAGAAATCAATTTTTTTTTTGGAAAAAGTGCAGAGTTTCAGTCAAAAATTTATAATTTTGAAAATTATAAAATTATTTCTGTAATCAAAAATGAGCCTTAAATTTGATAAAATTGCAAAACATGTTACTTTTTAAATTAGTTGTAAAGATTTTTTAAAATGCCTAATTTGGCAACATCGATTACTATTGTTAAAATATAATATTTCTAATTAAAGCAAAAAATTAATTGAAAAAAAAAATAAAATTCGTGTTTGTGTGTGGAACGTTTTATTTAAAGGACTTTTTATGGAAATTGATTATTTTGTCATTAGTTGAACTAAATTTTAGTGTTTTTTTAATTTTCGGAAAAACACTTTTAATGGACATCCTATTGTACATAGACAGAGACATTTTTTAAGCCATACATATAAGGGAAAAAAATTATCTGCATTTTTGTTATGTAAATTTTACTTGTATTGACTTAATCAACATCTATATGTATCTTTTGAAGTTTACAGTTTCATCCTTGCTAGTTTTTAACAAGTTTTTTAAAACTATTTTTATTTTATCGCAAGCAAGCAAATATCTTTTGTCATTTGTTAATGATAAAGTTTTATTTTTATAAGTTTTATGAAAAAACTTGTAGAAAAACGCCCATCAAGAGATTTACAGGCATTAATATTATCATAAAAAAGTCAGTTAAAATATATAATTATTTTTTTTTTTTTTTTCATTTAAAAGTCAGCGTGGATTAAAAACTTTTTGGCTTTAGGGTTAAATATTTAACCCACAATTTTTTTTTGCAGTTCTATCCCTAGAATTTAAAATCAACCAAAACCAGGCTACAGTGTTTTTATACGAAAACCAGCGAACATTTTAGACTAAATTTAAAATACCAGTTCCCAAATGGGGGTCCGTTGGAGTATTTCAAGGGGTCCGTTTGTTTTGGAATTCCCGCTACTTCGGCTTCTTCAGAAGTAGCATTTTCAGTTGCTGGTTCCTGTATAACCGCAAAAACACATTTTAAACACATTTTTCTCGAAATATGTACCATTGATCAACAAATTAAGTACGCTATTGAAATCAGCATGCCCGAAATATATATATAATCAATGGTCAGATCTCTATTAGTTTTTTTCATGTCATGCCATGTAATTTAACTTTTTAAACCAGATATGAACTAATAAAATGCAAAATTTGCATTGCGACATTTAAACTTATTTATTTTGATTAAAAAAAACCGTTTCAAGCCGATATAAGCCGTCAAAGCTGCCGCCGCCGTTCATAAATAGCCGCGCCGCCGCCGACGCTGATAATTTGGGGTCGGCTTGGTTATCTGGTGCTATATGTTTTTCAACAGGTTTTCAGGAGAACGTAAAAAATGATTTATAATATCATTTTAGAATATTTTATTGACTTCTTTAATGATTTACAACCACATTTACTAAAATACTGCATTAAAAGAAATCAAAATATATTCATAACAGTTTGTACTTATAACACTATTTGTTTATATAAATGTTAGTTTTTATATATGAGTCATTCTCTATGAAAACACCGAAAAATTGAAAAATTGTTGCTGGACCATTTTGGATTTTGTTAAAATTTTGTGGAAATGTTCCTAAGGGTTCCAAGAACCAAAATCCAAGATGATTTCATTTTTGCAAACGGCACTACCGGTTCACGCAAAATAGAAAAACTAAAAAGTCTTGTTTTTGTGCGTAGTGGTTTGAGCTGTTAAAATTTTTCTGCTAGAGATATCTACATGATAAACACATTGTTTTAAAGCTGAAGGATTATAGTTTCTATCAAAAATATAAAATTTGACTTAATTCATACACCCGAAAAATAACGTGGTATTGAAAAGAAGCATATTTCATTGTTTTTTTTTTTGTTTTTCAATGAACTCTAGTGTCGGCGCTAATGAATATAAAAGCATAATAATTCTCAGATAGAAATTAGACATGTCTGAGAAAAATACAAAATTAAAATTGGCTCACTCTGGCAACTCGTTATGAAAAAATCGTTACTTGAAATTTGGAAATTTTGAAAATTTGCATATTTCAGGCTACAATTTGGTCATGTTTGTTAGCAGATACAAACTTGAAAATTACAGAGTATTTACTCACTACTTTTAACTTCATAACACTTCAAGACCCGCTTAGTTATTTTCACTCCTCTCGGATTTACAGGGTTTTAAAGAAAAGCCTTTTTGAAGTTTTGTATGTATTTTTATACTTTCCTCAATTGTTATATACAGAGAAATTAAAATAAAAACAAGTAGTATTATAAAGTAACAAAGAATAGTTATGGACTAAAAAAATATTTAATAAATTCAGCAGATTTTTGATGTTAAAAAATTTTACAATGGTGGTAGAAAATAGGCACATGGTATATTTTTATCATTTAAAGTAGAAAAGTTATAGTTTAAATGTGGGCAATTAAGAAACGTGGAATAAGTTTTATTTTATTTTAATAAAGAACTTGTTCTTATAATATTTGGAGTTTCAAAGTTATCAGAAGCTGAAAACTTTCGTACGTTTAACTGACTGTGAGAAATCGGAGAGAAACTGTGGTAGTTTCTTGTATTTTTAATTGTGCAAACATCAATAAATCTTTTTGACAAAAAGTTTTCGATAGCATCAACATCAGGAATGGATACAAAAAAAAAAATATGCCAGGAATTTGGGTGGAACAAAAATCAAACATTGCTGTAGGTGTTAGGATATGATGATCCACAGTTCGCTGTAGACTTGCTTTCCTTACAGCCCGCTTAATTGTACCTCCTGCTCCGTCACAAAGACTTTTGCCATGAGAAGTGGCAAAAAAGTGCCACTCTGTAGCTAATAAATTAGTTATAAGCGATAGATATTCGCCATTTAACATTTAAGGAAATAGGCGAGTTCAGTTTGGTTATAGATTTCAATATGTTTTATTCAAGTGAAAGTTACAGGTTTATATAGTAAAATGAAAGTAAAATTATTGTCTACTTAGCATAATATAATAATTAGGTCAATATAATAACGTAACATAAAATACCATACAATACAATAGAATGCTTCACTATTAGTTAAGTTCAATGTCTGTATATCAGTTAGAACAAGGAAACATGATCACCGCTTGATGGTTTGTACATTCATTCAAAACAATGTTATATGAGATTATGCCATTTATGAATATGACGGTATATGCGACTGTCATATCCGCTACACCTCCATTTTCTGGAAGAATGTTCATACGCTATTAAGCATATGAATATTCTTTACTCATTGTTACCTTGGTCTAAATTCAATGACAGATTACATATCATCTTGAAAATATTATTTTTTTTTCAAATTTTTTTTTTTTATTATTATTATTTTTTTTTTTTTAATATATTGGTTATTTTTATTATTTTACTTTTTATATATTGGTTATTTTTATTATTTTACTTTTTATATATTGGTTATTTTTATTATTTTACTTTTTATATATTGGTGCACCAAACTTATCGTTGTTTAATGATATATGTTTTTAACTCATCTTTTTTTTTTTGTGTATTATGTTGAGAAATAATGATTTTGTGAAAAGATAAAAAAATTACTTGTTTCAATTAAAAAGTTTAATTCTATTCCTGTGAACCTTCTGCTTCTTATTTCCCTTAGTTTCTAATAATATGTTATCGTTATCACCTATTTCTATAATCTTATACGGGCCCTCATATCTATTGTCTAACTTATGTCCTACCTCATTTCTTAATAAAACCAAATCTCCTAAATTTAAATCTAACTGTTCTGAATTTATATCATAAAATTGTTTCTGCTTAACCTTAGCCTTATCTAGTAGTAATCTTGCTCTCTTGTATGCAATTTCTAACCTATACTTCACTTCTTTACTATAATCATCTATATTATAAATAGGATCTATTCTATCTATACTATTAAAATAATGAAAACCATGAGGTATCCGTCCAAAAATTAGCTCGTATGGACAGTAACCGTGAACTGCCGATGGGGTGGTGTTAAAACAATATGTAAAGTATCTAAGCCATTCGTCCCAATCGTCTCGTTTAATCGATATATATGAACGTATATATTCGTTGAAAGTTCGGTGACTGCGTTCCACAGTACCTAGAGTCTGATGGTGATATGCAGTAGAGGTAATATTCTTGATTTTCATATATTTACACAAATCCGTTATTATTGAGTTCTTATACTCTGTTCCCATATCCGATATGAACGTCTTCATTGGACCGTAGCATAGTATAAAATACTCAAATATAGCCTTTGCAACTGTGCTTGCACTCTTGTTCGATATTGGTATGGCCACTAAATATTTAGTTAGGTCACATATTAATGTGACAATATACTCATTACCATTTTCCGTCTTTGGTAATGGACCAATGGTATCCACTAATACGATGTCGAATGCAGTTGCTGGGGTTTCTGTCAGTATCATTGGTGTCTTAGTATGTGTTGTTATTTTAGCTTTTTGACATTTTAGGCATGTTTTGATATATTTTTTCACGTGTGAAGGCATACCTCTCCACTTGTAATGTCTTCTAATTTTTGCTAATGTTCTTGATATCCCGCAGTGGCCGCCTTCCGCTGGATTATCATGATATGTAGTTAATATCTCTTTTATTTTATTATCATCTTTAGCATCAATTATGGTCACCTTTGGCAGTAGCGCTACTGTTAATTTTTTCAAATAATCATTGCCCTTTCTTTTGAATTCATTTATAGATACAAATTTAAAAATTTCTTCATCGGGTGCCATTTTTAATTTTTCAAGATTCAGCTTACCGGCTTCTTTTTCAAGCCTTAGGAAAAATCATCCTAGGTCCAATTTCCCATTAGTACACAGATCTTCAACATTTATTCGCTTCAATATTAATTTTCCATGCTTCAATAAGCATCTTCCTGGAGTTAATATTAACTTTACTAGCTTTTTAACGTCATCATATTGTATGACTTCATATATATTGGGCTTTTCTTTTATATTTTCATGATGCTTTTGTTTAGTTACTTTTCCGTTCTTTCTGGTGTCGGACCTTGTGGTCACTTTATTTATTACTAATACATTTTTGTGTAATTCTTTAAATTCTTCAATGCTTATTCTTGATAAAGCATCAGCAACGTAATTTTCTTTACCCTTGAGATACTCAACTGTAAAATCATACTCTTCCAAGTCCAAACGCATTCTTGTTAATTTTGAACTTGGATTTTTCATCGAGAATAGGTATGACAAAGGTCTATGATCGGTCTTTACAAGAAAACGTGTTCCGTAGATATATGGTCTGAAATGTAGTATGGCCCAATGGATAGCTATGAGCTCTTGCTCGATTGTTGATTTGTTGCTCTCTCCTTGTGTGAATGTTTTCGAGGCATATGCTATAGGTAGATGTTTGCCATTGTACTCCTGACTTAATACCGCTCCGCAAGCGTGCTTACTGGCGTCAGTTGTTATACAAAATTCCTTATCAAAGTTTGGATATTGTAGAAGGGTTGGTAGCATTAATGCTTTCTTTAAGTAAAGAAATGCGTTATTACATTCCTCTGTCCACTCGAATGGTACGTTTTTCTTGCACAGACGCGTAATGTGGCGTGAATGAAGAGAGAAGTTCTTAATAAACCTTCGGTAGTAATTACAAAACGCAATAAATCGTCTTGCACTATTTGCGTCAGTTGGAACTGGATATTTCCTAATTGCTTCGTATTTTCCATCATCCGGCAGAATGCCCTTATCTGTACATTTATGCCCAAGAAAAGTTACTTCATGTCTAAAGAATGAACATTTTTCAGGATGCAACTTTAGATTATATTTTCTGCATAGATCAAAAACGCTTTTCAAGTTATTTATCATTTGTCTCTCCGATCGACCTATTACCACTAGATCATCCATATACAAAAATGCTTGTGAGGGGTTTAACCCTGAAAATGCTATAGTCATCATCCGCTGAAAAGAGTTTGGAGCTATTTTTAATCCGTAGGGGAGCCTTTTAAACCGATATGAGCCGTTGCTTGTAGAAAAGGATGTAATGTCTCTTGACTTCTCGTCGAGTTCAATTTGGTGGAAACCCGACATTAAATCTAGGCACGAAAAGTATTTTGCTCTTCCTAATTGATCTAAAATATCTTCTATTCTTGGTAGTGGAAATTTATCAGCGACTAGTTTTTTGTTTATTTGACGATAGTCTACTACCAAACGCCATCTCTTCTTATCTGAATTAGGTAGTGATTTCTTTGGTACTAGGAGTAGTGGACTATTGTACTCTGATGTGGAAGGTTCAACGATGCCGTCTTCTATTAAATTTTTAACCTGTGCATTTACTTCGATCTTGTGTGTATGGGGTATCCTGTAGTTTTTAATATAAACGGGTTCCTTGTCTTTGAGTTTAAGTTTTTGTGTATAGAAATTGTTCGCAGTGATGGGTTCCGTATCTAATCCGAAAATATCAATGTAGTCTGTACATAATTTTTCCATTTGTTCCTTAAATGGTTCAGGAAAGCTTTTTGACAATTTGTGCATAATTTCAACTTTTCTGGATCCACTACACTTCTGTGTAGCTGATATTGTATAATTGTCGAGATTTTCCGATACGATATCAATACATTTAAGTGATACTGTTACTGTATTAGTGTTAATAACCCTGATGAAAGCTCTTTTACTGTTTACTATTGTATTACCTATTATTACTCCTGGTTGTGGTTCTTGATTAACAACAAGTACTTCTTCATAAGGTGTGTTTATCTTTATTTGTCTAATAACTTCAGAACGAGCTGGTAACAAGATGGTATCATCCGAACTGTAGTGTAAGATTGGGATGTGAATTCCGTCCCGAACATTTCCGGGTCTTAATATAAACCAATCTTGCGTTTCACCGAAATCCAAGATACAGTTGTAGTGTTTGATGAAGTCTATACCGAGTATTCCGTCGCATGGAATAGGAAAATTTTCGGGTACTATGTGGAACTCATGGGGAACAAAGTAATTTTTAATACGAAGTTTCAAATGTGTGGTACCCAGTGACTGTATTGTTCCTTCACCTATTCCACTAATTGTTGTTGTATTATATTCATTTACCCCCTCATATTTAATGCCATTCTGTTTTAGTAACGATATATCTGCTCCAGTATCAACCAGCAAAGTTAATTGGTTGTTCTCACCATCATAGACTTTTACAAAAATGCTTAAATTCAAATTTAAATGTAAAATACGGTTGAATCGTTTTTTGTCATACTTTGTATTCTCAAGGGTATGAATTAGTTTTCCGTTTCCGTTTCATGTTCTTGTTGAGTTATAGCTCGTACATTACTCGTACGGTAGTGATTATTATTATTATAACCACGGTTGTTATTATTAAAATTTCGGTGGCCTCTGCCCCGATTAGCATTGTAGTTCCGATTACTAGTGTTATTGCCGTTACTATTTTGATTATTATTACGCCAACGGTTATTGTTATGACCACGTCCTCTAAAAGAACGTCCTCTCCGATTTCTGAAGTGCATTACCGAAGAATCTTTTGTTTCCGTGCAAGTATCTACATATTTCATAATAAGCTCGTCCATTGTCTGGAACTGTCCCGCACGCATGATAATTTTGACTTGCTCATTTTGAGTGTTTTTCGCCATAGATTTTACAGCAACTTGGGTTGCATATTTGCCAGCTGTTTCAAGTGTTAAACCGTCTGATATGTATGCACTTTCCAATGCTTTTGTAAGCTCTTCTATTTCCTTGACGTAAGCCGTTGTGTTTTTATTTTGTTGTTTTATATTCATCAGTTTTGCCGAGAGAACACCGACTGTTTCTCCCTTCACAGTGCTTCTTAACTTACTTATAATTTGTTGTATAGTTGTTTCTGAAGAAATTAAATTCCTGGCTGTACCTTTTAGTTTGGTTTTTATTACATTTACCGCCAATGTTTCATGGGTTTCCTTTATAGTTTCTAAAATGCTCAAGGCATCTATAAAACTTTGTAAGTTTTCGTGTTTCCCGTCGAAATCAGGTAAGATCCTGGTGACGGTTTGCAAAAACTCTATACTAGTTTGCGGCATAACTGCGCTGTTCTCGTTTTCAACAGATTCCAATTCCTTATTAATTTCAGTATCGTCTTCGGACAAATCTTCGCTCTCTGAACTGCATTCGTATTTTGCGCCCTCTGTGAGTGAGTGTGAAATTTTCACATGCAAGCTATGTTTTGCGGAAACTTTCAGAATTCTATCCCTACAATTATTGTAGATAGCAATTGCTTCTTTATTGTGATCTGATTTTAATTGATTCTCATACCCAATTAAAAATTTTCGTAATGATTCAAAATTATCTAATAAGACTTTCTTATGTTTCTCTATAGTTTCATTTCTAATTCCTCTATTCTTATTCAAACACTTATATGATCTTCTAATCTGCCCTTCATATGACTTTAATTTATTCAAAACTTCGGACCAAGTGTCCATTATATTCTCTCTACTTCGTTAATTTGACCAATATATCTCTTTTTTATTCTCTTATTATGCATTTTATATAATTTCAAAACTAATTCTATCCCTAATATAACAGTGATAATAAGCAAGTAAATTTTTATTTGTTCCCAACCATTATCTTTTTGTTCAACAATTACTTCATTTACAACATAAGCCTTAGGGTTTGTTAGCTTTGCCTCTTGATTACCCATTTCAATTTTAATTTATGAGTTTTAATGCAAAATGATTTTTAAGAGCGAAAATGTATAAAAAAACTGATTTGAATTTATGTTTTTAATTCAAGACAGGTGCACCAATTAAAGAAAATTTTGAGTATTTTTTTTTAACTCTTAAATAATTTTTATTAATTTTCATTTATTTAATATAAAATATTTTTTATTTTTTTTTGAAAATTTTTAAATTTTAAATAGTTTTTATTTTTAATTTTTATTTGTAGTAATTTTTATTAACTTAACATAATTGTTACTTGTATTTACTATTCATTTATTTAGTATAATTATCATCATGACCGTGGCCATTACACAAGAAGAAAAGAAAAAAAAAAATTGTGTCGGACACGGGCGAAATCGCCTCCGTCCCTACCGGTGCATAACCAGGTTAGCACTCTGTTAAAATTACTTTATATTTTACCTCTATTATAAGGTTTTCATTAAGTTTTTGGAAAATTTATATATTTTTATCTCCTTCTCCAGTTCTTCTATTTTGTTCCATAACCTGGTGGATACGTCCCATGAAGGTGGTGGGTTGCTTCTGATTAGTCTCTTCAGCTGGGCTATTTTTCTTCTTTTCCCCACAAGATATCCTCCTCTTCTCTTTGGCTTGTTGGTGGCTGGAATTTTTGGGGTGTCCTCTTTTGGTCTTCCTTGAGTCCGTCTCCGGTACTCCTCGATAGATAACGGTTTCGGACCCTGGTTATTATTACGTGACTGTTCTGATGTGAACACTGTCACGGTCGCCATGTAGCTAATAAATTAGTTATAAGCGATAGATATTCGCCATTTAACATTTAAGGAAATAGGCGAGTTCAGTTTGGTTATAGATTTCAATATGTTTTATTCAAGTGAAAGTTACAGGTTTATATAGTAAAATTAAAGTAAAATTATTGTCTACTTAGCATAATATAATAATTAGGTCAATATAATAACGTAACATAAAATACCATACAATACAATAGAATGCTTCACTATTAGTTAAGTTCAATGTCTGTATATCAGTTAGAACAAGGAAACATGATCACCGCTTGATGGTTTGTACATTCATTCAAAACAATGTTATATGAGATTATGCCATTTATGAATATGACGGTATATGCGACTGTCATATCCGCTACAACTCAGCTTCTAAGCCGAAATCGTCTTTGTGATGACAAATGTTGATAAAAATTTTTTTATTTTTGTAAAAATCTACTGAATTTATTAAATAAATTTTTTAGTCCATAATTATTCTTTGTTACTTCATAATACTACTTGTTTTTATTTTAATTTCTCTGTATATAACAATTGAGGGAAGTATAAATATACATACAAAAAATCAAAAAGGCTTTTCGTTAAAACCCTGTAAATCCGAGAGGAGTGAAAATAACTAAGCGGGTCTTGAAGTGTTATGAAGTTAAAAGTAGTGAGTAAATACTCTGTAATTTTCAAGTTTGTATCTGCTAACAAACATGACCAAATTGTAGCCTGAAATATGCAAATTTTCAAAATTTCCAAATTTCAAGTAACGATTTTTTCATAACGAGTTGCCAGATTGAGCCAATTTTATTTTGCATTTTTCTCAGACATGTCTAATTTGTATCTGAGAATTATTATGCTTTTATATTAATTAGCGCCGACACTAGAGTTCATTGAAAAACACAAAAAACCAATGAAATATGCTTATTTTCAATACCGCGTTATTTTTCGGGTGTATGAATTAAGTCAAATTTTATATTTTTGATAGAAACTATAATCCTTCAGCTTTAAAACAATGTGTTCATCATGTAGATATCTCTAGCAGAAAAAATTTAACAGCTCAAACCACTACGCACAAAAACAAAACTTTTTAGTTTTTTTATTTTGCGTGAACCGGTAGTGCCGTGTGCAAAAATTAAATCCTCTTGGATTTTGGGTGTTCAGACCCTAGATATCATTTCCAGTTAGTTTGAGTAAAATCTAAGATATGCCAGCTTTGCCGATTTGGTGATTTCATACAGAATAACTCATATATTAGTAACACATAACACTTATTGTTAATAGAAAAAAGCTCATCTTTTTTATATGATTTATACACATAGCACTTTTTGCTATCTTCTAAATCCATTAAGATATAACAAACCCGCTTGGTAGATATATGCATGACCAAAATAGCTTCTAAATGTTATAAAAAAAAATTTTCAACTATATGAAAATATAAATTACGAGAAACAAAATTTCAAACAGATCATGGGTTTCATTAAAAGAAATAACTAATTTTTAAAAAAATATTTAAATTATAGCTGATAGAGTGATTTTTCCTACAGTATTAATTGCTGGCTAACTGTTATTTGGATTTTCCTCTTTTACTGGGCACAGTTGATTAATAAATACCACATTTAGGCCGAGTTTTTAGGATGTTGATTATCTTTAAACTAAGATTAACGAAGTTTTTAAATGGAATACTACTTCGGAAATGTAGTTTATATTGTTTTATTATGATAAAGACAAAAATTCTAAACAATATGAAGTGGTTTCGACAAATTTTTGCTAGTAACCTTGAAAATGACAGACAAAATTCTTTACCTAAGTTTAACTGACATCCTAAAAACTCCGCCTTCAAAGCCATATTCAAAACCGCAGTTTAAATCTATACATTTATAATAACCCATTTTCTATTGATTTTCATTTCCAGGAATTACGACGTTTAAATTTAGCTGACAATTCAATTGGTGAATTAGTGCAACGTATTTTCTTTATGTTAAGTAAATTGAAATTTTTGGATTTAAGCGGTAATCCACTGCAAGATTTACCACCAGATGTCTTTCGTGATGTGTCGGTAAGATTATACTTAAAATATAAAAAAAAACATGAATAGCTAACTAATGCATTTTGTATTTTTATATAATATTTTCTTCACATAATAGCAACTAAAAATATTCAAATGCCGTAACTGTCAATTGAAAAAAATCAATCCACAATTGTACAATTTATTACCATCACTAAATGAACTCGATTTGGGAAGAAATGAGGTATGAAATTTAAAAAGTATTAATGATAAAAAAAAGAGTATAAAATAAAGAACTATTTTTTTTTTTTTTGGTGGAAAAATTGCTTATACAAAATGTATTCGATGGTATATAATGACAGCACTAAACTAACAATTATATTGCAAACTTGATATAAGGCAACTAAAGAATGGCCCACTTAGAATCTGGACGCACAAATGTTTTTATAACTTTTTAAGAAAAGGTGGCACATAATAGTATGATATATCATATTCAAAGTCAGTTTTATTCATATTTGAAGAAAAATATAAAAAACTTTAATATCTTAATCTAAATATAAAAATTATTGGCATATTTGCGCAGCGCATCGTAAAATATTTACCCACTACATCTTGGCGAATAATATATTATAATAGTATTATACTGATCTAAAGCTATTTTGTTAAACATCTATCTATATTTCACAAAAATTTTATTTCAGCATACAACACTCAAAAAAAGTTAGTTGGAAATTTGGTTAAACGTCTATTTAAAATATTTAACTAACTTTCAACAATTTTTTGTTGCTACATTGAATTTTCAGTTAAAATTTAAGTAAAACGCTTTTACCAAAAAACTAATTTTGAACAAATGTTTAACTAATTTACTTTTAATCTAAAATTGTGTTGATAAACACAATAATAGCATGGAGACCACATAAAAAGACTTCATAAATTTGAAAATTTAAGATGCAGGCAAAAATAAAATACGCTTTGTTGCTGCTGTACAAAACACTATTTTGATAAATTGAGGATGCAGGCAAAAATAAAATATAAACTATGCTTTGGTCCGACTGGACAGAACAATAAATACCTGTCTCAAGTAGTTGTTTTTGAAAGATACAGGATTAATATGTTATTTAACGATATTTTTAATATGTAAAATTGCGTCACACATATACATCATCCTTGGGATTTTTGAATTAGCATTGGAATTTCATTAGCATTAGTTAAATAATGCTAAAATTTCATTACCATTTAATTGCAATAAATTTTTTTTGGCATTAGCATTTGTCTTACTAATTAGCATTTGTCTTACTAATGCCTGAAAAACTAATTACAATTGAGCAAAAAAGCACTACAATTGCGCACAAAAAGTATTTGTTTACAAAAAAAAAATGGAATGTAAATTGTAACACTGAATACGGGAAACGACATGGAACGTGGAACTAACTTTCTATTATCCGATAACATATGTTTATGTTTGTATTATCACGTAAATAAGTAAAATAATGAAATCACCCTGTGGCTGTTTTTTAAAAAAATTATCACTTGGGATCTCTCTCGGTCCAAGCCTATTTATATTATAAGAGTATATCAATACGCATCTGAAGCAAAAAATTTATCCGCTTTGTTCTATCTCGCTTCGTTTTGCAGATATACAGATAAGCAAGATATGGCAAAACGGACAAAATTCTTGCAAACCTTAATAAGCACATCTGCTTCCGACAACAAAAATGTGTACAGTGTTCCGATTCCAATCATTCCCCGTTTCATTCCATATCGTTCCATTTTGGACTACTGTTCCATTCTATTATCGGTGTGATTAAATTTTTATTTTTACGTACGTTTTTGAGTAAACAAATAATTGAGACGCCCTGTGTTTTATTTTTTTTTTTTCATAAAAAATTAATCTATCGGAATCTTTCACAGACTTAGCATATTTGCATTCAGTCAATTGCAATTTGCTTCCTTTAATTAATTCATTACTAATGGTAATGAAATTTAAAATCATTACATTTAATCAATGAAATCAAAAGAAATCAATGAAAATAATTTCATTACAATTGATATCAAGGAAATTGTAATGAAATCATCAATTAATTAGTCAATTCATGATAAACATATATACATGCATGCATGTACACTCAAATAAAAAAGTTAGTAAAGTCAGCAAAACATTTTGCTGAGTCAGCGAAATTTTAGTCAGGAGGGTGCTTGCAAAAAAAATTCCTAATGTCAGCAAAATCTTTTGCTGAAAATAAGCGAGCTGATTTTTAGCAACAAAATTAGTAGATTCAGCAAAAGTAGATTACAAATTAAAAAAACTCTGCTAAAAATTAATAAAATTTTTGCAGAATATTAGTAGACTGAAAAAAACTCAAAAATTTGTAGACAAATTATACTTTAGTTAACTTATTTGCTGAAAATCATAAAACATTTTTTTGAGATTCTTTTTAAAATAATTTACAATACGTTACAAAATAAAAAATGTTCATACTCCCAAATTGACGATATGAATTAATGTAAACAATAGAAATAATTATATATAACATAACTTACTACTTACATCAAGTATTGTCTAAATGATGCTATCTTTTCAAGGAACGCAAATGCCGCAGAGAATTATAGAAACGAAACGAAACGAAAAAATAACAAAATATAACATACACAACCCTTTTTGTTTGCAAAAAATATATATATATAAAGTATATCTTTCAGTCTGGTTGTCGTTCACACTCTTGATGTGCTAATCAACACAACTTTTTTTAGAAAAATAAATTAGTAAAACATTAGTAAATTATTAGTAAAACATTAGATCAAACCAGTTAAGTGCTGAATAAGTATCACTAAAATTTCAGTTTAAAACATAATTTTAGCAAAAAATTTGCTGAAAAATAATATACCTGATTTACAAGATGTTTTACTAACTTTTCTACTAACATATTTTTTTGAGTGTAAGTAATTGGGAATTATTATATTTTGTTCTTAATGATATTACTTAAATATTTTGTTTATTTACAGATTTTTTTTAATTAATTGTATTATGTTAACGATGTGGAATTCCCCACATTTTTATATACATTTAAAACAATCGCAAAAAAAAAAATTTAAATATCAGCAAAATAAATTACGTAAAGTAAAAATTTTATACAAAGTTTTTTTTTTTAGTTTTTTTTGAATCTACTTAGCTAGAGCAATCAAATTTAGTTGATTTCACAAGTCGATTTTAATTTGCATTGAACTACGAGTAAGCATCAGCTCCCTGATGTTCAGCAAAACACTTTTGCAGATATTAGCTATTTTTCTGCAAGGAAAACAAAAATGTTGCTGACTGAAATACCTTATTTGCTAACTTTGCGGACTTTTTTTATGTTTAGACTTTCATTTGCGTAAACTGCAACAAATATTTCTAAAACAGCACAAATTAAATGCTTTAAATGTAGTTTTGAAGTGATGGACTTCTAGGTTCGCGCTGCCATAATAATCATGTATTTTTTCACGAATTAAAAAAAAAAAAACCTGCAGACATTTTGACTGGTTTTGGTCAGAGTATATATGTAAAAAAAAATCCGCTCATACAAAAAATATTTGATATCTTTTTATTTAAATTGTAAAAAGAATTATTATGACAAGCTGGCATGCTACACTCATAAAAAAAGCCCGTACAAATAGTTGAAAATTAAGATACGACAACTGAATATAGTATCTGAATTTCAGATTTGGGCGGCCTCAAATATATTTCACAATCATTCACTTGTGAAATTTGTCATATAATAAATAACTTCAGACATAAGCACACAATTGTTGGCTTAAACGCGTCCTTGGGAAATTTTCAATTTTGTCAATACTAGACATGGGACATAATACTAATATTTGTGTATTTAATTACAGGCCAATTACTTTTTAATGTCTAATTACATGTAATTAGGTATAATTGAGTAATTTCCCTGCAATTAATTACTCAGATGTTGTTACTAATCCCCATGTGTGGTAATTAACATTCTACAAATTTTCTAAGGAAATGTTTAAGCCTACAAGTATGAGCGTATCGTGAATGATATTGAAAAATAATTGAAAGATTGTGAAATGTAATTGACGTTGCCCATTTGTGCTAAATTTTTCCCACGCAGAATTTTTAATGAAGTTAAGAATCACAATTTGCTAAATTTAGATGACCTAAAGTTTGAGTTGACAGTTTTAGTTAAATGAACTAAGAATTTAGCTACAGCAATAGAATTTTTAAGCTGGATCAACTGAGAATTTCTGCTAAAAAATCCTTTCGGATCTGACCAGAGGCATTTCCATATGAAGGGCTTATTGTAAAAACTTGATAAGCCACATTTATTCTTTTATTTATTTTTCGCTGTTTTCTAGTCCTCTATTGATTAATATTTGAAAGAAGTCTTTCCTAAACACTTATTACAAGTACCTTAGTATAAACGTCCAGCAAAATTCATATATATTTTTATATTTGTTTAACGTTTAAAAGCAAAACGAAACTAAAAATATAATGTGGCTTATCAAGTTTTTACAATAAACCCTTCATATATATTACTGAAAAAATATAGATTATTTTATGATTATGAAATTAAAAAAATTAAGAAAATAACGCCATCTATAAGTGAGACTGATAGCCGAGACACGAACAAATAGTGGTTTGACAACAATTGTGGTTTAAATAAACAGGCAAAATTTGTTAATTTGAAAATCACGAATTACTAAATTTTATGTCGAAAAATTAGTTCAAATACGAATGAAATTTGCTCTTGAGGTAAACTAAGCTAACTAATGACTTTAGCTAAATTACTGATTTAAATGATAACAGCAGAAAAAATAGTTCAACTGAATTAGAACCCGTTTAGTAGGCTTTTAAACTAACTATTTTTTTCTGAGTGTATGACCATCTATGTAATGTTAAAATAAAATTTTATTTGTTTGAATTTTTTTTATTTTTTGTCATTTCTCAATTTTTTTTATCTTTTTCTTTTCTTGTTCTAGTTAAAGTATCTTGACAAGGATGAATATCGTGATGTCAAACATTTAACAAAAGTTCTATTAGATGGCAATCAATTATCTGTTGTTGTCGATGAACTATTTCGCATGCAAAAAAGTCTGAAACATTTAGGTATGTTTGTTTATACAATGCAAGTACAAAAAAAAAAAAAAA